>VXBB01023971.1:17077-58549 GCA_013399915.1 Illadopsis cleaveri
AAAAGGTTGAAAACACCAAAAAAAAAAAAAAAAAAAAAAAAAAAAAAAAAAAAAAGAATGCTTCTATTCCTCTCATCTTCAAGAGGTTTTTATACAAATATTAAGCAAGTGAGCACCACTTCTCACTTTCTAAGTAGTTGTTTTTATAATGTTCCTCTCTCTTGCACTTCATGTCATCCTTGTAATTTCTTGAATTTTCTAAAGGCACAAGCAGAACAGAATTTTACTGGAGATTGCTAATGAAACATGGAGCCATTTACTGCTAAGCTTCACATAAAATATCTGGCCTAGGTTGTTCACGGAGCAAAGATGTATCTCCTGTCTGCTGCCTGTTCAGAAAGCTGTATGAAAACCACACTTAGTTTCAGTCTGCTTCCTACTGAGTCAGGGGGGAATTAACTGACTGAGAGACACAGGCAAGTTAAAGATATTTTCAGAAGTGAATGGCCAAACATCTGAAAATCAAATTGCTTTCTGAATAGTGACATTGGATCAAGGTGCTAAAATTTTGATAGTCTGAAAAATATGGATTAAAAATCTCAATCGTCACGATATCTTGGCAAGTCTTGGAAAAATGGAAATAGAAAGGACTATTTAATTCTTCATGTTCAAGAGACAAAAAAATACAGAGGATTTTAAAATACTTAAAACATATTTAAAGCTAGATTACTGATTATCAAGTACTTCTTTGAGACTTAATCAATTCAAACTCCAAATAAATGAGAAGTGATTATTAGTTCATTCTGTTTAATATGTGATGATTTTGTCAATTATGAACTTGAATAGAAATTTAAAAGAATAAAACAATAGAATGAACAAGGTCCAGTATTAGTGCATTGAAAGAAAACATGATCTGTGGAAGGTACATGAAAGACAGGGAGGTGATTGCTACCTCTGATTTTACTAAGATCAATTAAGTTTAATCCAAGTTCCTTCTCTAATGAAATGTCTGAATCTATTAATGAAAGGTGGTTTATAAGTGTTGTTCACCAGAAATTAGGAGTGCTTTAAACACATTATCCAGGAAGTGCCCAGTAACCAAACTGAGAAAATACAGTCTGGACCACAAAGTTCATGGAAATCATCTGGGACTGCTGGATCCAAAAGTTCATTGAATCGTAGGATGATTTGGGTGTGAAAGAACCTTAAAGATCATCTGGTCCCAACACCCAGCCATAGGCAGGGATGGCAGGAATGGTTTGTCAGAGCCCCATCCCACCTCAATCCAAGAGATCTCCTGTAGAGGCTGTGGTGGGGCCCTGTGCCAGCTCAGCTGGGTAAGAATCTGAACAACCTCATCTAACCTTGCTTTTATCTCTGCTTTGAGTGTTGGACTACAAATACACCAGAGACCCTTCCTAACTCAAGTACATCAGGGAAACTAAATACTGAAAATTCAGAACCAGCAGCTGGTTAACTGACACTCTCTGCTCTTCTTTGATTCCTTCTACAGCCATGTTCATGGCTAACTTCTATGTGTTCTTCAAATTACCTTCTTCCTGCTGTTGCTTTGTCTGCAGCAAAAACTCTTTTCCTAGATGCCTAAACCAGCTTTCTTTGAATAATGAATTATACACCTTAAAGGACAAGTCTTATATTGTTTTCATGTTACACAGCTGTCTGGATATCACCAGGGAAGGAGCTTCATTCTTAATGGGCTGTAACTTTTCCAGCCGTTATTATTAGGCAACTTTTTCCAACAGGTGATTCCCCATCCATTTTCACTACATAAAACTTGGTCAATAAAAGTTACATGGGGATATATGACTTGACCTTTCCAGCAGGAATCCATCAAAAGATTTTTCCAACTTTCAGATAAGCAATGCTCACAAATGGGAAATGAGGACAATTTGATCCAGCTGTAAGAAAAGTTAACAACGGTGTGAGTCAAAGTCCACGGAGACTGTTAGTAACTGGAATAGGCATTGGATCAAGGCTGTACTCAGGAAAAAGATAATTTTTGCCATAATCCACATTTGTAACACATGCCCTGAGACATGTTTTATATTGAAGCTGGGCTTTTCTCTGAGTATTCACACTGTTGAGTAACAATCTTTCCATGCACTGAAGACCATAAACATGAAGATGCTTTTTCATCAGACAGTAGGATTGGGATGATGAGGTGGTTACATGTCACACTGTGTCTTTCACAAGCATGAAAATACCAGGAACAGAATATTGTCTGACTTCCATTGATTTTAAATTTAACTCTCAGGATACCATAAAACTGCAGCATTATATTCAGACTTAATACTGGCTCTGATGAAATGTCTTAATATTTCATTTGTTATTTTAAAAAGCAGTGTCAGTGATTTTACAAACAATAAACAGTGTGTTTGCTCATGTGAAAATGCACAGATTTTCCTCTCTGCTTTTCTATAGAACACTTGAATAAGACAAGCTATAGAATAAATGTTGGAGGCCAACTATCTTATAAGTTTTGTCCTGGTGATTTGAAAGCAAAACCTTCTGCTTTGTGACTTCACTGTTATCTCCCTCCTTTTTTCTCTTTTGTTTTAATTTTGCTGATACATTCTGATTTTCAATCCCTTTTTTTGGGGAATGTCAGCCCAAAAAATCATCCACACATCTCTGAAACAAGAATAAAAGGAGTATCTGCAGTATTAAATTTCTTTACATATGTTCATAAAATCAGGAAGAGAACGAAAAGAAAGTACTTTGTCTTTGTTCTTCATTAACTCACTCTTTTGGGTTAATAACCAGCCTCAAACAAATATTTACATTTTTTCTAGAACTAAGATAATTTTTTAAAAGTGAAATCATTTTAGATAGTATTAGAAATATAAAGTCCTAATTCACCATCTGTGACAATATGATAAATTCTTTGCATTCACTGCCCAGTGTTTAAAATAGGAGATGTTAGACAAAGCTGGTGGCAGTTTAAGCACAGGTACATTCTAGCAGTGCAATTACTAAGAAAAATAAATCAATTAGAATAGTTTGCTAACATGGAACCATTAGATAACATATTTTCTCTTTCATTTATGAGCATATGGTGAAGGTTTCATCTTGTCTTGGCATAAGGGCATTTCTGTAGAAGAAAAACGAGATTGACATTTTATTTTTACACCAAGTGAAATTTCCTTGTAAGATAACTATTTATGAAATACGATATGTAAGCTGATGCATGATCTCTGGAAGAGGTTACTAAATAAGGAGTAAAATTGATGGTTTTAGCTGTAGTACATAAAACATACACGCAGGAGTGCTATAAAGAAAATTTTCTGGTTATTAGCATAGGAGCAGATGTTGTGATAGCTGCTCTGCTGGGTGATATTGCTGGGATTTAACTTAGTACATCTACAGAGAAAGTATCAATTGTTATAGCTATAAAGCTCTGTTACCAACAGCTCCCCTCCTGACGGAATGAGTAGAGAGGGAGGAATTTGTTATATACACTTTCTATAAATGTAACTTCTATTATCTCTATGATATTACTCCTGTTGATGTGGAAATCACATTAATGCCGATGATAGGCCACCGGGAATTATCGCCCTGCTACTCAGACTTAAATCTTGTCACAACCCTAAAACTCTTCAAACTGGGTTGAAAGCTGGCACAGCCAAGATCTGATCCAAAGATGTTGGATTGTCACCAGTGGCTTTCCCTTCCCATAACCATCTCTTTCCCTGGTGGGCAGCAATATATCTCCATCTAGTCCAAACTTCTTCCTGTCTCAGATATTGATGATTCACCACATTATTCCTTTATGGAGGCAACAGTCTGTGACCAAAATATCCCCTCTGGTATGAATAAATGAGGAGAGAAGGATCCAGCACAATTTTATTAATTTCTCAAGTGCATTTTCATTTAATTATTAAATAATCACTGTATTAAAACTGTCTTTCCCAACTGAATGACATTTAGTGTCCAGACATCCATGTGGGTTTTCCCTGCTAGACAAAAAAGGCTGAAAACCCTAGCAAGATTCCCCATATCTTGAATAAATAGAATAGATTTCTTTACCAATTTTCTAATATTCCCTTGAAATTGTTGGCTCTGAAACTGTCAACATGATAATAATCATCTCATCAGCACTATATAAGATGTTTCTTATTTTAACTGCTGCCACATGCAAGACTTAGAATGAGGGGTTTTGATGCAGAAAACCACTGCAGAATCCACTGATTCTTTCTCTACTATTATCCCTACATATTTTAAATACCTTCTGTAGTTCCGATTCCTCTGCTGTAGGAAGGACCTGCATTCCCTATACTTACATGGATAAATTTTTTCTTTTAGCTGAACTGAAAAAGCATCTTGATTGAATACATCAGTTCACCAGATAGTCTTGGTCATTGTATCTAACTGCTCTACTTCATCATTTTTTCCCCATTCCTCTACTCTTTGTGTCAATCACATACTTTGTTGACAGTGTTGATATACTTACTACCAGATCATGAACAAAAATCTTGAGCAGTATCAGGTAGATTTTCCATGGTGACTTTTCCCACTTAGAAAACCTATAATGATAATTCTCAATGAATAAGAACTCTTTACAATTTGTCAGTTTTACCATTCATCAGCTCGTCCTTTGTAATTCACAGTGCAAGATTTTTAATTAGGATGTCACAAAGTTCTAAATCCTTGCGAAATTTTAAGTAATTGATGTAATAATTAAAAATTGCTTGAATAATTCAGGTACTTTTGGCATCCAAAAAACCTGTAATTTCCTCAAAAATATTTCTTTTTCTTTTCTTTTTTTTTTTTTCTTTGAGCAACCGTAAAGTACACTGGTATTATTTAAATTTGAAGCTTTTAATCCTCAGTAATCAAATTCCATTATTTACCTTTGGCCTAGAAAAATGCAAATAATTTTCATTAAATATCCCTCTCAAATACTTCTTACAGGTTATAACTCTTCTGAGTTCTCCATTTTGATTTGTCAAAATGTTCATCACCAGTTTGGGCTGTGATGTGCAAGTCATCTAGATCCCACAAATTCCTCATTGCTTGTCCTTGGGAGGTGAACTGAAAGATACTTCATCTTTATGTTGTGCAAGTGCATTATTCTTGCCTGTTCACAATTATGGAACAGAAATATTTATTGACCTCCTCTGTTTTCTATTCATGGTTGTTAATTGTATCATCTCCTTCTACAAATTACCCTGCATCATCTCTCATGACGCATCTAATCTACTTCAGAAATGCTACTGTGAAGGAAGGCAAAATGTTCCCTCTTGCTCTTGAGTCTTCCAGCTGGAGAAGTGCTATCAAACTTAGTGCAGTGTCCCAGAAAAAAAACCCAAAGCACATCTAACAAACCAAACGAAGACCTGCCTGCTTTGATGTTGCTAACTCTGTGTGTTAATACATCTGATCATCTTTGCTCTCTTGCTGTGCTTTTCTTTGCAGAATATATTTTTCCTTGGAGATTCAGCAGTAGAAGTGACACCATGAAAGCTTTCTTGGGATACATTGTGCCTTTGTATTAAGACCTCTCAGTAGCCTTTGTCATATTTCAAGATTCTCTACTCCCAAAAGCAAAGTTATCTTTCAAGGTTTCTTGCAAAAAAGTTACTGAGGAAACAGCCAATAAAAGTGTTTGTCCAGATAAGCTGAAAATTCATAGATATTTTCTTCTTCCATTTTTTTTCTTGCAATAAATGTAACTTGTGTATAAAATCTATTTTGTCTTAAACACTATTAAACCTTTATAAAGATAGTTTTATCTAAACTGTGACAGAATAGAGCAGCAGTGATAAGACTGTTAGTTCCTGTGTATCCATAGATTAAAAAATATTGCTGAACTCATGTAGATACAGAACTGGAGAGATCAAGTAATTTGCCTGAAGTCACATGTGAAAGCGCATTTGAAAGGCAGGACATGAACTATAGAATTTCCCTCCCACAGCCCAGAATGCTTCCCACAAGATCCTTGAGGGGGTTTTTTGTTGTTTGTTTGTTTGTTTGTTGTTCTTGTCATTTGGGGGGGGTTGTTTGTTTTTGTTACAGATGTTGAGATTCTTTGAGAACATTTGTTCTTATGGACAGAAAATGTCATTCTTCATGAAAGAACTGGAAAGAAAAGAAGAGGGGAGAGATCACAGGGAAATTCATCTTCTGATTTTTTGAACCCAGCTGTAAACCAAGAAGAAAACTACACAGAAAAAACAAGTATTCATTTACCTTTGGGAAAAAAAATACCATTTTAAAATCCAAATTTAAGTTGGAAGGATCAGACTGAAGCACATCTCAAAGGTTAAACAGATGTAACATTTATCTGGAGACCGTTAGTTTTCTTCTGAGAATGAACTGAGGACCAGCAGCTGGAGAACTTGATTTTCTCCCTCTTCTCCTCTTTAATGTAACTATTAAAAAAGAAACACAAAACCAAATCTAAGTAACTGATAGCAAAGTTGACAAGTGCCTTCAAATTGTTACTTTTGAAGAAGTTTTTTCATGAAGCAAAAGGAGTGGGAAAGAGAGAGGGAATATTTCATGCTGGGGGAAAAATACAATGTTGATTCAATTTATTTCCATACGGAGGCAATGTTGGAAGACTCCACCAAGTTGCCTGACACTAGCTGGCAGAAAAAAAATAAATGAAAACACAGCTTTAAGAACAGAGCTTTATTTACTGATGCCCATAAATGGAGCAGAGATGGAAGGTGTTCAAGATTGCTGACTGGCTGATTGTCACAACTGATTGTTTTTCACATCCAAGTGCTCCACACATTGATACACACACCCTGCCAAGACACTGGCTGCATCTTTTGAGGAGTTAAAACTCTACAGAGGCACAAAGCATACATTGCTAACACAATGCATAGTCATGAGTTTAGGTGCCTCATTTATAATAAATTGTTTTTCATACCCAATGTGTTGTGTTTCTAAGCAGGTTTGCTAAATGACAAATTAAATTTCACTCTCTAATCTATGATGACAGTGCTAAATGACTTCTTCAATAAGTTTTGCCCAGAAATGTCATTCCTGTTTTGATAGGCATTGATGGAACTTGATCTCAAGATTTGAACAAAGGCACAGTTTCGAAATATCAGTAGAGCAAACTCTGTCTGCTGCCCTAAGTGATTGCAAGTACAACTTAAATGTTTTCAGTAAACTACTGACAGTTTCCGGTATTAATTCAAAGGCATCGAGTCAATTCCTTGCTATATTTCTATGCTAGTTATGTCACCTGAAGTAACAATTAATCCATCAAAATTCATTATTTTCCCCCTAAATCTCTGTAAGCTAATTATGGTTTACAATATAGTACATGCTCATCTATAACAATAACCCTTTATGTACAAACAACACAAAGATAACTTTGTGAATCTGCTCTTGGGTAAGAGTAAAGCCCATATTATCAGATCTCTTGAGAGCTTTACCGTCAGCTCAAGATGTGCATGCTCAAATCAAAATATCTTGCTGTGATTTAATGTTCTGAGATTAGGTGCTCCTTAGTTTATGAAGATTTCTTGGTTTATATTTGATTACTCTGAAATTGAAACATATGAGTTAGTGGATGACTTCTAAGTGTCTAAACAATAAAGCCTTGAACAATTATGAATCTTAATAGCAGGATTTTAGTACCCACCGTAAACAGTGAATCTATAAAAACTGAGGGGTTTTTATTTGCTCTCTTCTACTCATTATGCTTCTCTCACTGTCAGGTTTGATTTTCTAATCATACAAATGGAAAACAAGTTTCCCCTCACAGCCACTCACTCAGAACCACTTTGGTATCTGACAGTGGGCTTTTCTTTCTGACACAACACCAGTGACAACAGAGGTTGTGTTAGCCAAACTGTGATCTAATCTCCTTTCAATTCTACCATTGTCCTCAAAATGTGATCTCAGTGACACCAGGACAAATGGCTGTCAGATTTTTTTTGTCCTGAGTGAGAGAGCAAGACCTGAAAATTCTGATGTTGCAGAATTGGAGTTCAGGGTTTATTTTACCCAGCTGACCTTCATTAACCTGGCTGTAATTTTTCATTCACTGTTTCCACATTCAAAATGGAGGGGATTTAATAACTATTATTATTATTGATAATTATAAATTAATATTAATAATATTAATGATGATTTTATTTCTTCTGGTTTATCTTTTTGACAATTCTTGAAAACATACATTTAAAGCACTTTATCTCCTCCCCTCCTCTCTCCCTCTTTTAAGCTCCAGCAATCAGGACTTACAGCCATTCCCCTTGGTCCTTCCTATATCTTCCTAAATACACAAACATACTGTTACACAATAAAGAATATCCCCCTAAAAATAGATATTGTGAGAGTATCTGGTAAGCACACGTTAAAATTGCTGCTGAGCAATGGGCAGCAATCACTGTTATCACAATTACCATTGTTGCCTATTGTGAATATTTTCTTTCACTATGAATCACCTCTACATCTTTTCTTTTTCACTCCTTTTAAAAGTCCCTCTGGTGTGTTGTTATCTTTCTAGGAATTAAATGCTTAGAACAGACCAGAAACCATTTCAAATGCATCATTTCAGGAGGGAGCGAAGAATAAAAATGAGGAGCATGTAGGACTATAACTAAGAGAAAATATGACTTTGGGCACTGTTGATGTGCTGCTGGGGGGAAACAGATCACCGTGGACACCCACACACCATATGCTGTCTACCATCATTCACAAGGGCTTCCAGACACCTCCCACTATTCAAGGTATTTGTCTCAGGTTCCTTTCCACTCTTGGTGCATTAATGCTGCCACTTTGTGGTTTAAACTTTTTCTCAGACACTCCTCCAACCTGCTGTGATTTGTCCCTTGCTTGTCTCTGCTTCTTCACTTTATGCAATCCCTTCAACTGTTGTGTTCTTAAAATAAATCCAATAGACAGAAACACAGTCACATGCTCAATGGAAAATCTCCTTCAAGATTCTGGAGGTTCAAAGAAGAGTTTTAACATTCATGGAAATTCGGCAAATATCCATTGGGAAGATAAGTTTTGAGCACTTCAAACCTGCAAGTTCCAGCACTGTTGCTGCACCATCTGGAAATGTGAAGATTTTCTCCTCATTTAATGAGTAGCAAAACAACACCAGCCTTACCTAGGTCAGGGACACACACAAAAAAATCATAGTATCATTAGAAATCAGGCTGCTTCACTGTAGAAAAGGTATAAAAGTTCTCTGCATGCAGTCATGAGTAGCTCTGCCTCCAGGACTGGTATCTCAAAATAATTCTAAATAGGCACCATAAAAACGTTACAGAATATAAACTAAATTTTGTGTGGTTTTCTTGCTCAGGGGAAACATCACAGTTAATAATCATTTGAAATGTGATTGATATGAAAGTGGTTTAAAATAAAAGTCATTAATACCCTCAATGCTTAGGCCAGGCTAAGGAAACCTCAGGGTAAGCAGAAATATCTACAACTGTCTCCTTTAAAATGTCTTTAAAAACCACAGCAGTTCTTTGGCTAGGCAAATTTTGATCTCATTAGTGACTGAGACAAGTATCATCTGGAAACTAGAGCTAGAAACTAGGAATAACTCAACAGAAGGACAATTCCATGACCCTGAGATTAACTCAGTTGGTGAGAGCATGGTGATAACACCACCGATCATGGATTCAACCCCCATATGGGCAGTTCACTTAAGAGCTGGACTTGATGATCATGGTGGGTCCCTTCCAAATAGTATTCTGTGATTATGTTTAACCATGGTTAATTGTTATTCATTCATCAAATCGACATTGGACAGACCATTGGAGGAAATACGAGTTAAAGACATTTGATAACTTTGTAACTGAAGAGTTCACAACAAATGCTTTGACAGCTTAGGACCAGGTCAAGAGTATTTTAATTGATGGTCTAATGGTCTGTTACTACCATGCACATTCTAGATGCCCACCCAAAGCAGGGTCTGATGAATTCCAGCTGAATGCAGTACCTAAGGTGCTGGTTTGTGTCAGCTCTCTTTCCATTCATATTCATCTTCTATCTTGTTAACAAAGACTCACCAAAGGTACAGACTCTCTGCAGTGACATGGAAGAGGCCTTGGAAGCAGTAAAGTTGATCTGAGTCAATATGAAACATCATAGGTAAGTCTGTATCCCCCATTTCTAGGTGTGGGGATGTATGGGTGATGGCATTTAGATTTTAACCTTCAGTTTCTTAAGTTTCAATGGCCCAAAATGAGATGCAAGCCTCATGATTCTCAAATCAATTCAGAAAATGGGATTTGAGCATGTCTGAAGGTTTTTTTTCTCACCATTTTTATCCCAACAAAATTGATTTAGAGCTTGAAAAATACCGTATGCACCTTAATTTGCATGTGTCATTCCACTTTGCATTGCTCAGTAGTGACTGCTGCTTTCTACTCAGAATTTTGCATTTTATTCTTTGATTGCTCAGGTTGCTTACAAGAACAAAGACTATCTTTTAAAATTCCAGTAAAGATTAATGCAATATCCACTACTTCGTAGCAAATTAATTAGTCAACTGTTGTTATTGTATTTCCTCTCTAAGGATTTCTAAGTATTGGGTACACGTTTTGACACAAACTTGGGATCTGTTGCTAGCATGAAACAATTATGAATAAATAAAAACATAATTTAAATTATATATAAAATCATAATGATAAAGATAGGTAACATAATAAATAATAAAATCTATACAGATAAAATATTTGGTATTATTTTATTAATCAAATTAAATAAAAATGTTTATGCAGTTCCAATTCAACACTGATTCCTCACATTCCAGGCTGCCAAGAAGCTTATTCTGAATGTCATCCTGTTGATTAATTCCTTGGGAAAATGGTCCAGCTGATAGGAAACCAATGACGGCATCAAAGGGAACTTGTCCCATGAACAGAAAATTTGATCAGATATACTATGGGTGTTAAGACCTTGGCAACAGATGGATTATGACTGAGATCTGGTATCTAAGTAAGGATTTTAAGTGCAGCTTCAGATTTTGCATGCTTGATTTTTGATGTTTAATATGAGCTGCCTGGAAGTGGATTTATTTATTGTAATATCTAATTTTCTGGAAATCAGAATCTTTTAGAAGGCAAAACTGTCTGCCAAACTTGTAATTGCCAAAGTTCTGAAAACTTGTCTGTCTTCCATTACCAGAGTAAGTATATCTTACTGCTTTTAAATCTGTCATTTTTGCACAGATCTTCTAGAAAAACATTCAGAAGGAAACCTCCCCTACGTCTTCAAAAGCTGAGACGATACATGGAGGTGGGAATTTATGACATTTTGGCATTTAAAGAAAGAAAGCACATCGTTTTCCTCTCTTAGTCAGATGCTTGAGCACAACAAAACATACCAAAGGTTAAATGTGTCTCCAGAGAAAGGAGGAGAAGGAAAAGGTTCAAAAGCCAGAGAGAGAAGAGGAAAAAGAAAATGCACTTCTCGTCTTAATGACATGAAAATGAATCACACATTTTAAAATCCAGCAGTCCCTTTTTGATTCTTGGCTGCAGTTTTCTGGTAACACTTCTATCAGTCACATTCATCTGAAGCATGTGGCTACACGTATTGGAGCTACGAAGACACAGTTTCTGCATTTGCAATTTCCCGTCTTCAAAGTGCTTTTCATTTTTATGATAAATCTGGAGAAAACCCTGTGATGTGTGAAAGAAATTTCTCCCTTCTTTTTTTTTTTTTTAATCACTGTTATTTTCTTTAGTTTCTCCCTTAGCCAGGATGCTAATATTTATTTGCTTCAAGGACATCTTTCAAGCCTGATGAAGCCAACTCCAGTATCACTTTCAGCTAAGCCTTAATTAAACGCAAATATCAACCATTATACCTCAGCAAAAGGAGAAAACTCACGTAAACATTGAAACACAAAAGCTTCAGTTCTTCTCTCTTAAACCTGAATGGACCTAGACAGTAAATAATAGGACTCAAGAACTAAATTAGCATAATACTGAGTCACCCCTATTGACCTCCATTGGTTTCAAATACAATTTACTTTCAAGTGCCCATTAGTCTAAAAAGATAATTGCAGGGAGAAGAAAAAACACCATATGAAAAAATATTATTTATGTGCAAGAGACCCCTGAGGCAGCCTGAAAAAACTCCAAAAAGTAGAAGAGAAGAATTGTTTAATGTCAGAAACATGCAAAAACCTAAACAGACAGTGTGTGGGAAAATCAATGTTGGGTGCACACATTCATTTTTATATATATAAATAAAAATGGAAATATAAGAACTCTTCAAAAGTATTATGGAAAAGCAGAAATGTCAGTTTAGGTATTTTAAAGTTCTTCCTCTTCATCCTATTTCCCACATACATAAAGGGCCAGTACATGTGCTTGAAACACTGTTGTGGCAGACTGGCAAATAATTGACCATGTAATGACTTCATACCTGGACCTCATCCAGAATCTCAATAAAAAAGCCCTTGAAATGATGACTTATTCAGGTCAGTGGTGCTTCACAGCAGTATGTGAAGGCATTTCAGCTGTGAAATAGTACTTTCAAATGACAAAATACAGAGTGATCTGAGTAGACTGGAGGTTTGGTTTGAAATCAGTAAATGAAATTTAATAAAAGCATGAAGGATGGTCCATTTGAAAGAAGGAAATCGAGCACTGAGTTAAAAAAGCCTCAGCTACAAACCAATATAATATCTGAAAGAATACAGTAAATCGCATACACATTAAGGAGGAAAATTTTGTATGATTTTTAAAAAGGTATATTACTATGTGATGTGTTATTAAAGACTTGACTATAAAATAAATATGGGGGCATTTAATCTGTAAGAGCGTGACAAAGATTCAGACAATCTAGAGAAAGTCCAAAAGTGACTGGAAAACAATAAGAGGTTTAGGAGCACATACTAAAAAAAATGGATTTATTTAATCTAGAAAAGATTAAACAAAGATATGATTCTAATTTTCCAGTAGTTGTTTTTTGGTTTTTATAGTTGCACCACAGAAGAACAATCAATTGTTCAGACAGTTCAATAGTGATCAAACAAGAAGTAATTGTCTTAATTTGCAGAAACAAAGATTTAGGTTAGATACTAGGGAAGGCTTCCTAAGTAAGTGTAAGGAAGCACTGCAACAAGTCTAGATGGACTGCAGAATTGCTTTTCTCTGAGACTGTAAATCAAATATCTGTTAGAGATGGCCTCATTATATATTACTTGCCTTTTTCAGTGCAGGGCGTGGGATTAGGAGGCTAATTGAAATCCTTCCAGCTTCACTTTTTGAAGATTTATGATACATGAGATCATGGGCTCTGATATATATGCCCTTTTTCTAAAGACATGTATGAAAATTTTTCACCCTTAACTATTTTTTTTCATTAAACAAGCATCAAATGCTTATAGTTGAAGCAAAAATCTTACTTACTTCCTACAGTCCAATAAGCATTATTCAAACTTCAGCTGGATTTGGCTTCCTGTCTGTTGGAGGTCAATTGGGCAAAGTAGGGACCTGTTGGCCAGCTCCCAGTAACATAAATGCCAAACTCTGCTTGGTGTGTTAGAACATTAGGTAGATATCAAAATTAGCATGAACAGAGATTTTTCAGATTCCCTCAGAGACCAAACAGCCTGAGAGAAGTCAGATACCACTGTAAATCAACAGGAAGCTACACACTGAGGCAATATTTTTTCCTACCCATTAAGTTCCTTCTGCAAAGGAATCCTACCTTGTGTCATCCCACAGTGATGCCTGAATATGTGGGAAGATAGTGCAGGATCTTGCAATTCACAGAGATGAGAGAAGCAAGTGATTTCTTCTACATTGGTTGGGAATTGGGTTACTGCTGCAATGATCTTGTCTTCCTTGAGTGAAAGATGGAGGCTGAAGAGGAGAATGGGATGCAACATCCCAAATCAGGCCCTTGTTGCCAGCCCCTTTGCTCCATGTGTGCACCCCAGGCAGAGAATACATGAACATCTCAAAAGCCAAAGAATACAACCTTAAAACAGCAAGACAAAGGCAAAGACAGGAAAATACACAGCACAAACTTGGGTGTGGGGGGGTTGGTATCTTAAGCAGATTGACATCTTCAAATTTCAGTCCCTGAGGCAGTCCTGCCCTGGGTACAGTTCCTATGAATATGAAAATGCCTCAGACTGGCAAGACTATTGAAGAATCTGACAAAAAAAAAAAAAAAAAAAAAAAAAAAAAAAAAAAAAAAAAAAAAAAAAAAAAAAGGCCACACAGAGATTNNNNAAGTTGCCAGCCATGCAATTTTTAAATACTGTCTGTCTGTTATATATCTCTTCTGACAGCTCTTCATTAGTTGTTTGCTGTTACAGCCCAATATTTTACTGTGATGTGCCTAGGTCTGTGGCACAGGTGGGAGCTGAAAGTAAGGTGCCCAGAAATGGGATGTGTCCTGCTCATGGAAACCTCCCCAGAGGCTGCTGTGGGCTTTTCCTGATTGCCTTGGAGCATGAGGGACTCTGAGCCTCTCAGGCAGCCAGGCCTGACCTCCAGCAGCAACAAGACTGCTCTTAGCAGCTTTAATGTGGCTCTAAAAGGAGACATATCCAGCATCAGATATTGGAGACCAGTGATGGATTGATCTACCATTTCCATCTTCCAACATTTTGATGACTGTTTCCCTGATGTGACCAAAACCCACTGGTGTAGCACTTCCCTGTCATTCACGCAGGACAGGGCTCATATACAAACTGTTCTCCAGCACATCACCAGTGCCATGGATCTCATTATATGGAATTGCTCCTACGGCAGCTGGGAGAGCACAGACAGATCATTATGTCAATCACTGCTCACAGCTCCTGCCCTGTGGGTGACACTCAGTTCAAACCTCCTCACCAGGATTATGAACTCAGGTAGAATCACCTCTCAGTTTTTTGTTCATAGTCACTATTTCAGGATCCAGCTGTAACCAGCTGCTCTGCAGGACCTGTGAAATTCATGACCACATCCTCAAAACTTCCCAGAGCCCCATCCCATAGATATTAAGGAAGATTTCTGACCCAGGAATTCCACACACTGTGCTACATACCCAGCATGAGCACAATCATTTTACAGTGTGCAACCACTGAGGTGAGTTTTGGGAAGTGCTGATGTGCAGAGAAATATCCCTTCTTTTTTAACATCCATCTTGAATGCTGACAGCAACAATCAGCTGAGTTATTAATGTGCTGCCTCTTCTGAAGAATATATACAAATGGACCCAGAATAGAAAGTACTCTGTCAGACTCCTCTATGGACAAGGCTTGCTAAATATGGTGAGGGCATAAAGAGAGTTGCCTCTGTCTCTTCACCTCTCTCTACTCTGAGTTTTGTGCTCTGAGAAATTATGTCATCCGTTAAAAATAAAGATAAAATCTGTTAAAAATCTGTTAAAGATAATTCCGTCACTTAGGAATTTCCTTAAGGCTCTAGGTCAGGTTCTGCAGTATTACATCTCTGGGGAAAAATACCAGTGTAAATGGATGTGGAAGAGGTGTTATATTTCACAGAAAAAGAAGGAAAAAAATTAAACCTGAGCAGGATATATGTGTTTTTCTTCTGGCATTACCTTCTAGAGTAGCATGAGTGAATTTTAGACATTTTCAAGTGATGGATCCAAACATACTGCAAGATTATTGGAATTACAGAAGCCTGAAGTGAGCTATGGATCAGGGTCAATTTGGTAGCCAATACACCGAAACTGGAACAATTTATCTTGGCTCTCATTAGAGCAAAGTGTGAACTCAGAGATCCATAGAAGTGATGGTCCTTTCATGCTGTGTTAATTGCAAAACACCTAATAGTTCACCCCTGGAAATGCATAACACATTGTAGGAGTGAATGTTTTTGCAGAGGGGTTTTGCTTTATCACTCACAGTAAAAAATTAAGTCAGTGACTTAAGGAGAAATAAAACCCCTCAGTGTCTATGCATGTGTATTCTTCAGAATTTCTCTTTATAATTTCATAAAAACTACTATTTTTCAAGACAATACCTCTGCATTTTTAATAGAAAAAAAGGTCATATTTTATGGCAGTAGCAGAGAAAAGAAACAAATTTATTTGTGTTTTGTATTTGATGCCTTCATATCAGTTTTGGGCCCTGTCCTAGACTATTCTCCAAGCCAAAAACAAGTCACTGCCTTCCACTCTCCCTGGGCATGACCATTTCACTCTCTGACCTCTGGGACTGAGCAAACTTGGCCTTTCATAGTCAAGACTTTTCTACCAAGCCTGTCAGGATTTTTTCAGCAGTCCATGGAGATGGACACCCCTCTTGAAGGCAACTCATACCTGTGTAAGACACATGACTAGAAGATAGAATATTAATTTATCTTCAGAGGTATTTCTCCCACTCTGTACTCAATATAGAGAGCCAAGAGGATGGCTTTAATTTAGTCACCTGAATTTCAAGGAGATGAAGTTAGATTAGGTGAATCCCACATTTAATCTTTGTCAGGTTTTTCATTTCCAGCAGATAGTTCCATTATCTGTCAAATAATGGAGGTTGAATCTAGAGATGAAAGTTTTATTTCAGTGGGACTTATAGAAGGGAGCTTTTCACAATTATTTTAGCCAGAACTATTGTTCTCCTTTGTTTATGTGTTCTAGGAAAAAAAATATTGGTCTCACAATAGAAGATCTACACTATTTCCATGCATCTCTTTTTAGCTCATTATTTCAGGCTTTCTCTTTTTAACACAATACTCTTTAGCTTACGTCTGTGAGGAAACCCTTATTAGTCAAGAGGTAATCAAAAGCTTGGAGATACGGCTTAGACAATGAGCTGTATATCATCTGACCCACAAAAACTATCTTTGACAAAAATCAAATAACTTCACTGTCCTTAGTCCTCAGTTTTAAGGAGAAACTTTCTGAGGGTACTCTTAGTCATAAAAGAGCTATGGTTGGTAAAGCTAAATAAGCCCAGGTTTTCCTGAAATTACAATGAACATCTGCACTCAAGTTTATTCACAGAAAACAAGATTTTTGACAAAGTTTTAAACCGTCTTGTCATATTTCGTTTGTGTTACTTGGAAAACAAAAAAGCATTGTGGCATTTTGTTCCCTCACTGAAGTGAGTCACTGAGGTCAAGGAAAATAGTTCCTTTCTGGTGAGAGACAGCTGGTGTGCAGGCTGGAGCTGTGAGGAGCAGGAAAAACACTGGCAGTCAGCATGGACTGCAGGCCCATGGGATGTTGGGAGCCACCTCTTCCCTCTTCCCACCACCAGACCACTCTGCAGCTGGGCTGGTGCTGCATCTTTTGGGTCCTGCCTGTTCCTTTGTCCAATAAATGTCTCTCAAATGCATGTGTCTGAGAAAATGAGAGCAAAATTTCATTCATTTATTCAAATTCATAAACACTAATGTCTCAGGGAAAACGCTCAGCGTGAGAATGGGCACAACCAGCATAACAAAATTTCCAGAGATGGGAAGGAGGAGGTTGAGAGCACGACATAATCTTGGGTCCATAAGACATCAGAGCTGCTTATTTTCTGTGATGCCAATGCTGCAAAGAGGGAAAGAGAAGAAATTGCAGAAGAGTTGTCTGCTTGTTTCTCCTCCTCACACTTGGAGAGGGATTTGGGAGTGCTGAAGATACAATTTCTCATTCACCTTTTGTTGTTTCCAAATAATAAGGGTTGCTCTTCTCTTCCTCATTTTACTGTTGTGTTTGGAGTATATTGTTCACAGGATACTTCTTGTCAGTGTGCATATGGAAAGAAAAGATAATACTGGAGGAAATAATTCTCCTTTCTCTAGAATTTGTTTTCTTCCAAAAACTAGTCTGAGCGACAAAGCATTTGTTCTGGCAGGGTACTGATGCCAGTCCTTTAATTTTCTGTGCATTTCTGTACTGAGAGAGAAAATATTAGTGCTTGTGTTTAACCTGGTGCTAGCATTGGGGAGTATGCAGGTATTTTGACCCTTATTCCTCAACAGTCTAATTCCAAACAATGTAGAATGAGATATATTCTTTCATGACTTTGCACATCTATTATGATACTGACTGTCTTCAGGTGATATACATGTGTACATGTATGTTTCCACATAAGTAAAACCTGCAAAATCAGACCCAAAAGCAGGCAGGTTTGATGGAATTGCTCTTTCTTGGGCTGCCCCACAGAGCTAAAATTTTGCTGTGCTTTCACTCTCTGAGATTTGACATGAGAGAGCCACAGTTTGTAAGGGTGACAAAAAAAATCTTCTCCTCATCCAACTTTGCTTTTCTTGGGTTTCTCATTCTTTACCCTCACCCTTCCTGGCACAGGACAGCACCAGCTATCCAGGCTCTGTTTCCAGCTGGTGTGTTGTGTGTAGTGATTACACAGCTGTAACTAAGCTTCAGGAGTGAAATCCAAGTGAATGTCATGAAGGTCAGAAGGATGGGTTTGCATGGTTGAACTTTATCCTTCTTTCTCTCAAATAAAGGGATAATCTCTTCCTTATAATAGAAAAATGAGAAGGAAAACTTCTCAAAAGCATGCAAACAGCTTTTGCTTCGGGATTTCTTCCAACCTGATTGCTTTGCAGGTGACACAGGTAGAAATGAAACACACAGCAGTGGAATCGCAGGATTTTTATTTCAAACCTTGTGCAGACTTGTCTCACAGGGCTCCTTCTTTCCATGAAGAGATTCTAAATTATTCTGAGCTTACCTGCTCATGCACAAATAAATGTATGACAGAAGAAAGACTGAGGGTGGATCTGAATGACTAATGCTTTGGGAAGTGTGAACACTGCTCTGCTTCTCACAGTCACTAGAAAGCTGGCACCCTGCATTCTTCCCAACATGACTCACAGTGGAGTGTGAAAATAAAGGTTTTATACAGGTTCACCCATTAGAATCAAGGTGTTCAAGCAGTGAATTAGCTGCTGCATACACCAATTCCTGATGGAGCTAAGCAGGAACAGGAGCTGACATCCCTATTCTAGCAGGTACCCTGACACGCTCTTCCAGTAGCTATTGAACCACAGAGGGTACGTGCCTGCTCTCAGTGGAGTCAGAGGCAAACCTCACCTGGGAGTAACCCTGGATCTCTTGAAATACACGAGAATAAAAAGGTGACAGGAAAATTGTACAGGGTGAAACTCTGCTGCCAACTCATGACTGTGTCAAAAAGCCATTTAGCCCTTTTGAGTGTGTTCAAAGACTTGTCAAGTCCAACAAAACAGTCTTTTGTTTCCACACTCAGTCTAGCATTTACTTTGCCAATCAATACTTCAAGGCATGGACTTTTCCAAGGCAATGTCTGTGGTCAGTGGCTAACCAGTCTCTGATAACTGAGGTGAGCATCAAATTCAGCACAGATGCCCAAAGTGGGCAGTGAGATAACATTAACTACTGCAAAGGCAGGTTATGGGTGAGATGAGGCATCATAAGTATGCATAATTATGCATTGTGAATTAATCTGACAGGAGAAGAGGAAACCTGTAAAAATTAAGGAATTAGACTGGACTCCATATGCATCACTACATAGGAATTTGTAAAAAGTTCATTAAAGACAACTTCAATAATTAATTAAATATTCTGACTAAAATCTAAAAAATCTGGAGGTGAAATGGAAAAAACAGTTTACTAAGTCCTCTAGAAGACTCTCTCAGATTTGAGCAATTTATCTATCTCATGCTGGGTCTTTGGGTATAATTCAGATGAGCTTTCTTCTCTCTATTCAGTCTCCAACTGCACCCTCCTGAGACCTCCTCAGACCACTCACACCTGTCTCTGTCTCTGCAGAAGGTCTCAGCAGTAGCTTTTTGTGTGATAATTCCTACTACAATCCAACTGGATGGGGCAGTGAAGCAGTGATAAACAAGATTAGCTCCACCATATGGCATCAGGCACATTACTCCTCTAAACCAAATTAAAACGCTGACTGTGAGACTCTTGTGGTCATAACTCCATCTCTGGAATGCTTTTGTGTTTGTGGACAGCTCAGCACTATGGCAGCTGGTTGAGTTGGCTGACTCCATCATGCTCTCTATGCTGTCAGTGCAGACTGTCCTTGCAAAATGTTCAGATATCTGTCTCCAACCTAAAAGTTTTATTGGCAAGAGGGATGCACAAGAATACTGAATAATTAATAAGAAAAGCATCCACAAATATGCCGGCTGGATATCAGAAATGAGTCTACCCCCAAAAATCAAAATACTTTTCCAAAGTGAAAAGAAAAAAGGTTTTGTCAGAAATATTCCTGAAGTGCCTTTTGAGAAGTGACTCCCTAATTCTTCCTGGTCCATTTTTCCTCTGAAAAAAAAATCTCTTTAGAGAAAACTCGGACTCCCATGAAGGACCATACACCCATCCTCTTGAGGATTGTGCATTATGGGAGCTGACAGTCAGCAATGCAGTCAGCTGAAAGTAAAGAAGACCTAGAGAAGAAGGGTACCTGCATTCAGACACCATCAATCGCAACTGCCATAAAGAATTTTTGCATTCAAGATATTTGGGGTTGGTGGGGAATTTGTTTTGGAGGTGATACCAAAGTTACTTATCTGGAGTAGGCATGTATTTTAAAAAGCTTCTCTTAAAAAGTCAGTTTTGCAAGGAGAAAAAGTTGTGCTGGAGATTTTCTTGGCTGAAAGACAATGTATCGTCACCAAAGGTAGTCTTAAGCTGTCCAAGTGTTTGACATGAAAAAAACATTCTAACACTTGCTCAGAATAACATGAATCTAATACATGAGGCGCTAAATCAGCCTAAAAAAAAAAGACTGTTAAAAAGCTGCTTAATTCTACTGGAGTACAGGTAGTATTCTAGTCCATGGATAGATTCACAAGCATTTGAGAAAAAATGTTGGTAAAGATAGGTAAGAGACTCAAAGGATTTCCACCACCATAGTAAACCTCAGCTTCTTAAGCACTGTGAGAGAGGGAAGCCAGAGCCACTTAACAAAGGCACTGCTTCAATATTCAACCATTCACAATTTTGAAAAGCCAGTGCATGGCCTGCTATTCACCCAGAAAATCTGTAGATGAATCAGGAAGGAGCTAGAAGTGTGTGAGCTGCACAGGGAGAATGTTAAGGGCACAGACACCAAAAAAAAATCAATCTTCATACTCCCTGCTGTATTGAGGGTTGCCCATTCTTCCTCTATCAGGTGTGCAGTGATCCAGTGTCCTGGGTATTGTGTGTGCTGGGATGAAGGGTTCATAACCACTAAACATTTCTCAATAGTGCTGTTAATATGAGCAGTTGGATCATGCAGGTTTTTTTATACCAGAAGTATTAGACATATTGCAGAGCAGGAAAAGGAATAAATTATAACTTTTCTGAAGTTTCTGAGACGTGAAATCATGCATTATGAATTCTCCATAGATACGTCGCTACTAGCCATCTTCTGTTTTATTTCTAGCTGCAACACTTAGTTTCTGTGAGAAATGAATGAATATGTTAGCCAAGAATTTCCAAAGCAATGAGTCAGTTAAGGCTGGCAAAGGAGGGAGGATGGGGAGCAATAGCTCCTTCCCCATTAGTATCACCTGGCTCAGAGTGCCTACCCCAAGCTGCATGATGGGCTGGAAATGCCAGCACACACATTGCTCTTCTTCTTCCTTTCCTCCTGATCTATGGTCCAGACACATCCATCTGACAGGTTTCCATTTTTAAGTTCCCTAGTCAATTAATTGGCACATTCCTTTAGACCTCTCAGCTCTGGCCTGCAAAGATGACAGTTATTTTTAGAAACCTGAACTGCTGTTTCTCATGAGTAGAAAATTCACATTTTAAGGCAAACTGTCACAGTTTTTTTGTCTTCAAAGGAAATGCATCACCAAGGAACTAAAGGCTACATTTTTGTAGTTCTGTGTTTGCATTGCATGGGTTAGCTGCAGAGTGGTTGTAGGCTGTGACATTTGATAGGAAATTGGTAGTCATATTCAAAACAAGATGAGAGATCAGAACACTCCCTTATCAACCTGGCAGAGAGGCCTTTCCTGGTGATATGAGCAGAATTATCAGACATGCCCATATTTCTTTATCTCCTTCCTCTCTGATTTTGAGTTCCATCTCAGGGAAAATAATTAACATTTACCTACAACGTCTTTTAGCGATTTACTTCTTAGGATTAAGGAGATTTGCTAACCCAAAACCTCTGATGTACTCAGACACCAACTGTGCATAAAAAGAGTTATTCATTCCCCAAGTACGTCAGTCTGGCACCTTTCACCAGTGCTAACACGCACAGAGAAGAGAAATATGGAATTACACAAGACAAAGGGCCAAATAGAAATTGCCCTCTCTTTCTCAAAATATTGTCTTTTTAAGCATTTCACCTGTTATTATTCCTAGCTTAATGAGTGGGAGAAAGGCAATAGATGAGGATTTTGAAGGCTGAAAAAAGGAGTGAAAAATGTGGGTCACTTATTGCTTCTCTGAGTTTGTATCTGATCATAGATACAGGAGAAGCTGAACTCCTAAGTGACCCATCCCAAACAGAGCTGAACTAGAATAAAACTGGATGCAGCCTGATGTCTACAGCTTCCCACTGTATCTGCAGCTCTGCTTCCAAACTGGGTGCTGAGTACAGCCCTGAAGGAAGCCCACAGGTATTCCTCAAATTATAAGATAGATAGAAAAGACTTATGGAGAGCTCTTCCTACAGCTTCTGCTGGGAATAATTTACTCAAGGCAACTTTTCCTCTAAATATGTTTAAATTATGCTTCATTTTAGTTAGTTCTGCAACATCAACAGAGCAATGTAGGACAGAGTTGGGGTTTATGGCTCCCATTTTAACAGCATGGCATGGCAGGAGCTAAAAAGTGTTTGTTTCATCTCACACCTAGTCCTGTCAAAAGTTCCCTGCTGACAGGGGGAGGTGTTGCAGGGGAGGTTTAGCCCTCACTGAGAGCACCTGATCTGGAAATCAGCAGGCAGCTACAAAACATGGAATCTGCATGGCCTTTTTTACGTTAATTTTCTCTCAGGCAAGAAATTACAATTTTAGAAGCACCCGGGTTTATACCTATATGTCATAAAGCTGTGCAGTATGAAGATACCTGAGCAAGTGCTGAACAAACAAGCTGTATTGTGCAGCTCCACTGTGACTAATTAACATCTAGAAGTTGCTATATTAGTCCGGGCAAACTGCCATGCAAACCTACTATACTGCTTTTTGCATCCAAGCAATTTACATTAGAGCTACCTAAGGCAGCTGGAATGCAATGCACTTTCAGAGATGGAGGAACCTTACTCCCACAAATTATTAGAGATGCAAGGCTCCCAAAAGCCTAAGTCACCCCTGAATTCTATTTTAGAGCAGGCATAAGCTTGAGGGAGCAAGGCACTTCAGGAAACTGGTCTCTACACAATCTTTATTTACTAAATTCTCACTGTATGATCCATTAGAATTCTTTTAACATCTTGTCTGATTTAGATAAATATTACTTTTGCTTAAATAGTATGAAAAAAAAAAGAACTCATAAGAAATCCAGAGAAAGGTGATTCCTTCATTTTAAAGGCTACTTGTATAATTAGTAGCTGATTAATACTTTTTCATCTAACATTCCTTCCAGGAATGAACATGGTTTTAGAAACACTCCTGAGCCAAGATGCTACTATACTATCCTAGTTTTCTGACATTGTTTTAAGTTATTCCTCTTAACTTGTATCTTCACAAGTAACAAAGTAATTATCCCCTGTAATGGACTGAAGAAGGTGATATTTATTGGTTTTGAAACTTTAGCAATTGCAGGTTTCATGAGCACTCCTGAAGAAATGTTTATCCTTAAAATAGCTGAGACAATGCAAGTTGTTCAATGGATCCTTGTGTGGGAGTATGTTAAGAAGAATTGTTCATTGAAGCTTACAAATATGATGAGCTGTTTTAACAAAACAGAAGAAACAAGAACTACTAATGGAGGCAAAGGGATCTGCCTGTCTCCTCTCTGCCAAGATATTGGCAACCAAAATCAACAACTATTTCAGATCCCAGTGTTACAATGAAAGGATTAATCCATACCTGTGCACAGTTCTGTGAGGTTGTCTTAATCTACAGGACTGATCAGAGACTGGCAGCAATTCCCAGCATCCATTCAGGACATGAGGACTCTGCAGGAACAGCAAGCAAAGGTGCTGCAGGTAACCAGCTGCTGGTTTCTGAGAAATGAAGCTGTAGCTGCTGGGAGCTGATCCAAACCCTTCACTTAATTTGATAAAAGCTTTCCAGCATTATTGCTATCACTTACAGTTTCTGTTACTATAATGTTTCTTTCAAGTGCCTGACTTAAATGTCCCAGTATTTTTCAAAGAAAAGTGATGGATATATTTATTCATTTATTTGATAAATAAATATCTTGTTTACTGGAGCTGACGTATGTTGCTCAGTATATAATAAATTACAAAAAGACAGCAGATATCAGTGGCATCTAGGTAAGACACATTTTAAACATCTTTTTCATACTCAGAAGAGGAGAGAAAAAAAAGTTTTTGAGTGTCATTCATCTTTCCTACTATAAATCTGTCTTAGAATGAGTTGAATCCTACTCCCAGCATAAACAGTCTACCTATCTTGGGTAACATGGCTATTTTTCTGCTTCAGACTTCCCAATACAGTAAGTCATTGAAACCACCACAGTGCCTTTAAAACCAGTGTTAGGGCTGTTCCCTAAGTCACCAAGATAGGAAACATAGTCATGGACCCTGATTTCAGCATGATAAGTGATGTATAGATGCTTACAAGCATAAAATGTAGGGCAGGAATCAGTAGATGGACAAGAGAATGCAGAGTAGCAAGGGATCCTGTTAATTAATGATGAAATTTTATCACAGCACACAAAAAAGTGTAACTCCAGCCAGCCTACGTGTGCCTCACGACAGAATGTTGGTTTAAGAAGGATCAGAAAATGGCATAGCAGATATTCAAATACTGCTTTCAAAATACATCCAAGCCCTCTCCCAAGCATGAAGGGGTTCAATCTACCCACCCTTCACACTCAGGTCTCTGAGAGCATCAATGTGAAAGGAGAAGTCCCACTCACCTTTCCTGGAACGTATCCCATGGAAGGAGACTTCATCCAGGGTGCAGCTGCACTGTACAAGGAGAAGGTGGCCAGGCTGCCCAGCACACCTGGGAATGGGAGGCAAACCTGCTGTGCCCATCCTCTGGATGCACACAATAGCTCAAGGTAAGAACCCAGCCTCAAAAGGCCAAAGGACATTTTGCTTGCCCTCAACATTTTTGTCCCTTTAAAGCAATATATGCAACAATAGCATCACATCAGTTTGCAAAAAAGTAGACAAGCTTCACAATGTTTCCGTGCCTCACAGCAGATCTCATTTTTCAATTAGATCAGGCTAATAAAACTCTCTAAACATTATTTCTTTGGCATCCACAGTCTAGATTAGTTACAGCACCACTGGTATTACTTAACATTAGGTATTACTAAACTGCTATTCATAAAAGATGTTTATGAGCCCTGAAACAAATCCTCTGACTGTTTTTAAGGAAATATTTTATTTTTCTATTTACTCCAAATAGCAGATTGATACAGAAGTTGTAAGGATTGATCTATATTATTTCACTTCTGATAAATAAAGTATTATTTGTGCTCTAAATTACCTCATTTGTCATTTAATACCGGTATTTTCCAAACATTTTATTTTATGGCTCATGTAAGCAGTAAAAGCAACACCAATGCCTGCTTTTTTCCTGTATTTGCTTGACTTAAAGAATAGTAGAGGACCTGTAATATTTTCAAGATGCAATATTTTCACTACTGCTATTTGTTACCATTTCTAATTAATTTCTCCTGAGGTTTATTGTTTGGGAGAGTTACGGGTGTTTTGGGGTTTTGTTTGCTTTAAGAAACTTGCTTGCAAGGTATAATATTTTTTACCTATTAACTGCAGTTGCAGCTAAATCTCCAAGATGACACGGATTTATTTATCTTAGGTAAAAAGAAACATTAAGAGGATGCCTAACAGCAGCAGGACACAGTTGAAGTAGAGTATCATGATAAATATCTAGCTGAGTAGCAGCAAATCCAGTGCTGTGCTTCCTCTTGGCAAGCAATTTAGAGAAACTGATGTCTACCCTGGTCCAAGGTTCCAGATGGTGTAAAGGGACATTTTCACAATGTTCAGTGGAGTGGGTAAGACTGTCCAAGAAGCTGGCATTTTAATATTGGATTTTTTTTTTTCTGTCCTTAGGTTTCATGTCCTAAATGGCCATTTCCTGGTGACACCTCAGTAAATGTCATACTCTGGAGTATTTGCCTGAAGATGCACCTCTGCTGCAGTGCTCCTTCCTGGGACACAGACTGCTGTGCAACAAAGAGGGTGCTCTGTAAGTGGGAATATAGCCCTTACCTGCAGCCAGATGAAACAACACAACCCCTTTCCTGCTGCCTGGGTTTGAATAGGAGTTTACAGATACATGGGTATCATAATCATGATGCTTAAATGTTTGTGAGTAACAGCATTCCTTTCCTACCAGAAGGCAAACTGAATGTAGAGGCAAAGCAGGCTCTTTTTTCCATAATAAGACTTAATGTTTAAAACAACAGTTTTCCAGCTCTTATATAATTGGAAAAATGCATGTAATTTCTGTGAATGAGAGTTCTGTTTGTAAAAGACTGTTTTATTAAGCACCTGGTTATCACCACAATATCGCTGGCTTTCCATAGCTGTTGATTTGCGTTTTCATATCATACACCAAGCCCAAATGCAGCTTTTAGGGCTGAATGTGAAATTACAGCCATTTTGAATATGTTTTGAATTACCCTGGATAATTGTTAGGTCAGTATGAAGGATTCTAAAGCTCAAAAACCTAAAACCAAATTTTCTTCTAGTGTGACTCCTCTGAGTTCTGCTGCAAAGAACTCCCCAAAGTGTCACATTGTTGGTAATATGAGAAAATAAATTGTTTCTGAATTGAAAATATTTTCAGCAATCATTGGATTAGGCACTAGTTGAAGCTTCAGCAGATAACAAAGCATGACTGTAAGTGATTGCTTCAACTTTATCTTTCAGAAAATCAAAGTCAAAATGCAGTTTCTTCCAAACAAATAAAGAAAGTATTTATAGCAAAATATACTCCCTAATGAATAAAATGTACAATCAGCCACAACCCCAAACACGTGCCAGACTCCATTCATATTTTTTTCAAGAAAATCCATGGGTTGTTTATAAACATACTGAACCAAAATATTTAGGTTATCATTTAAAAGGGTCTCCCTGCTGAGATTAGGCCAGGAAAGTTTAAAGCCTAGAGGTTGTTCTACAAATATCTGTGTATGTGTCTATAAATATTCCAGCATTTCCTGTAATTAGTGATGCTTGATACTCCCTCTTTCAGGATCTTTTATTAGTGTCTCATAACTTTGCTAAACATCTTGATTAAGGGTTTTTTCCCTTCTAGGGCTATCCAGGCACAGTCTGAACTAATTTGTTTGAATCAAAACAGCTACGCCTCTACTGAGAATACTGTTGTTCAATATGAGGAAAAAAAACCATGAAGAACTTATTTTTTAGAAAGATTAGATAGTTCTAGAATATTTTGTGGAGGGTTTTGAAATTTGTTCTGTTCTACGCAGTGTTTATATGAAAATCTACAAGGAGATGAGCAAATTAGAAGTTTCAGGGAAAAAACCCAACATTTCATGGATGCTTAAGAGAGATTATTCCAAGCCCAGCAAATGAAATTAGCAGTAGCACTCTCTCCTGAGCATACTTCAGTCCCAGCAAGGATAATTTGTTATCCTTGTCCCATCTATCATTTCCCACACAGCAAACAACTATGACCCAAACACTTCCTATCTCTTTGGCCAGTCAGTTTTATCTTTACTCTTCCTTGAGATTTCCCTCTTTTTTTACATTTTCACATATCTGAACCCAGCTGAAGGCTGTTATTGGACCATAAGCCCAGCCAGCACTGACCTATCCCTGCACTTCCTTCCCCTTCCTGGTCTTTTGGGCCAATCTTTTCTCCTGAACACCTGCTATGATTGTCTTTTTCCCGACTGCCCTAAGATCTTTCTTTTTTGTACTTTTATGTTAAATCTTATTCCATTTTATCTGCAGCCCTAAACCATCCTATCTATACATATTCCAGATTCCAGATTCTCATGCTACCTCCCACGTAGACCAACAAATGTTTTAGCCAGGGTTGCCCTATTTATAANAAACTGTCTCACTTCCTGAACCTCCATCCCTTTGTGGCACTTTGTCCATTTCACACAACCTCCCAGCACTAGCATCCACTTAGAGACAATCTGTTCCAGTCTCTCCTCCACATGCCCAGACACACCAGAATTTTTTTGCCTAATATGTTCATCTGGATTTTGTTTTGTTTGTAATTTTTCTCCTTTATTCTGGCTGAGTCCAAAAAGGATTATTGATGATGTGGAGGACTTCAGCTTTTTGACTAACATTTAGCAAGACTGTAGGCAACTGCTCTTATCAGCAGAGATGATGGGTAAATTTATCACCAGATGGTGTTAGCAGGCCCAGCACACCCACAGGATTGTGCGGGTGTACGTGCAAACACACATGCATGTACACAAGCAGACAAATACCCTACTGTGTACATGCAAATGTTTTCTTCACACTACTTGCAGCAGAAGCAGCTTTATCTGTCTAGAAGGATGCAGCTGCCACTTGCCCTGGATTTGTTGATACACCAGAACACTTTGGCATTGCTCCACTGACGCAGAGAATCACAAATGCTGGCTATACCACTTTACAGCTGCTTTCCATCATCTGAGATGCATCACACAGAAGGCTCATACCACTGGATCTAGATCTGGTCTTATCTTTATTTTCAGACACTTGCAATCCTGATCACTCTGTCCTTTCCCTGATTATCCTTATGTAAATTTGTCTTTAAATTTTAGATGATGAAACAGATTTGCACTGCGATTTTTCACTTTAAAAAGTGAAACTCATCCAAGAGAAGTTTCCTTGGAACATTCCCAGGTGAAATTATCCTACCCTAAAAAACATTATGAAACATTTTCAGATCAGTATTTTGTTATTAAGAAAAGGCCTTTTCTTCTGAAAACTTGTAGGAGGAATTAACAGCAAATTCAGAAGAGCTGGATACAAAAACCAAGATGCAGTACAGTATTAACTAGGTTTGGGAACTGAATGATGGCCCTCAGGTCAATTTATACCTACCTTATAAAAAATGTGGGATACATAATAGAAATCTAAATGGAATCTGTACAGATATTTACTTTGATACTGAAAGTTTCATGTTGAATCTGGTGTCCACCAGGACTTCCAGGTCCTTCTCCACCAAGCTTCTTACCACTGAAGAGGCCACCATCATGCACTGGTGCATGGGGTGCTCCTCCCTAGGCACAGGGCTTCACAATTCCCTTTGTGGAACTTCATGGCATTCCTGTTGACCTATTTCTCCAATCTATTGAGGTCATTCTAGATGGCAGCACGACCCACTAGTGTTACAGCCACTCCTCCCAGCTTGGTGTCAACAGTAAACTTACTGATGCTACACTCTGCCCCATCATCCAGAGGTTTAACAGGACTGGATCCAGTACTGGTCACTGAGGAACTCTGCTAGCCACTGTCTCCAGCTAGATTTGTGGATCACCACTTCCCAGACCCAGAAATTCTGCCAATTTTCAATCCACCTCCTCACTGTCTGCTCACCCAGTCTGTACATCAAAAGCTCCTCTGCGAGGGTCTAATGGGAGATATCAGTGAGGGACTTGGAGCACAAGCCCTGTGAGGAACAACTGAGGGAGCTGGGATTGTTTAGCCTGGAGAAAAGGAGACTCAGAGGTGACCTTATCACTCTCTACAACTCCCTGAAAGGTGACTCTGCTCAGGTGGGGGTTGGTCTTTTTCTCCAGGCAGCAACTGACAGAAGGAGAGAACACAGTCTTAAGCTGTGCCAAGGGAAATATAGGCTCAATATTAGGAAAAATCTTTTTACAGAAAGGGTAGTAAAATATTGGAATGGTCTACCTGGGGAGGTGGTGGATTCACCATCTCTAGATGTGTTTAAGAAAAGACTGGATGTGGCAATTGGTGCCATGGTTTAGTTGAGGTTAGGGTTGGGTTGGACTTGATGATCTTGGAGGTCTCTTCCAACCTCATCATTCTGTGATTCTGTGATATTGTCAAAGGTCTCACTGAAGTCCAGGCAAACAATACCCTCTGCCTTCCTCTCATCCAAGAGGTCAGCCATTTCACCACAGATGTGTATCATGTTGGTCAAGCATGACTTCCACTTGGTGATGCCATGCTGACTACTCCTAATGATTTTGTCATCTTCACTGTACCTGGAAATTAATTCTAGGAATAGCTGTGGTCCTAAAATTGAAATTCAGCAAAGATCTCAGGAAGATAAAAGCTGTGCAAATTAAGTTTGATCAAAAACATAACAGTGCACAGTTCTGTCTACATTTCCATCAATTCATAACAACTCAGAGACTTACATGATGTGTAATTTGAGCAGTCATCCAATTCAAATATCTACAGGAAAAGGCAATTTCAAAAATTCCTGCAGGTAAAAGTACGAGAATTTTTAGAACTAATTAGCACTAAGCATAAATCACAAAGGTAACTGGAGGGGGATAGGTCAGCTTAGTGTTTACTAAGTCTATTCATCACACATTTTATATATTCCAACTCTTCTCTTTTCCACTGGAAAAAATGCTGTAAAAACATAATGAAAGACATCAGACAGCATTAAAAAGGTGGCTGCAACTTAGTAAGCTGCAGTCCAATTTTACCATATAACTTCGGTGTTTGAATAGGTTTTTTGTACTCATAGAGCTGCAGAAATTTTGCCCAAAACATTCTGTTGTAAGGAGGAAACCTCTAGAGCTGAATATGACAGCCTCCCTAGGGCTTGTGACTTCTAAATATCCAGCTTTGTTAAAACATCCAGGTGGGTTATGCCATTTATTTGTGGCTTGAAGCCATGAGACAGGCTCCCAGTATCTGAGAGTCTGGAGCAGTCAGCAAAAAAGGCACTTCAGCTTTCAGTGGGTTTGCAGCAACTGAGGCTTTCTGCAGTTCTGTTTAAAAGCCTAGCTCCATTAAAGTATCTTCAGGGCGTCCAGGGTCCTTGAAAGCCTTTTCAAGAGCTGTGAGCTTCAGTAGTCTTTGTGGACACTGCGAGAAATTTGATGTATTTGATCATTTTACAGCTCTTACTGCAGCTGTGGAACTGACAAAAATATCCAGCAGACAGCTTTCAGGCTTAGTCCCAACCTGCATCAAGCTAAGTCCTAAACAAGAAAGAAAAAAAAGGGAAAGAAGGAAAAAAGTTACTTCTGAAGGAGAATTTCCCTGGCTGGAGCACTCACTGGATTCTGGAACCCTATGGAGGTGGTCTTTAACCCAGAAGCCTGGAAAAAGTTAATGGAGATAGGAGAGACACCTCAAAACAAACTTCATTTCTTTGTGAATAGACATTGATCCCCACCCCCAAGGTAAGCTCTGAGATAAGGCTTCTGTTGAGATCTGCTTTAGCTACCTGAGTTAAAGGCTTCTCCCAGATTTTTAGTTCCATCTCAGTCATCTCTTAGTGGTCCCATTTCCCATTTCAGAAGGATCCCTTTCAGATGATTTCCTTTTCAGAGATCCCTTTCATGATGGTACTAAAAATTCCTCACACATGACAGCTGTAAGTTCCTCTCTCTCAGCAAATGGGAGCATTTGAGCCCAAAGAGACTTTCTACCTTTTCTGAATAAAACCAAGTTATTGGGAAACCAGAAGCACTCTTTTCTTGCTCCTTATCCCTAGATGTGGGTGAGAACTGCTGCTACTCTGGGCTGGGTTAGAGGCCCGTGCTCCTCTTGTTACCCCAGGTGATGTGCAGCCTGGAGATTCAGGGATCTTCCCAGCATGGCAGTGCTTCACTGGGTTTTCATATACTGAATACCACAAATATATGGACTTGACAGGCTCTTGCAGCAGGAAGTTAAGTTATCAATGTCGTCAATCATCCACTGGTTTAAGAACATGAGCTCTTAAGATTGATATCTTTGTCATATGAATCAGAGCATTGGATAGTTTTACATCTAGGCACATGTGACATTTTGGAAATTAACTTGTGGATGGTCTACATCTTACTGGAAGTCTTTGGGGTTTGTTTTCTCAAATGCTTCAGTCATATTTAAATATACTCTAGACTTCTAAATCGCGTTGGCATGTCTTAAAATGTCGCTGAGAAGATCTGTGAAATATATGATGTATATTTGAAAATGGCAATGTGAAAGTTTGCTGAAGCTATAAATCTGTCCAAGTTTCAGAAGCTAAGAACATTGTTATTGACTAGCTAGGCAGAATAAGATTTAAATGCCAACTTCCCTCCAAAATAAACCAAGACACCTTCAAATCCAGCTATTCACAATTAATTCCACATAAGTTCTGTTAAGAATAAAGCTGGAAAGAAGAAAAATCCTATATATAGGTCACTGTTTGCTTGCAGCTGTTTTCAAAATGAGAATGCTGGTTTTCACATGTAGCATTAAACGTGAACAAATATATTGATCATAGGACTGCAGCATAACCAGAAGAATATGCTGATTTCCCCTGTGGAGAGGAGTTAGCTAGTACTGCAGAATTCCTCCTCTTAGCCTAAAGATATGACAAATCTCTTCTTGGCAGCAATACTGTTAACCATCAAATGAATCCATTGCTCAAGGAGATTACTTGGATTCAGAGAAGTCCCAGAAGGAGTCATGCAGCTTGAAGGCAGACGCTCACAGCTTCACAGCCCAAAGAGAAAAGCTGATATTGGTCAGTCCTCACAAACAGGGTGCACAATATTTATTTATAGAACAACCAGATATTTCTGTATCCCCACTCTTAAAACTAACGACGGATTCGACCCATATAGGTAAGAATGTTCTAAGAAAACACTTCATGGTACATGGAGAATTGAACACAGTTATCTTAGCAGAGATCTCAGAAGGTCATAAATACAAACCAGAGTTCATAAAACAGAGCAGAAATCCTCCAAGCTGTAATAGCATTTCTTTTTCACTATCATAATAATAATTTCCTTGGCTGAGCATTTTACTTCTCTTTGTTTCATACCCTGGGATTTTCATTTCCTAACCCCACCCTTCTTATTCTCCTCCCCTGGTGTGTAATGCTCTACATTCAATCTGGTTTAGTTCATTTTAACTATGTGGGAAGTCTGTAGAATTCCTTAATTTAATTGCTTTGCTGATGCAGCAGCCCAGGAATAATAGACCTTTACTTACTTGAGCTGAGAGATACTGTCTGGTTCCATCAGTCAGTCAGTTCTCATTCTCCTCCTGCTTGTATCAGGCACTTGTCAGCATAATCTCATTGCTCTGACTTTTTTTCTGCTTTACACAGATGCAAATTACTATTACTCAAGAGAAAAAAAAGAAAAAAACAGACAACTCTAGCAAATTATTTATTTGTCCTACATGAAAGAAGTTTTCAGGGAACGAAACCATCACTGTTACAACATTTGTGTGTGTCAAAATCCCAAACAAACAGAAACAAAAAACTTTTCAGAACACTGAAATATTTTGTTTTGACATTTCCACAATAACACAGTACTTTCTGGGAGACAACATGTAAAGAAATAGGTTCTAATAACAACCTAAAGCAGGTTTTCCCAGTTTTGGCATACACCTCAGACATTGGAATATCCTGCAGTGTCCGGGAGATCCATATCCAAACCATTTTTTACCTGACTTGGAGTACAGATAGGACTTCTCTGAATCTCTGCTTACACCACTCAAGTCTGAAAGTCATTTGAGTCTTTGCTATTGAGATAAACATATTCTCAGCTGCAAGCCAAGATAAGACCTCTTTGGCACAAAATGGTATCTGAGTTTCTTTATTGAATATGAGATTTTTAAATTTTTTTAAAATCTTTTTTTTTAGAGAATTACTTATCCAGCCAACTTTTTGCACAGTTCTAATTAGGACTAGCTACAGGGAAGCCAGAGGGCAGAAGGAAGACTGTTAAGTAAATTCAGTGAAGACATCCCTGATTGACACTGACATAAGTGAGAAGAAAATCAGGCACACTGAACTTAACACTTCTGTCATTTGTAAATACATATTAAAAAAATAAACTACACATAGGTAGATCCCCTGTTTTTGCAACTCAACAAATCACTGAGTTTTGCAAATTTGCACAACGTGTGGCTCTGTCACAGCTCTGCTCCAGGTAGGACCATGCTATTAGGGATTGTTTTCCATGGTCTTCACTTTTGATTGATTCCTTCTCAGAGGTGATGTGCTACACTCATGGACAGAGAGCATCCTCTGACAATTGCCCTGCTTCTGGTTGAATCACCATCATGTTTCACCTCATCCTTCCATTAATCTCTAATAAATGTTAAATCCTGATGGGTTTGAAACCCTGGATAAAATATCAAGTGTAATGATGTTTGTTTGATCTCTTATATTCAATGCTTATTCTAAAAAGCATTGGTTTTATTTTCTTCTTTTTCCTGCATTATTTCAATTGTTTTCAAATAAATCACTAGGTATAAGGGTACAAAACAGGCACATAGAGCTTTCCTAAATGAAACTTTCACTTTAAAGTATCTGTTTCTCTGCAGAACCCATCACGTACACAGATGATTTATAGGACATTCACGATTTTAAAAAGATTTATATGTGAACTATCTTTGTAAACACAAAGTAACAAAAAGGATTATAAATTAAATTCTCAAATAAAAGTAGTCACCCTTTGCAATTCACTTCCACTGCCCTGGCTTGGTAACCACAAGACAGACTCTTCCCTGTACCCAGTTCCTGCTCAGTGCAGGAAAAGAGAGAAGTCACAGCCCTCTCTGAATTGATTGTTCAGCATGAACTAACACCAACAGACTCTTAAACCAGCTAAAAGTATGGCCAAGGTCTGCATTGTGCCCATCTCTCACCTCCACCTCCCCCAGCAAATTGTGAGGGCAGGAAGCAACTGGTGTACCTATGCCAGCTGAAAACTGGCCAAGATGTGAGGATTCCTTGGAGGTCAGCAAGAACCCAAATCCATCTGAGCCCCTGCATTTGAGCAAGGAAATCACTTCAGCACTTGTGTTTGTTGCACAAACACAAACTGGGCAGCAGCAACTAGTTCCACAAGGGGTGTCAATCCCTTTAAAACCATGTGAAGTTTGACGAGAGTTAGTGCTGGATGCTGCACCTAGGACAGGGAAACCCTGGTTGTAGGGACAGAATGGGAATCAGCAGGGCAAGGGAGGGGATAGTCCCACTCTGCTCTGCACTGGGGTGGCCTCACCTCAAAACTGTGCAGTTTTGGGCACCACAACATAAAAAATACACTGAGCTAATAAGGAATGTCCAAAGGTGGGCCACAAAGATGGTGAAGGGTTGGAAAGGGAATCCTTATGAGGAGTGGCTTTGATCAGCCAGGTTAATTTCACAGGCCTTTGCTTCTTTTTCTTTCTGCAGGTAATTTCCTCGTAGATTCCTTGCACACTCCTCTGCTTAAAAGTTTGCAAGCTTTGGCTAGAATAACAATAATTAATGGGTATAAAAAAAATCAGTCACAATTTGCTTGTAGATCAAAAACATAACCAATAAGGTAATTGAGTGCAGAGTTGTGGTTTAACCCCGGTTACAACTAAGTACCATGCAGTCACTCACCCTGCTCTCCACAGACTCCACAGTGGGATGGGGAGGAAAATAAAAGAAAAAAGGTTAAATTCACGAGTTGAGATAAAAATTATTTTAAAATTGAAATAAAGTCAAATCTAGTAGTTATAATAATAATAATGACACTTGTAATGGAGAGAAGAACAAGTGATCCAGGATACAATTTCTTACCCCAAGCTAATCAATGCTCAGCCCACCCACGAGCAGCAATTGTCATTCCCTGTTTGTCAACTCCCAGCAATTGTCAACTCTATCAACATCATTACTCCCCCAGTTTCTGTACTGAGCATGGTGTTGTATGGTATGGAACACCCCGCTGGTCAGCTCCAGTGTCCTGCCCTGGCCATGCCCCCCCAACTGTTTCTTGTACATCTGGTCGCTGGCAGAGCATGGAAAAATGAAAAGCCCTTGATTTAGCACAACTGAGCAACTAAAACATCAGTGTGTTATCAACATCATTTTCACACTACATCCAAAACCCTGCACTGGGTCAGCTATTAGAAAAAAAATTAACTCTTCCCCAGATGAAACCAGGACAGGTAAAGGCACTGCATCGAGACACAGCACTGGAAAGTGAAACAGTTCATCCCTCCCAAGAAGCATGTGGATGTGCACACCATCCAAGTGTCTGTTTCAAAGGTAGCAAAGTCAGATTTCAGGAAGGAAGGCGATGAATACGTTTACTTTGTTCTTATCACTATTATGGCTTGTTCTTCATCAGCAATAATCCCTTATTGCCTTTTTATTCCAGATGCAGTAAACTTTATTTTTATGAGAGATTAGTACCTCAACTTTGCTTCTGCATTTCATCAGCCAGAGCAGCTGTTCATTATTTCGTGTATTTCAAAGCAGAAGAGATTATCACTAAAGCAGACATCAAAACTTGTGGTGGGATGAGTAATCATTTCAGCTGTGGGAAAAGAGATTTATTTGCTCTCTTAAAATATTGTAACATGTTCAAATATTTCTTTGACAAACGTGCTGTTTTGAGGGTGTTCTCTATTACCTCAGTTTAGTGCATAGGCAATAGTTGCTACCCTTCTGCTGGTTTGGGAGGTGTTAGAGGCTTGCAGAAAAACCCAGGTGTTGGTCTGAGGAGGAGTCAGGACTCCTGCTTATTGAAAACACTGTACCAGGATTCCAAAATCCAGATTTTATTCCTGTCTTCATGTGTTACTTTGCATGAGTCACAGAGGTCCAGCTACTTCAGACTCAATGATGTTAGAGGTGTTTTACAACCTAAATGATTATATGGTTTAAATATATTGAGGAATTAAAGGAATTTGAGTGAATCTAAAGTTTGTTCCATATGTCTCCAAAATAAGATAACAGATTTATTTAAGAGTTAGCTGCAAACTTTCCCTTGAAAATCAGCATCTTTTACTTGTGTTGAAATACCACAACCTCTCATATAAGAAAGCTAATTAGACGAGCATGAGGAAAACTGGGTTTGAAATCTGTTCATCTGTTCATTTCCAGGGAAGTGTTTATATACTGAGACAGTTATTTGTCTTCCTGCCCACAATATTAAAGAACATAAATTAATAAAAATGCAATTTGCCATCAGATGTGGCCAGAGAGTGAAAACAAAGCCCTACTCCATAAATTATTTCAAAAGTTAAGGGTCTGGTGTGCCTTTGTTTCAGTATTCACTGAGGTCACAGATCCCCAAAGGAGAAGGGTCTCTTCATTTCCAATTCATGAACTCTGAAAGTGCAGTTGAAAATACTTGCTTAGGAATTGTATTGATTGGAGAGAATCTTCTTGCCCTCAAATCTTATGATCATCCAATTAAGTGTAAGAACTGTGTTCACTGTTACAACAGGAGCCCTGTTGCCTGCTCATGCTGTGCTGCCTGCATACGTACATAAAAAGGAAGATAATTTCTATCCTGCTCATTTTCTAAAGACTAAGATCAGCTAAAAACAGCTGTTATACTGAGAAAATAAGGGCAAAGCAGGCTGATAAAGACAGACACCTTGTGAGATGTTCAATTGTGCATATATGTATAGGCGCCTAAAGTACATAAGCCTGAATAAAATCAAGGATGTAAAAGTACTTCCAGCTAGTAGACTTGAACATTTTGGTGGAACATACATTTAGGGGTCTAAATCTTCATGAAGATCTGGTCCAAGACCAAGTTTGGGACAGAAAAACTATTGTGTCACCCATATCACATCAGACATCTTACCCACAGGACTATCAAGCATAATATTTTGTTAAACAGTATTATGAAAGTGTCATGGACAAAAGGGAAAAATAAGTTCTTGCTACGATATAAATCCTCACTGATCACTTTCCTGAGTCAGAAATTCTAAAAAAATCTATTCAGAAAACTTGGCAACATCCACATGAGCTTTCCCAGCTCTCAGAAGCTTGGGATCAGAAATTCTCTGTTCGGTAGGTTTCCACCTCTCAGCTTCCTTGTCCCTGTCCCTAATCTGCCAGCAGAGGGACAGGGATAACACATCTGAGCAACCTGCCCTTCTGGCAGCGCGGTGTAATGAGGTGAAATCAGCTGAGTTTAACACACATCTCTCTTTCTCCTCCTGTTTATAGAGTGAAACAGCTGAGTTTGTAGGTGTCCCCCTTGCGGGCCAGAATATGACTGGAAAATAAGCAGAACATCCCTGCTGGACTTTTGTTCCAGCTTAACTGACCTTCAAAGGATAGGGAATCTCATCATATGGGACACTACAAATCAGACTGGGGAATGTATCACCTGGACAAAATAGCCTTGGTAGTTGCTTTTCTGTCTTTTCATTCTTTGTGCTCATAAATCAAATGCAGACTTCTACACGTGTCTCTGAATAATATATTAGGACTGCTTTTAAAACATATTAAGCATTTCTATTCATGGGGGAGTTGAAATTTGGTCACTGTAAATTAAATCTCCAAGAATATTATTTCCTCTCTTAATTCGTTCCTTTATCTCTGAGATTTCATGGCACAGTTCTTTTCAGAATTCTTTAATTTACATTCCATGACAGGAATGAATCCTTGCATTCAGTGCATCCTCTGGGTTCAGTGTACCTTGAAAAGCCCAGTCCATCCAAGCACACAATTCACTGCCCACCATAGTAAGGTATTAGTTTATTTAAGTGCAGTTTAAATTTCTGTCTCCTTCTGGAGTGACCAGGTTATCTTTAGCTGAAAAAATTGTGAGCTTGCAATGAAGTATTAGTAGTTATCCTGTAGTTAATATAATTTTGTGAATGCAGGAACCAACAGGAATTCTTCTCTTCCAATATCATTCTTATTTCCTCTTTTTTTTTAATATTTATTTTTTAAAAATCATTAATTCAGAATCTCATATTTGAATAATCCCTGGTGCATAGGATGCTAATTTGAAAATACCACAAATTGAACTTTTTTTGTCCATTTATTGGTTGGCTTGTTGCATAACAAGAAAACTGATAAGTTTAATTACTTTTATGAAAATGAAAGGGAACTATTATAATTTTGCTAAAGTGTTAATAATAGTGCCACTTTAAACTAAACTAAAGCATGCCACAGGCTAAGTGACATGCTTGGTAAGGAGCATATCAAGCAATGGAAGAGAATTCATATTCATTAGGACAACATTAGCATTTTATGGTACAGGGATTGATTACCCCACCCTCACTTGTTTGTTTCTCACCTGCCATGCAGTTCTCCTTTAGGCTCTTGCATAATTCCTTATTTCCCAACAGTAATAATAATTATTTGATTCAATGATAGATTATGTAGTCTGTATGTAATCAGGAACTGGTAGCAATTAAATTCAAATTTAAAGACTTTAAAAAGAATGTTTACATGGTAGATTGAAAATTATATAGATTAAATGTCATGGATCTCATCCCTGAGGACAGAGAGAGGGATTTTTGTTTGTGTTTTGATTCTGTAAGGAATTCACTATCATTCATATCATGCACATTTTATGGATGAATTATTAACCAAGCTTCTCTCTTGTTAATACCACAAATTTCTTTTGCCCTCATTAACACTGCTGTCCAGGTGCAATTTAGGAAGTAATTTGGCCTAAGGTTTACTCCCACAGAAATGTAAGTTACTTGTGTAATTCAATTAATTGGCTTAAGTGTTACTTTTGACATCACACCAGTAAAAGAGGGGAATTCACCCCAGAGATGTCACTGGGAACATCATCTGCCACCAAAATCTCCACTGCTCCTCCACAACAGGTCTAATTTACACAACAGATCAAGGGAAGGGGGACTCAAAAGCATCATATCTCATCCTAAAATAAATTTGAAGGCCATTTTGAATTTGGGTCATGGGTAGCAGTTGGGCTTTTAACTGCCTCTGAACATTTTTAATGGCACAACTATTCTTAGACACTGCATGATTTAATTTAGTGCTTGGGGAACTTAAGGTTGAAAGATACAGATGCAGCCCTTGTCTTCTCATTATATTTGAAGTAAGTGATCAAGTTAAGCTTTGGGCATATCCTCATCACATCAACTAGAATGACTTTATTGATTTTGACCAAAGGCATAACAGTTAATACAGCTGAAGCCAAGAGTTAGGCCTTAGATAGAAAGAGATGGGTAAGATCTTTTCTCTTCTGCTTGCCTGAGATTTTTTTTAACAACATTCCAAAACCAAAGCAAAAGCATCTACCATTTCATCACTAAGAGGACTGCAGAAGTTAATTTTTGTTTTATATAATGGTTCTATATATTATATCATATCATTATTTATATAATGGTACTATAATGGCTCTTTCTTGTAGAGAGGTGCACAAGAATTCCTCTTGACTAAGTTCAAGGTGAGTGATATCTGCAGGATAAGGTGAAAATCAACTGTTTGAACAAAAAAAATCTGTAGTATTCTCACTGGCTTCTCCGGCAGCTCCAGAGAGCTGTGGGCCTCTGGTAATTCCTATGAATTACAGGCAGGTATTTCAGATGTTCTGGGACATCTCAAAAGTCACTCCATGCCTGTATTTAGGTGACTGACACCCCAGTGCCTATATTCAGAACACTTATCTAATCTCCCCTCACAGCCAAAGGGGGCCAAATCAAAATAACTCATAAAGTCTAGGAAATGAGTCCTCTCATCATTAAGTTCTGCAAAAGGTCAGAAAAACATCACTTAGGAGCTCCTCTCCTCCCTATAAACAGACTGCACAATCAGGTGTAGCCATCCATGCTGGAAGCCCTGAAAACTCCCTCTCTTCCAGCCTGGGATGCTGCTGACTGCAAGTGTAGCAAAAACAGCCTCTGGTAGTACAGTTCATCTCAAGAGTGAAGGAGCTGATGCAGGTTCCCTCTGATGAGTGGTTAGAAAAATGACATTTCAGCTTTGGAATAAAACTTATGAAATAAGGGTTTAGGTACTGGCTTTATCAGACACCTCCTATGAAACCTCTTGTACAGAATAGGAGATTATTCATACACAAAACTTTAGAGTCAAAAGTGTCAAGAAATAATTTTACAGATAAAGTGGTGTGCTGATTTTGAGCACAGCCCTTTTTGTGTTGAGGGTCATGAGGAACAGCTGCCATTAACCATGAAAGAAGCAGGGGAAAGGACAAAGTAGAAATATGTTGCAATTTGAACTAACATGATTTGTGATCCCAGACTTAGTCAAGTTGGTGTGGTCTACATTTCAGCAATAGGATCAAAAAAATGTCTTAAGGTGAAGTAGTACAGTAGCCTCCTCTTTATCTTCTTTTTTGATTAGATATAATTATTAAGTTGCCTGATTTGATTTAAACACAACAGTTCCTGTCCGCAGGCAGAAATAGGAACCAATAAACTTCTGAGGTCACTTTGGAGCTTATTGTCTCCGTGCCAGGATGCTTCAGGGTTGTATTTCCACTTGCCTTTCATACAAGAAATATTTGAGTAATTTAGTCTCCTTGAGATGCCATCTTGTCCAACTTACCACCACACACAGTTGTGTCTAAAAGCATGAGTTGAAGTTTTCCTCGTGTAGTGGTTTGAAAGCAAACCAAGTGAGAGGCTGCAAGTCAGAGATACAATTT
>VXBB01023971.1:58723-139536 GCA_013399915.1 Illadopsis cleaveri
CCACTGACAGAGTCAGAATACAACCTGAGCAGGGTTATGGAAGCACTCCAGATGAGGTGGTCTTCCTGAAGCAGGGATCCCATAGAAAGGTCGGGGAGCTCTGGTTCTCTGGGAATCCAGTGTCTGTGCTGTCCCAAATCCCTGATTATATCCAGGTGAGAATGCTTGGCTCCTCCCCCTGGGCGGAGCATCTCACAATGGGATGATGAGTCATACAGGGAGGGTCCTTGATGGCCCATTAACGAGAGATAGCTTATCTATGAGTCATGGGCAAGGTATTGATGGGCCATTAACAGAAGACACATTAACAGAAAAGGGAGGGGGGCGGGGCCTAGGGGGAAAACTACTTCAACAATTGGATTCAACAGTTCATGAAGATGGTGATAGAATTCTTTGTGTACATCCCATACTACAACCCAGGACACCTTCATGTGAAAACTAAAAACAGGCTGCTTCAGTGCAGCAGCACATAAACACTGTTTACTTACAAAATACCTAAATGTTATATATCCTTTGAAAGTCTATTTAGCCTCTGGGCCAGATCTAGGAAAATGTTTACCTGCTTGCATTCCCTCTGAGAGAAATAGAAATCAGGCATGCAAATACTTTGATGTATCCATTGCTGTGTTTGATCCACTGGTTTATATAAAAGAGCCATTTTCTTATAGTTCTCCCACCTTTTCTACTTCTGAAAAGGAAGCCTGAAAAACTGTGTTTTCAGGCAATCCAAGAGGATTTGAACAACAATCATTCATGGCTTAAGTTTAAAGTACCACATCTTGAAGGTAATCTCCAAAATTCTAGGTCAAATTGGATCACCTTGGAACAGACAAGGAAGGAAGAGGACACTAAGGTCCAAGACATCTAATCAGGCACTGAAATACAGTGAAAATCTGAAAATTCACCAGCTGCTCTGGGTGGCTAAGATTTCTGTGCAGTTCTCAGAATAAGGAAGATGACTCTGAAGAAATTGGAAATACCACATGGAATCCTAGAATGGTTTGGGCTGGAAGGGGCCTTAAAGATCCTCTAGTTCCAACCCCCAGCCATGGGCAGTGACACCTTCCACAAGCCCAGGTTCCTCAGAGCCCCATCCAGCCTGGCCTTGAACACTTCCAGGTATGGGGCTTCCACAGCCTCTCTGGGCAATCCTGAGCAGAAATAAACGAGACCAGTTCTAGAAGGAGGGGCAGATCTGCCTGCCTGCCTTTGCAGGTCACACCCAGGCAGGAAGCACTGATGCACACGAGTAACCCTGAAAATGTGAGCAGTCCCACAGCGTGACCCATACATGGGAATTTGGGACCCATCTCTCCTAATCCTTCAGGACAAACATTTTCACCTGAGCTGGTTGCCTGAGGCTGCATTTGGAAGCAGTGGAGAGGAAAAGGCACCTTCAGAAGCCTCTTCTCATCCTTAGGTAGACCTATAGAAAGGAAGATGCAGGTGAGTAGCTCACAAATCTGCCTCCATTATAAATATCTGTCTTTAATCAGATGAATCCCACCTATTCTCACAGTGTCCTCAAAGAGAAGCTCAAAACCCAGGGACCCAAGGGAAATCAGGCTTTGCACCTCTCAGTGGTGTGGGAGCTGCCATCTCTCTGTCTGTAGGATTTGCAGGTGCTGAGTGAACGTGCCACCAGCTCCCTGTAGCATCTATCAGGTGTAAAAAGCCTTGGAGAAATGAATTTGTGAAAGGTCACAGGCAAAGCAGATTTGGATCAGGCTTCACAGCTAAGGCAGGAAATGTTTAGCAAGCAGATAATTATTTCATTGGTGCTTCCCCAGGAGGTGGAGGCTGGCTCATTCCACGCTGTGCAGCAGCAGGTTCCAGACACATCCAAAATGAGGTGCAGTGAGATGAGATTTTATGAATACCAGAGGAATTTGCATTAGATAACATTTGTATATCTTCAAAGCCTTAGTATCTGCTTGCAAATCTCATCCTCAAATCCCCAAAACACACAAAATTAATTTCATTTGAATAAGTCAAGGCCTTAAAAATTAAAATACTTAGAAGTCTCCTGTACTAAAATAACAGTCTGCCCAGACCAGTGATGCAGCCACCATCCCTGGAGGCATTTAAAGGATGTGACATTTGGGGGCATGGGTTAGTGGAGGACTTGGCATTACTGGGTTAATGGTTGGACTCTATGATCTTAGAGGGCTTTTCCAACACAAATAATTCTATGATTCTATGGAATAGTAAATTTTAGCACAAAGTCTTGTTTCCCATGGTAGCAACTTCCAAATTGAAAACAGACAGTAAGTATGAAACTGGAAGGATTTCTGTAGGGAACCATGTGTAAATAAATATAAACAGAGTTAAATGTGGTCGTGCTGGATCTCGCTTTTTCTGTGTCAGAGAAAAGTGTAATTCTGGGGACAGAGAAATAAGTGAAGAATGTTTTGGATAGAAAATCATGTATTTTTAGATGAGTTCAGTTTTATTTTGCTGTGTTTGCTGTATTAGGGTAATATTAGAAATTTACAGTGCTAGTATCTGAGAGAAACTTGTTAGGAAACAGTGCAAGTGAAAGGCTGCAAAGTTCATTTTCTATGCAGTCACCTGCATTTTATCCCACTCATCTTTTATCACAGATATGTATTTGACATAGTTATTTGACAGAGTTCTAGCACTGTAAGAAATAAACAGAATTTATTCACAAAATTATGTTTTTGCTGAGAGAATGGCTGTTAGCAACATTAAAATTTGAACATGAATGTGTCAGTCAGAGCAAAAGAATACACCAAAATATTTTCTGGCATTTCTCTAATGCTAGTAAGACAAAAAAACCCAAACCACCATTCTATTTGTAGATTTTATTTCCCATTTCACTGTTATTTCTCACACTTGCTATAGGAATATCTACAGTCACGTGAAAATATATTTTATATTTTACAAATTCTAAACAGACTTTTTTTTTTGTGTTTCTCCTTTTTTTTTTTTTTTTTTAATTAGACTTATAAGTATATAATTCAACTTTACAGTGCAGACTTTTCAACTTCCAGCTGGCACAAAAGGATTAAATACATGAGAACAACTAGGATGCCACTCTATAAATCAAGGTGATCCTGGCAAGTCCATTCCTGCAGTCCTCTGCTGCCCCGAGGCAAAAAAGCAGTTGGGATTTTCTTTATTCTTTCCTAATCCTCTCAGTTTCAGTGACTGACAGCGTTGGCAGCACTGCAGAGGAAGAGAACGGTTCCGTGGCTGTGCTGTGGGAGCCGCAGGGCTGGGAACCACGAGGCATGAAGGGAGGATGGGCATTGCCACAGGGAGCCCTCTGCAGACCCCACTGACCCCTTCACCAGGTGCATTTGGGGCTCAGACACAGACATCACCAATTACAACACCTACAGAGGTGTTCATCTGGCCAAACACCTGGGGTGCAACCAAGACTCATTTCACAATTAGCAGAGGGAGACAGGCAGTTTAAGGATGTGAGTCATCTGACACCCTACATCTAAAAAGAGTTGTCAAAAATGGGTAAGATCCACTACACATCTTAAATTAAAACAAAGAGGGAAAAAAAAATGCTGCTTCTCTCCACTGAGTATAGTCAGTGATCCGAAAGTGGCCAATCCACTTTACCCATTTATGCCATAGATATTTCACACTCTTGTGGTCTTATTTTCTGTGCCACAACTCATAGCTGATGTGTCAACTGGTTTTGAGACCTTTTTCATTCTGTCTCAGTTGCTTGGATCATAATCTATGGCAAGTCAGACCTTTCCTTTGCCTGTCTCATCTGCTTCATCAGTAGCAGGTGTTTGTCTAGACTAGCAAATTCAGGAAGTTAAAGTTATTCTGACAGCCACTCTCTGAGCATGGGGTTGTCTCAAGTATTTAGCAATATGCGTTTACATGTTAGATACAGGTAGTTGGTGTTTGTAATAAATGTGCCAGGTCTTTTGAAAGCACTTAGGGCCAGTTTTCCTCTCTCTCTAGTTGAACTATATCAGTAAGTCCCATTGAGCTGAAATCAGAGGGAAGTGTCTTTCCTTTGCAGATGTCCTCAAGCCTTTTTACTCTTTAGTATGCACAGGTTTCCTTTGGGTCTGCCCAGACTGAAGTAAAGAAAGTTAGTTGTAAGCTGTGAAACCACCAACTTCCTCTTTCTACTGTAGTGCAAAAAAAGACATGTATTGATCAGTCAGCTGTAATAAGTTAGACATTTCACTTCCCATTCTCCTGTTTTGCTCCGATAAAAGCAATTCAGGAAATATGAAACAGAGAGAGAAGAAAAAAAGGGGGGTTTTATAGCTAGGGTAATATCTCTGACTCTTTTAATGTTTAAAAGTACTACCAGAAAGGTGAGGAAGTCAGAAATGAAATTGCCAGTCCAAGAAATGAGAGTTCTTTTGAGCAGTGTCAGCAAAGTATTTCCCATTTACTTCACAAGATTTTCCATGGCAAGCCTTGACAGCCAGGTAAGAATTGATGAAGTAAACCTGTGTGGCTGGACTGATGGAAGAGGTAACTGCAAGGGTGCTTTGATATTCCACTAAACTGAACTTATGAGTTCTGGCATCTACTTCACACTTACACAAGCCATTTCAGATGCCATCCACATGGCCACAAATATCCATGTCTTTACAAACTGTTGGGAAGTTCATCTTCAGTATAGCTCATTTGCATTATTCACTCTTCTGCAGTCAATTGCCTATTGCTCTTAGAGATAGGATTTAGGCAATTGCTTTATGATCTATAAAAGCTTCTGTGTCAGACATTAAACAGGAAGGAGTTTTGAGGTGCAATGTGCAAAAAAAAAAGAAGCACAACTATCAGATAGCAATTTTTTTAAACTTTACTACCTCAGAAGAAAGCTGCCAGAGTTGGAGTGGAAATAAATATCCCAGGTATAGAAGAAGCACTGAAGGATGTTAAGGCTGTAACAGAAAACACAAATTATTTTTTTGCATCAGTGTTCACCATAGCCTTTCTTTAGAGGTGATCTGTCTCAAATCTAGCTGTCAGGAGCAAGAATATATTAAAAAAAGTGATAAAATGAACAATAAAAAACTTTGAGTCCCAAGTGATAAAGGGATTCAGACACAAAACTGCTGATCTGTGATCTGTAGCCTCTTTCTTAATTCAGCTCTGTTACCAGAGGAGTAGAGTAAGACAGCTGTTGTTTAATATTACTTTGGGGATGATCTGAAGAAAAAAAAGATTAGTAAGTCTGTCTGTCATACCAGAAAATTGCTAAGAAAACTAGTGAGGAATGGCCTTTCAGTGTGGAAAAATCTGTTGGGAATAGCTTCTTGATATGGGGAAAGCTGTGCTGCACATGGCTGCAGGAGCACTTTGGATCCTGTAAGATGCAGGTGACATGCATTTGGATCTTTGCAACATTTCTGAAAAATATCCTCATAAAAAATCTCGTGGAAACCTAGCAAAGACAAGAGCAGGTAGAAGGTGCCTGAAAATGAGGAAGCAAAGGGAAGGAAGTCATGCTCAATTTTCATTATGAAGGAAGACTCCCCCCACTTAGTGAGCTCCCCAATTGTCTGTTCTGGGCCTAATATTAATTAACATGGTCTGGAAAGATCTGGAAAATGGTTGACTAATGAGACATGAGACTGTTACTTACATAGAGAAATACTCAGAATAGTAAAAAGCCAAACTCGTGGCTACAAGGCACAAAAGGATCTCACAATACTGACTGACTGGACAATAAAATGGCAGATGAAAATCACTGTCAGTGAATGTGAAAAACTGCAGATGAGACAAAAAATAACTGTAGCTCTGCGTGTTATACAATGGACTAAACTACTACTCCTTGTGATAGTTTCTCTGAAAATGCCAGCTCAGCCTTCCTTTGTCAAAATGACAAAGAAAATGTTAAAAACTTTTCAGGAAGGAAGAGGGAAAAAAAAAAATAGAAAACCAGTATCATCATTATGAGACTGTAATAATAGGTATTTTACCCACACCTGGAGGGCTCCAAATGGTGGTGTGCTGATCTCAGAAAAAGGGACTATGAAGTCAAAAGAGAATGGAGAAGGGCAAAAATGTGGACAGAAGCAAATCATGAGAAAGAAAAACTGAATAGCCTGGAATTTTTCATCTTTTATGCAGAGGAAGGGTATGGAAAGTGTATAAAGCCATGAATAGATTGAAGAGAATGAGGAAGGAAAAAGTATTTGTGGTTTCCCAGAAAACAGTAGATCAGGATTCTTGCTGAGGCAGGCTTAAAATTAAAAATAATGGAAGTGCTTTTCACACACTGACTGTTTTGGTGAGGGAAATGCCCATAGCAGGGTTTTGTAAAGGCAAATAGAATAATGGGATCAAAAGAAGATTAAAGTCCCTAAAGCACAGGTTGCTGGGAGCCACAGTTGGGATACCAAGAGAAAAATGTTCCGTTTTGTCCAGTCCTCAAGTTTTTCTCAGTACATGCTACTGACCAGGATTAGACAGAAAATACTGTCCTTGATGAAAATTTGGTGTGATCAAAAAACACTGTTCTTAGAAAGCTGCTTCTGCTCTATGGCCAGGATCTGATAACTGTCACCCCATGAGGTGCTCCTTCTACATCATGATAGAGGTACCAGGCCAAAATACATCTAGAATCTCTACTTTGGAGATCTTCTCTCTTCCCTTTCCCTTTCCCTTTCCCTTTCCCTTTCCCTTTCCCTTTCCCTTTCCCTTTCCCTTTCCCTTTCCTTGTTAGAACNTCTTCCCTTTCCCTTTCCCTTTCCCTTTCCCTTTCCCTTTCCTTGTTAGAACTCCAGGATTAATACCAAGCAGTAGTCTAATTACTGAGCATTTCCCATGATCAAGCTCATTTTACAACAGCTTACGTTCTTGCCAAAATTTGGTTGTTGAGATGGACTTTTCCATGTTGATTCTCTGCCTCTCTGCATAATTTCATACAAAAAGATTTAGTCACCTGTGAGAATGAGACTAAGAAAACGATAATGTTCTCCTAGTCAAACTCTAGGACCAGATAAAAACCAACAGCTGTGAGCACAAACTTAATATAAGGTGAGCACCAGCCATTGATTCAAGGTATCCTGTAAACTATTCTGAAAGTGTAGAGCTCCTAAATGTGAAAAATCAGCTACTAAGAAGTCACTAACACTTTCGGGCTTTAATGTATTTGTCTCATCTGGGAAACAGAAAGCAACATACCAGCCCTTTCCTCAGGAGTGGAGTAAAAACTAAATGAAACAAAAAAGGTTTCAAAACTTGAATGTTTTTCTGAAAAGAAATGGACCATTCTTCCTGTAATGCAGAGGAAGATGAGTGCAGCATATACAAAGTGCAAGGCAGAGTCACTGAGCAGTGCAGGGAAATCAAATTATTGACAAAACTCTATTTATTTAAGATGCTGAATGTGTCAGGATTTTCTGAAAAAGAAAAAAAAAGACAGTGTTAAACCAATTAAAGAGTGTATCCACATGCACGAGGGAGCTGAATTAAGATTCCACTATCAATGTTAGTTCTCTTTGCTTTGCAACATCAAGTTATTCTCTTAACCACTGGTGTGCAGTTTAAATAGAACAAGCTGAAGAGCAATATGCAGATCTCACAATTTGACCATACTTCTTGTCTTTTCTTAAATTAGAGAGGACAACAGCATTCTGGAGGGGAAAGAAAATTTAAAAAAAAAAANTTTAAACAGCTCAAGTGCTATTTTTGTCACCATCTGCTCAATTATATTTTATGCTACTAGCAGTCTTCCAAGGCTAGGTATGTTTTTCCTGTTGGAAAATGGTTTCTCTTTGTTAAGGGAAAGTCAGGGTCCTTAGCTTGTGACTGATTTGTATTTCTTGCTTTTTTCTGTTTCAGTCTCATTTCCAGGAACTGCATTCTTTTTATTTCAGCTTTCTAATTCTGGACTCACTGTTCCTTGCAGGGGTGCTAGTAAAATTAAATGGTTGGGAAAAAGACAAAAAACACAACAAAAACCAAAATGTCACCAACAAAAATCTAAGCCAAGATAAAATCTAGAATATCTTTCAGCTGAAAAATACAATAAACTTCCTGTTTATAAATTTATCCATTCATTTTTAACTAGTGGCAAAGCAGAATCTCAGCAGGACATTTTGAAAGTAGTATATCCAGATGGATTCTCAGTGTGAAAGAATTCTGAAATAAACTCATTGACATAATAAAAACAAGGTTTCCAGGCTTGCAAAGCAGTAGTGTAGGGACTGAGAGTAAATTTATTTCACAGGAGGACTGTATCTTGTGCTAATGGGAAAATGTAGATCTCTTAGGTTGCTCTGTGGTAGGTCATAGATACGATGGGAGTATAAAGGAAATGGATCTGTGTGCCACAGCCCCTGACAGCACTGTGCTACATTTCTTGCCCCGTGCCCCAATTCAGAGTCACTAGTAATCCCTCCTAAGAGCCGGTCAATGCTTTAAGTGGTTCACTGCTCGACTATGTCACATCACCCCCCAGGGGCAAGGCAAACCTGTCAATAATTCCTAAGCACCTTAAACAAAATATGTAAATGCAGTAATTCCTACAGAGAAGAGCTATGGATGAAGGGAAAATGTTTCACAGAGAAGAAATGTTTGGGGATTTTCAGGGGGGAGGAGGAAGTAGTTTGAAGAAGCCAGACTGCCAGCAGCTCAGGCACTAATAAAGAGAATAATAACGCACAGAAACATAAAGGTGACTTAAGTCAAAAGCAAAATATGTTGGAAATTCTGGTATCTGGTACCCAATTATTTGCACAGTAAGATAAAGAGATAACAGTCAGTATTCTGTAGAATGGGGTCATCTGTTCATGTTACTTTAAATATGGCAGAGATTGGAATGTGCTAGTGTGCCATGCCCTGTTCCCTGCATCTCCTGGGGAAGGCTAGAGCCTCCTCTCAGAAGATAAATAGCACCTCCTATATCAGAGACATGGAAGGATGGAGCGAGAAGATGCAGAAGGGTTGTGGACCTTGGACCCATAGTCATGGGCTGGAGGAGATTTGAAGCATCCTGCACGTATCAGGCAGATCCTGTGTCATGTTCATCCCTGCACCTGCACAAACTGCAGCAGGATTTTGGCTAGGGAAGGGCTGGAGGCTGCAAGTGGAATGTGTGTACTTGTATATCTTGCAGGGACCTGCAGGGACACTTGCTGCTCATGTATTTTTATGAAGGAGCCCCATTTGGACAACATCTGGATGTCACGTGTGTCTCCAGCAGTATGTTGGGAAACCTGATTTCTGAGAAGGAGGCAGAGGTGGAAAGAGGGCAGTTGGTTCCCACAATGAAGCCAGACCTTTTTGCCTCTTGCAGCTGATGAAGATGAACAACAGCTGCTGGGTTTTTTCCATGGAAATAGGTCTCTTTGTACAGAAGGGGCAAGGAGATCTTGGGGTTAACTAGAGACATGGATAATAGGCATGAGCAGGCAGCCAGATATCTAAAGAGTAAAAGAAGATAAGGTGAAAAGGCAGAGGGAAACTGAATGAAATGGGAAAATTCCCTGGAGGAAAGGTGAGGAGAAGAGACAGGTAAAGACATTGATGGTCATGGGAGATGAAGGCAGAAGGGAGGATGCTGCTGCATGTGCACAGACAGTGTGGAAGGCAGCCTTTCGTCCATGTGCCAACCATACCACATGAAGCACAGGTTTTTATTGTGTTGAGCCTTATAGTCAGAGTTGCCACTGCCTTGGACATGAGAAAGGCTCAGAATGTCCCAAAAAAACTGAGTATGTCATGGCATATTCTTCCTGTTGGTACTGGGCCAGTATCCCTTCAGCCAGCTGAGAAAGATGTTACAGGACATCTGACAGGGAATAACAATGTCACTGAATGCCCAAGGGATGCCACATGAATCAGCCATAAGAGGATTGAATGTACATGAGGACTCTCTGCACCATGTGTATTGACTTAAAATCTCTTCAAAGCCACTTAACAATGAGAAAGGGAGACATTCCATTTTGATGATGAGTTTCATGATGAAGACCATCAGTGCTGTGTGTCAAGAGAAAAGGAAGAGTCTATTTTAGTCATACTTTCTATGCCCTGCCCACCTGAGGAAGTAGAGAGGGTTTTCTGGGCACTGGTGTCCAGCCAGCAGCCACAGCAGTGCATAATTTTCCATATCAATCCATGACGTCCTGGAGTATGACAGACTGACACCCCTCACACTCTTCATCGCTGTGGATCTTCCCTAGGGATTGCCATATTCCTCTGAAAGCCACGTGCCACTGGACTATTCCTTGGGAGTATGTCCATGTCCCTCACAACTGGCAGGTAGGGATGAGTCAGAGAGTGTGGGGTTTTGTAGATCCCTGCCTCAACCATTATGAACTGTTTCCATTCTGTCTCAGGAGACAGACTGACATGGCTATAGTGTTATGGAGACACATCTACACCCTGTGACTACGACCATCCAAACAGGGTTTTGTACCCTGAGGTTGGCAGACTCCCAGGAGAACATGGTATCATCTCTAGGTGCTTCTGATGTGTGCCCCAAACCACAGAGGTAAGCCAGGATTGGCCCTGGGGTGATGACCACAACTGTTAGCCCAGGCAGAGCCACAGAACAGGATCCTGCCCACTCACATGTCACTTCCACACAAGAAGCAGATGCAGAGCTGCTGGGAATCAGGTGGCAGGGAGCAATTTGCTAGAAAAAGCCCCATTGATCTATGGCCCTATTCCTGCCCATTTCTGTAAGGTCCCCAGGAAAGAAGGAAAGACCATAAGCCTCATGAATTATTCAGGAAGGCCAGGCCCAATCCATAGATCACTCACCGGCTGTACAAGCAAATTTGCAATTTTTCTGAAGCTTTGCTTTAGTCTTTAATCAGCAAATAACTTGAGTGTGTCCCAAAGCAGATGCTTATAGCAAGTTAGGGAACCCTACAAAGTGTTTTGCTGGAACAGTATCTTCGTGTCAAATGTAAAATTGGAAAGTTCCCATGCGAACAGTCTTGAAGCTCATGCTAAAATTCTGTGTGAGGAAAAGACATGCATCTGTTTATTTGTGGTGATAAGCCTGTTAATCACATTCACAAATTATATAAAAACAAATTCTTCAGCTCATCAAAGCTTTCTATGAACTCAGTTTGGTGCCATGTGAGATCTCAATTTGAAAGGAATTGATCTTTTAGCTAGATATAACTACTATTTCACTAATAGATATTTCAGAAAGGCAAAATATTCCTATTTCAGGAAACTCAATGCTGCATTACCATCTTTGTTTCACAGGCAGAAAAGAAATAAATACATTTCATATTGAAAACCTTTCTTTGGATCCAGGTCATAGACATTGAGGGCTGTTGATTGTTTTCTCCAAGCTATCCCCTGACAGAAGTTACACAGCCTGATTTCTGTGTCTAACCGTGGGTGTATCTACAATTAAGTGTAGCATGAGGTGCTCAATTTAGCCTGAAATGAATGATTTGCCAGTAGCACCCAAACACAGCTTGGCCCAGAGCTTCACTGAGATCTCTGTATTGCCTTGCACTGTCACACTGTGTGTACCTGTCAGCCTGAACATCTGACTGGCTGAGAACATACACTCAGTACGTGGCTGCATCTTCAGAACACCCTACGAGGATGCACCACGTGCTGTCCCAAAAGAGAATTGAAGCACAGTTGCATTACCTACAAAAATGAACATGGTTTTCCACAGTCATAAACTGAAATGAGGTCTCCAGAATCCTGCTTTAGAAAGACAGGGCTAGGTTGTCTTATGGCTAAAATGAGACCCTGTTGTGCCAGGAGAACTGGCAGAGGAAGAACCCTGGAAGAAAGTGGGAATGAAACCCTTGTGCCTTTGCCTACATCTTGTTTGACTGTTCAGGTTTATTTTCCTGTTTCTCAGTAGTCATGAATCATGTAAATGGAAGTAGTAGCAGTGTTAGGGACTGATATCAGATGTTACACAGCAGCAAGGCATGGAAAGGGAGTAAACCATCAGTATCACTGATGTTTTTTGAAGCACAGAACAAATGACTGGGTCACCTCACTGGCTCTAAGTGACCTGCTGCAGATCAGACAGCACATCTCAGCCAATTTCTGCTTGGTGCCTGTAGTGGCCAATTTCATACACAGTGGGTTTTACATCCTACCCAGTGAAAAAGTTACTTTCATACTCATTTTGAGGCATGATTGCTATGTACAAAGCAATGCAGAATCAGATCTTTCTTTTCACTAGTCGTTCCTGGCAATCAGCCTGCAGGACCATGAAAAAAATTGTATTCTGAACCTATTTGTGAAATTGTGCTATGATTCGAAAGACATGAGGCTGATTTCCTATTCATTCCAGTTTACCCTTATGTTACAGCAATGTCTCATGTACTTTTTTATCCAATCTAGAGCAGGGTAAACTGGAGAGAAACTGCTGTCTTTCATTTTGTTCTCTGCTTAACTTTAGCCCTTAATGAAACAGTTTAACGTGCACATCTCAGCAAATATCCTTGGCTTCTAAGGAAAAAAAAAACCTCACAGAATTAGCCAAGTAGCTCAAATGTAATGGTAGATCACAAAAGTAAACAGATATTAAATAACTAAACATAAAATATTACAAAGCAGAAGCAGATTAATTTATTTTATTTCCTTTTACTTTGGCTTAACTCCTTCCTGGAATTGTGGCTGCTGAAACCTTAGTGGCCCCATGTGAGCTGCTGGATTGCAGCTCTGGACTGCAGCATCTCTTTCCTTGCTTTAACTGAGCACTGGTGAGGAGCTGCCTGGGCTTAACTCCAAAAGTGGAGGGAAACATTCAGGGAGAAGTAGACATTGGGCATCTCCCTGCCACAGAATGAGAAATTCACAGTGTCCCAACTGGAGCTGCATGGAAAGGGTGGTGTTGGGATTTTACAGACATCCTCCCTATACTACACCCCGCCAGCAGAAAGCAGCTGCTCACTGTCCCCCATAGCAGAGAATAAGCAATGAAGGCACATATTACACCAGCAATGCCCCATGCAGCATGGCTTAAATTCACCCTCTCTGAGGTCAGTTCATCCATCCTCACTGACTCTTACAGTTCATTCCCCTCACCGGGTTTAATTCTTTCTTTAGGACCACAACCTTCTGTTAGCACTCCAGCTGATGTAAACCTATGGTTTTCAAATATCTACAAGCCAAAAAGTTGCTTTCTTTTTCCCTTTGCATCCAGCTTTGCTGCACCCTGAAGTGATCTTTCTCGGTAACTATTCTTCTTCTCTCTTCCCATAAAGGAGTTAGAATATAGAGATAATACAAAGACTATGGATGATACATATACATGTATCTGTATATACAAATGCATATGTGTATATACATATATTTGTGTGCATATATTGGTATATGTTCTTTGTTTCTATCTGTCTGTCTGTCTGTCTATCTATCTATCTATCCATCCATCCACCCGTACATACATACATGCACAAATACATTCTTTTTCTAGGAGATGTAGAGCAGAAGCAAATTGATCAAGCCAGCTGGAAGCGAGAAGGCAGGAGGACGGTGATACAACGCCCTGAACTGCCTCTGCTCTCCCGGCTGCTCTGCGCTCGCCCTGGCCGCTCCTGGCTTTCTGAGGATGCGACAAGTCGCAGTGCCGGGGCGCAGCATCCTCGGAGGAGCGTGTGCGCTCCCCCCGCCCCGGCCCCGTCCAATCAGGGCGCTGGGGGAGGGATGCTCGGGGCAGGGATGCAGGGTTGCCAGGCGACAGCAGCGTCCCCGTGTCCCGTCCCCCCCACACCCCTGTCCTCCCCCCGGGACCGGGCTGCGCTCTGCCCGCGCTGCCGGCGCAGTTAAACAGCCGCGGGGAGCCCCGCAGCATGGGGCTCGCCTCCTTCCCAGGGCTCCTGCCACAGCCCCGCTCCCGGCCGTGCCAGGAGCGATAGCCAGCTCCAGAGTGAGAGCTAGGAAAGCTGTCAATGAATAAATGGTAGGGATAAGGCTCAGCCGGCCCCTCCGCGCAGCGCTGAGCGCCGGGGGAGGCGGTCTGCGAACGCCAGCCAGCTCCCACTCCCTGTCTTTGCAACTCTAGGTCGCCTCCTAATTTAAAGCTTTGCACCAATCCTCTTTGCCCGGAAAGGAGAGGAAATCTAGAAAGATGCCAGGCTGGGAAAAGGGACCCCAATTCACAGCGCCGGTCCCAGACGCTGCTTGGCTAAGCAGAGCCAAAGTTGGCCAGAGGAACGGGAAGTGGGTGCTCCGGAGGAGAGGGGAAAGGAAGGGGATCACCGCTTGGTGATCACGACCTCTCCGTCCCGTTGTCCCCCTCTTCTCCTTCCCTCACAGCTTACCTCTGACCACTTAGGAGGCCTTGATGAGTTTCCATCGGGATCCGATCCAAGGTGGGGGGGAGAAAGGGTGATTGTTCCCAGAGGAAGCAGCTCACACAAGTTTGGGGGGTGAGACTCCCCGGTGGATGTTTAACGAGCGCATCGGGAGGCCCGCGATGCCCGGGGGCAGCTGGAGACCCTCACCAGGACCTATCCTCATCGCACGGTAAGAAGCTGGGCACTGCTATCCCGCGTCCTGGTCCCTGCATCCCACATCCTCGTCTCTGCATCCTGCGTCTCGAATTCGCGCATCGCGGTCCTCACATCCCCGTATCCCGCATCTCAATCCTCTCATCCCACTGCTCGCATCCCACACCCTGCAGCCTGGATCCCTGCATCCCGGTACCTGCAGCCCACCCCCGCCCCGTTCTGCCCTCTGGACCAGACGCAGCCGCTGCCCCGGGGGTTGTGGGTTGTGCAGCCAGGAAAAAGTTTAGAGTGGCAAAATGAGAAGAGGTTTCCTGGCGGGATTCGGGAGGCAGGAGAAACGGGGAAAGGGGGAGCAGGAGGAGAACAAGGGCTTTTACACTTGCAGAGAAAGGGTAGGGTTCAGGGGCACCCCTGTAGTGGACAGCTGTGAGGGGCTGGGGGGGACTCTGCAGAATGGAGCTGTGTCCAGATGTTGCCCAGAGGTTCTTGCTCCCACAGGCTTTGAGGGTGAAGGGATGAGATCTTAAGTTTGCCATCCTATGCCCTTCCTTAACCTGGGGTGGAAAGTGCCAAGCCAGCAGCTGGAAAAGCTGTGCTGAGCACCCAGCTCATCTCCCTGAATCTCCTGCTGGGAGAGAGGGGGAGAGAGGGGAACCTTAAAGAAATTGGAAGTGCTTTGCTCCTCTGGGAATATCTCCCCTGCAGGGACCTGGCTCGCTCCAGGATGCTAAAATTGGATTATTTCAAAAAGGAAGGAGAGATTAGGAGGGATTATATAGCCATTGTAACTGTTCCATGTATATATATCTGCCCAGGTATCTGTGTGTCCATGTGAGTGCACAGCCAGCTGTGTAGGTGTGTGTGCTTCTGGAGCTCTCTGTGCCTGTGGATGTGCCTTGTCCACGTCCCTGTGTTTCTGGGTGTGCAGGTCTCTATCTGTGCTTCTGTGTTTGCTTGGATGCATGGGGATGTTTTATATGTCCAGATTCATAGGAATGTGTTTTTTATTCCTAGACAGTGTTTATCTAACCCTCTGTAGACCTAGAGGTGTGTGGGTACGTACCTTCATCCGTGTGTGTGCCAGCCCCATGTATCTGCTGGGACACACATGTGGGGGTGTGAAAGTGTATCTCCATGCCAGTGTATAGGTAGCATTTGGGGGGCAGTTGAATTTTGGGGGCTTTATGCCCCCATGTTATCACAGTGTTTCAATGGATCATTTTATGTACATGTCACTGTATTTCAGCAATCTTGATAAAACTCAAGCAATTCATGAAAAACTAGGCAGGCATCTCACCAATACTGCATTGAACTGAATTAAGGATTTGCTGGTAGTGTGTGAGTTCTTTGGCTTCTTCTCAGTTTATGCCACCTGCTGAAGATCATTTTAGTTCTTTCTTTGTTGATTTTCTTTTTTAATTAGTTAAATCAGCTTTACCAAACACTCATTTGGAAGACTGTGAAAAAGAACAGCCTGGGACACAGACTGGTACCTATTTCAGCTTGCATAAGTATATGTCTCATGTTGATTAAATATTCATGAAAACAATTTGAAAATCACACAACCCACCTTATCAAATACATATTTTGGGGAAATTATGTTTTTCATTTTCTTGAAATGCACCTAAATCATGATGACTTCTTCTGTTGTTATTTATGTTGATAAATGTATTACAAGAAAAGGTAACTTCTCCAGTTATATTGGGAAAAATTGCACATTAAGCTAATTTTATTCACTATTAAGGTAATAGAAAAATTATACATCTGTAACATCCTTTGAGTGAAACCAGTAACAATTAATGCAAATCCTTCTTAATGAACTGATTATTTGAAGAGAAATGCTAGTTAATGTTCCCCTACTAGAATATTTCATACTTTGATTTCTGTGAGTTTCTTCTTGTTTGTTTGTGTGTATGTTAGGCAGTTGTTTTAAGAATAATGTTGTCCACTACCCTCAATATCTCTAGAGCCCTCCATTATATACTAAACATAAACACACTCCAAAATAGAAAATATATTAGTTGCTTAACTGCTCTGTAACTTAAAGACAAGTAAAATGGCATTGGTATTGAGTACATTAAAAGTAGATTTTCATCCTGGAGCCAAGATGCTTTTCCAATCACTGTTGATGTGTGGCTGGGTTACTTGTGTTGATGACCTATTTTTAAGCTTCTACAAATAAAGGAATAAAGTTTTTTTAGGCAAATGTTGACACCTTGTCTAGGAGTAAGATTCTAATTTTATCATTGAAAGACTGTATCTAAAGCAAGATGCAGGGGTAAGGTATCTTTCTGGATTCACATAATGTTTTTACAGTTAAATAAATGTGACAAAGCAAAGTACTAAATCAGACTGGAAAGCCAAAATAAAAGAAATACATTACAAACAATGCTATCATTCAGTTCAGTGGTCTGTGTTACATAAGTGGAGCTGAATTTGGAAATGAAGGCAGTGTAGGGACATGTAGTGGCATTAAAGAAAGGACAATTTTGATGTTTTGTCTGAACACAACTCGCCCATGGCAGTGTCCTACAGAACATAAATAGTGCTGTGGCTCACACAGTCCTGTATAGAATACTATAAGACATGAAAGACCTGGTTCTAATGTTGCTTTTGCTGGGGTCAAATTGCAATTTTGCATTCAAAGCCAGTGGGTTAAATTCCCTGTTTGCCTACAAGGATTCAGGTGGGTCACATGAAGTGTGCACCCACCAAAAGTCTGGTTTAGCAGTGCAATTTGAGAATCCAGCCTCAAGATTTCAGAGGGTGTGAGATCCTGTCTGTGAGGCTGCTAAATTTGCCAACAGCATCCTACTGATGGGACTTCATCCTCTGATCAGTTCTTGAAAGCTGTCTCCAAAGTCCTATAAAATTTTATCAGGATTGTTGCACCTTGTTTGCTCCAACTTGTTGTATATATAGCTATTGATAGTTCGTGAGAATTTTTGTCATTGGTAAAGTCACTCTCAGGATGTCGTAGAACACCACCAAGATGTTTGACACTCTCCAGGATCAGACAACATTACTGTCTATAATGGGAATGTGGGAAATTTTTTGTCTGAATGTGTTTAACTGTGGCAAGCTACACAAGCTTTTGTGAGGATGGTGTAATATTGACTGTTGGGGCATTTTTGTGCTTACTGGTATAAAACCAAGAGATGTTTTAAAATTTAGTCAAGAACTTAGTCCAGGTCAGAGAGTTAAAGAGAAGATTGTCCTCTTGCTCTCTCCTAGTGTGGAGAATAAGTCTGTGCTTTAAACCCTGAGTGAGTTGCATTGGCAATGGAGGGGTATCAACAAAATGGAGTGACCAGGGGGAGAATCAGGCATCCTGCCCCTGCAGCCAGCCCTGAATGTCCAGAGCAAAATTGTGGCGGGCCTGGGGTCCAAGGGTGGCAGGAAAGGAGAGTAGTATCCTTCAGTTGTACCATCCTCCTAAGCCTCTGCCTGTGACTGTTTCTTGCTATGAATTTAGCAAGACAACTGTCACTCTGATAATCCAGCCCTAAACTGGCAGAAAAAAAAACAAAACTGGAAGACATTTGATTTTATGAAAATAAAGATTGACTGAAAATCCTGAGTTTAATTTAGCAGTAGGAGTAAAATGAGGAAAAAAAAATTCCTCCAAGGCATAATGATGCCTGGGAATAGCCTTAATGCAATTGTCAGGTATTTCCACTGGGACAAAACCACAGTTCATTGTTAGGAGTGCTTTAACTATTGCAGATTGTGCAATTTCTTCAGGTTTCTTTCTTCAGATAAACCCAGAATGTCCTGTGTGATCTCAAAGGATTTGCTAGCTTACCTATTGTCTTAAGAGGTATTCAGACATTTATTGCAGTGATGTGTAGAGTTTCAAAAATACTGCAAGAAATATATTGTCTTGTATCCAGCTGCCTTTCAAGAGTAATGCAGCAAATTTTCATGGCAGGGTAAATCACTGTGAACCTATAAAAGTCAAAAAGAAGAGAAGTTACAAGAACTATCTCAAATTATACAAAAAAAAAATAAACTGTACAACTATATTGTTTTTATCTGATATTGGTCTTCTCAAATGTAAAATGAATAGTTGGAACAATTATCATGCTGGTTTTCATGGCTATGCTGAGATTATGGGAGTATTTACGTAGTCAGCAATGATGTTTCTTGTGTAGGAACATGTGGGCTCCTCATGTAAATCAACAGACTTTCCCAAAAATGTAAGTATCAGGTTAGCAGCCTTTCCAAACTGTCTAAGACCCAACATATCCATACACAAAAGCAAAACCTCAACCCCAGTTACTGAGGCAGACTTCCTTCAGAACACTTCAAAGTCTGGCAGGGGGCTTGAACTTGATAGTGCTGGTGACCCTGACCTTCAAAGTCACTTTCCCAGTGCATCCAAAGGGACACAGCATGACCACCAAGTACATAAACTAGATCAAACAGGCATCAAGCAAGGTGTGTAGAGAGGGAATCACTGATAAACTTTTCATGGATGAAATGGGAATTTGGACTTTTGGTGGATGCTGTCAGACCTTGAAATTCTCCATTAGGAAAGCGAACAGAGAAGGGAAAAAAGTTGTGAAAATAAAAAAAGATTGAGGAAAATGTCTCTATACAAGACAAAATAAGGAAAATAAAGATAAGAAAATTGCTTGATAGAAAAAGAAAAAAAATATCAGTAGAGATACTCAAATGACTATTCAAGCTGGAAGAAAAGTAAATTAAATGATAAGCCAGTTGGGGGAAGAAGAGATTGTAAGGCAGATGAAGGTGGTGAAGTCAGTGAAGACATTGTCAAAATCCAGAGGAAAGTCAAGCAAGTCTACAAGAAAGAATTAAGTCAAAAGCTAAGTGGGTGACCACGAAGTCAGGAAATTCATAGGACAGAACTGTATTAGGAGAAATAATGGGACAACTGGTTTTTCATGTGAAGAAGGATGAACATGTTAGTTTAGAGTACTCTTTAAGGAACAGAAAGAAGGGGAGGTAGACTATACCAGTGAGAAGAAACAAAAATGCTCTTGGGAAAATGAGACGTGCTTGAGGTGAGAACAAAGGGAAGAATAAAATAAGGAAGCAAAATGAAAGGATTGGGACTGGCACGACATCAGAGGAAAAGCACTAACAAAGGCTGGAAGAACGGATTGACAAAACAAAAAGAAAGGAAAGAAAGGAGTATCAAGGGGTGTGGGAGGTATAGAAAAGTCACCTCCCACTGGTACAAAGGAGGAGCTGAGACCTGGGCTTGCCAGGAGGAAAGAGCTGAAGGGAACCTGAAAACAGAGAAAAATCTTTGTCTTGAACATGATACCCTAGTGGAAGACAGAGAGAAGAGACAATAGGCAGAATGTAGACACTGACAGCACCCTCAGCTGAGAAATCCAGTAAAACTTATACATTAGCTTCCACTCCCATGAAAAGCTCCACTAACCAGCCCACACACAAACCAAGGACAATTTTTGGTGTTACCTAAGTGCTGCATCTGGAGAAGGGACACATAACTACATAACTGCATGATGTGGGGCTCTGCAAAGCCTCAGCCTCTGTGGGCTGTGGTGGCTGGTCCTCCAAAGGACCCATTGTTGAGCTGACAGAGATCCTGCCCTGTGCTCTGTGAAGGAGGATGCTGCAGACAATTCAGAGTAGTGGGATTCTTATCTGGAATGAGCCCTGCAGAGAAGCTGGCTGAGATAAGTGGGCAACAAGGGGTTGTCTGATTATATTGAGAGATTCTAAACCTCTTCCAGCAAAATTAATGTGTCAGATGTCAAATTTAACACCAAAGGGACATTAATGGCTCCCAATGGGCTTTGAACATTGGGTGGTCAAACTGATGCTGAGGTGTAGGATGGGGCACCATTTGAAAAGGGTTTGAAAATCTTACAAAATATTGTTTCACTCCTAAATTCCTAAAATTTACCCCAAAGTATATTCCTAAATTTTTTCAGCCCTAAAAGTTCCTAAATATTGTTTCATCAGTGGTGTGACTCCCTGCTCCACAGACATGCAATAGCGGGGCTGGTACAGAAATCGTGTCTGTTATAGGAATGCAGGTTAAATACACTCCTCCTTCCTAGTGAGGAAAGGAGCCCTATGAGAAACTAGTCAAGGGTTCTCTGAGAGGCTCCTAAATCAGTACTGACCTTGTTGACCTTGAGCAGTTAAAAGTACAGCTCACTACATCAGGATAGTTGTCTATTTTCCATAATGTAGCTGTGATTAAATCTCCTTAGATCCCAAACTGTCCCCAGCTTGTATGTCCCAGACCTCCACAATGGGACACCTGCAGCTCTGCTTGAGGCAACATTTCTACATGTGTGCTTTGTAAGAGATTTTTGGCTGAGGTATTTCTGGATCCCATCCATACTGCCTAGCAATTTCTGTATTGCTTTATAATCATTACGTATTATATTGTTATTATCAATTTAATTCACACTGGTTGCATCATATAGTGAAGAAATTATCAGGAAAGCATGAGAAGACATGTTCTGCTGGTGTTTAAAAATATTACATTTGTAATGCTTGGCAGAAATTGGCTGCCCTACTATTAGACTCACGTAGTAAGAAATGTGATAAAAATCAAGGAGCAAATTTTGGGGAGGTTTCCAGAACTCATAGAATGATTAATTTTTCCCCTTTCATTTATCTGTATTTTCATGACAATAGAAAGCAGATAAATAGACAAAAGGATGGAGGAAAAAAGAAAGATAAACATATTGTGCAGTAATATATGCAGGGTTTAGTGCTGAGGTATTAAAAGAGTATGCATGGATCAGCTCATGTGGCAAAGAAATGTCAAAAATTATCTTTCTCTGCAAGACCATTTAAAATTGATATTTTTACGCAAAAAATATAATTGGTTTTGCCATGACAAATCAGTTTTCAAAAAGCTTTCTTATAATTTTTTGTGAGATTATGTGTGTATTTGATTGTTGAGTGTCACCAGTCAAGAATATGGCTATGGACTTCTTTGCTTTTTATCATAGATTTTTAATGAAATTTTTACAAACCTTTACTCAGTCAGAGAGACACCTTCACTGTATGTCAAGTGAAATTGCATTTGGTTCCGTTGTAAAATTTCCAGATGTTTTTGTAACATCACAAATTAAATGGCTTGATTTTACCTTGTGATAGATGCATTTTACCAGTATTCAACTCTGCCTTGCAAAAAGCAGGGGAGAAAAACACACACATGGGGGATCAATGTAGTAATATGGGATTAAACTTTGGCAAAATTTTGTGAAAAGGATACCTTACAACACCTAATAGATGTTACAGTGCCTTATTTGCATAGAGACTATTAAGTTTCTTGTTTTCCTTATTATTAAATACTTGTCCATAAAACAATATTTTAGTAGAAAAATTTGCAAAGTTTATAAGAATCTTCTTAGATATTTTCCAAACATTGTAAGAACACACTAAAGTGTACTTGTTAAATCTACCTTGCAAGCGTTTCATTGTATTCCCTCTGGATCTCTTAATTTTGCTGCTCATTTTGTTCCTTGCAGCCACCATGGCTTTAGAAGAGCCCTGACAATACCAGAGATCAGCAGACAATGCATTTTATTGAACAGGTGCAAGCTCATCCTACACTGACTGATGATGAGGTTGAGTTATCAGGCAAGTCTTTGCTCTCGGAAGTTGAGGAAAAGGAGAGCAATTGTGTTGGAATGGTAGACCAACACTCAAGTCTGTTTTAGCCAAATACTCCTAAAACATGCAACTCAAGCTTCTTTATCACACCGTTATTACAAATTGCATTTACCTCAAAGGAAAAAAAAGGTCATTTACTTCATAACCACGAAAAGAAATAAACTGTCTAGCTGAGGTCTTAAAAGCAGAACAAACCTCACTGCTGTTCCAACAAAAGCAACATGCAGCCCATGTCTTTTTCATCCATTCACTCGTCACTGTAGCTGTCATAAGGTGCATTTACATATGGCCAATCCCACAGCTGATTCACTAAGATGATTTTGTGTGTGAAAAGGGAACATGACTTAATGGAGTTACTCCAGGAATACAAATAAAATCAGATAACTTTCAGAGAATAATAGCCTTCCTTTCTGAAGTGGACTTTAAATCTCTAAGAAGAGAATAGCTCTGCTTAAAGCATCTTTTTTTCTTCACTCAGAAGTGATCTCCGATTAATTGTGCAGTTTAGCTGAACTTTGCTTTCCTTGGTATCCTAGGAGAAAAGCTCTGACAGACTGGGAATTTTAACTTGTTTGTAATGTAAACTCAGTATACTGGTGGTGCTTTTTCAACACTCCAGAAACTGCTTGGGAGGAAAAAGAAATAAATAAAAAGGCTTTGATCCTCTGAGCAAACAAAGAGGGGAGAAGGAGGTTAAAAGAATCATCATTTGTTAAAGGCAGAGAAGGAAAATGTGGGAAAGGTGTTTCTATTTTAACAGTTTCAGAGGTTGAAAGACTCTTGGAAATATCAGACACTTCAACAGCATTAGAGGCTCCTGATGAATAAGGTTTAGTGCTTTATTTTTATTGTGTCATTGACATTTCTGAGATTTCTAAGGATTATGAAATTCTCAATAATATCAGTCATCTAAACAAGACTTTTTCCCCAGAAGCAGATACTCAGGACAAAGCTTAGTGATTAACACTAATACCTTGAGTACCAAGCTCAGATGAAAATATTCCTAGTGGCATTATTCAGTATGAAGAAAGGACAAGTTTAGTCTGGAAGTAACACCTGGGAGCTGAGATTTAATTTGTATATCAGGTTTTTGGCCAAAGGGTGAAATTCAAATTGAAGCTTGCAGTAGCAAGGAGGGGGATGATCCAGTCATGCCCTGTCAGCTGCTTATCTCTGGGAGAAGCTTCCACTCCCTAAAATGTACGTATTTTGGCCAGTAGGTAAGATGAAGTCAAGTCTTACATTACTTCTACTTATCTGCCTGTCTATTCCACATTTTTTTAAGGAAGGAATGAGACAAATAGTTCCATTTAGACTTAACTACTTTAAATCATTGTCCAGGGAATGGCTGCAGAGTAATAGGGTTTCTTAGTCCCTGTGATTTCCTGGCGAGGGCACAAGGTTCCAATTAGAACTTACCCTGAGAGAGTGCAGTGTCCATTAGGGTAGAAATGGATGGAAATAAGCCCTTTTCATGTAAGATTCTTCATTTTCAAAGGTTGTACACAACGTTCCCTTTGCCTGAACGCAGCATTTGTAGTTCCACAGATAATGACACCAGTAAGGACCTCATCTGATCCATCTCTCCCTCCAAAGATCACATAAACTGTCTTTAAGTTTTTGTTAAACTGAGACTTGTTGAATGATTTCCTTAAAATCTGAAATGATAGACATTTCAAAGCCTCCTGCAAAAACATATGTCTTAAGTGCTTCACTGCTCTTGTAGACAGAATGTCTCCAAAAGTTTAACTGAATCCCACTTTTTGCAATCAAGCCTATCACTCTTATCCTCTCTACTATGGAAATTTTAAGCAATTCAGTATTTTCTTTTCCATTCCAGCCTTTTATATTGCAAAAGGATTAGATTTTGGCTGTTTAATGTTCATTTAGGTAATGCTCCCCTCAGTCATCTCCTCCTGACTCAGTGAAATAACTGGTTTTCTTTTGCTATTTGCTTTTTTAAGTAGCTTGTTTTTCATGCTGTTTTCCTTTTCCCTTCTCCAGTAGCTCGTCTGGACCCATACCCAAAAGATGAGTACAGACAATGAAAGGCTTGGCTTCCCATGTCTTGAATACAATATTTCTCAAATAAATCCTTTGTACCATTTCTTTCTTCTGTTCTCCAACACTCACTCCAGCCAGCATTTTGCCCAAAGAGCCCTCAGGAGCTGCACAGAGCCACAGTGACATCCTTGACCTGTCACATTTCAATTTGCTCTATTTTTTCTTGACTGCTTGTGGTCATTCCTAGTTTGCAACCACTTCCACCTCCAACCAAGTAATTGTCAGCTCTCACATCCACACTGATATTTCAGAAGAAAAAATGTTAAGGCAGTTTGAACAACCTGCTGCTTGGTCTTTGCCAGAAGGGTCTGTGTGGGCCATGGCTTCCCTTGGTTCAGTCACTGCTAAGGAGAGGGGATTCTTGGCTGCTGCACTGTCTGCCACGTGTCATGTGCAGGAGCCTTTGGAGAGGGGGAGCCTCCAGACCAACTCCAAGCATAAAATGTGCTGATGGATGTTGCAGAGCTGAGTGATGGATACAGATGTGTGATGGGTACTCGTTTGGGAATTCCAGCTGCAGGCCCATGGAAAGGCAGGAGCAGCTTGTGCTTTCAGGGTCATAATCACAGAGTCAGGAGGTCTCCAACGAGATGTCTGACTTTGCTGCTGGCAAACCCACACAGAGCTCATCTACATTAGCCCTGATGAATGTGACATTAGGCAAGAATCCAGAACTCCATGACCCCTAGACACACTTTGTGCCTCACTTGTTTAATGTCTCTTCTTTTATTAAAACTCAAACGTTTCCCTGGCCAGCCCAGAATATTTCCCAAAATGTCCAGGACATGGATAATGTCAGAGAGGTCCTAATGAAGCTGCCACAGGTACTTGTCCCAAAGGCTCCTTAGAGAACCCTTTTCATCTGTTTGGTTTATGTAAAACAAGGCATTAGTTACTGCTAAAAAAAAAGAAAAAAAAAGTAGGAGGGAAAAAATAAAAAGCTCATGTATCTGTAGTAATTCATGGAGCACCTTAATATTGCAAAAAAAAAAAAGTTCCCTCTAGCCTTCAAATTAATCAACATGCTGTTTGAATATGTCTCAGTGAATTAAAACACATCCAGTCCAACTCACTTTTTCCTGACCATTAACTTCTGAGCCTTGAATTCCCCCTGAACAGGTAAGCAGCTGCTTGAAGATTTAACTGGCCCAGCTCTACCAGAGCACAAGCCACCATTATGTATGAGAGAAGTTCCTTTTCTCTGTCTAACTTGGTCACATTGGGATAGCTAAGTAAAATGCATCTTTGGATGCACTGGGTGAAAGGGAAGATTGGTGTCTATGTGAAAGAGAAATTTTTTTACAGTCTGGAATAGGGAGACACAGAGAGGCATATTCAGGCAACTCATGGATGAATGTTGATGATTTTTTCTCTCCCTTTGTAGTACAGGCAACCCCAAATACTCATCTGATATGTTGGCTCTTGAACCTAGATCATAGTGAATAAATCAGATACCTGAATACACTGTCTGATCATGGTCAGCAGGGCTTGGCATTGTAACACCACTTATTGAATGGTCAACAGTGTGTTCCCAAGGCCTTAAAAAACAGTCTCCAGGTAGATGCATCTCTATTTAAATGACAGGACCTATCTCAGTAGTATTTTAGAGTGCTGCAATTTTTTTTGCAACACTTCTTTTAAAGCACCAAGTAGTAATAGGTACTCTAGCATGTCCCATTTTTGTCTATTCCCATTTATGAGATGGTTTCCATGCCAGTGATTACAATTAAATACTAATATAAGTAGTTTTCAAAAATAAAAGCACATTTGGAATGATCCATGTTTATCTTTAGAGACTAAGAGCTGCAAAGATGAATGGATTGAGAGGGATTAAACACAAAGCTAATTGTTCATTAGGCAACCTAAGACAAATTAAATGTGCTAATCCATTCAATATTTTTTCTAGATATTTCCATTATTATCCTTGCCAAAATTATTTTTCATGTATTAATTCACCTTTGTTTATTTATTAATAAAAAAACCTCACTTGAAATACCGGTCTTGAATCCAATAGTCCTTTCTCAAGGAAACCTTCCATGATAGCAGTAGCAGAAGGACTTCAATATGTGACTGGAACTCTCTGTACTGCTCTTCTCCTAAAATAAAATGTAAATTCTTTCAATAAGATTCATGCGAGTGCATTCTTTATCTGTATCGATTCCAGATACTCTCTGTATTTAATTAAGACATATTTTTCTGCAAAATTATGCATAGTTCTATGCAGTGTTCAATGAAAATGGTCCAGACTGTACCTGACTAAAGGAATTGATCTTAAATTTATTGCTGATTGCTGACTATTATTATGTATTAGTTTTCACATTATTTTGATGTGTAATTGACTATCTGTTTGCCAGATAGGTAGACAGAGAGGTATTGATAGCTAACTTGATTATAGTGTCTTCCAAGTTCCAAAAAGTAATTTTTTTTTTTCCAGATCTACTACAAATTAACATTGTCAGATTCTGGCTTCCAAAATAATCCTTGGAGGAGAACAGACTTATCATAAAATTATTCAAAAAGATGTTACCACAAGTAAGGGAAATGAGCCACAGGCCAGGTAGCAGTTCAACAGGAATAGGTTTAAGGCTATGAAAGCTCAGAAGCAGAGCATGACTCAACACCATGGTATCATATTGCTGTGGAAAAAGGAAAATTTCTACCAGGATTAATAAACAGGAATATTATCTTCAAGATATGGAATGTAAACGTTAATCTCTACACAACACTAGTAGGGCCACTTTCAGAGTATGATGCCCAATTTTGAGAATTATACTTTAAGAAAGACTGTAAATCTCTTGGAGTACACAAGATATCAACATGGAGAATTGTGTGGAACAAATAGATTTGTCACAGGTGAGTAAAAGGCTTAAACTGTCACACAGAAGACTAGACCTCAGGAAAAGCTTTTAATTATAAGGAATGGGAAAGACAGAATAAACTGCTGGGAAGTCAAAGTTCTTTCACCAAAGTGTCTAGAGAAAAGTTACCCAAGACATGAGTTAGATAAAACATTAATAAAATTGATCTTGATTTGGGTAATACCACAGGAAGATCAAGATCAAGACCTTTTTGGGTCCCTTCTAACCCTCTTCTTCTCTCAGTGACCTGAACATAGATCAGGGTTCCTATCCCAGGTCTGTGTTTTGCAAACCTCTCATGGTGAGGTGCAGCAGAGGTAGTCAGAGCATAGAGCATCAAGCTCTTCTTGGGGAAGAGAGGGGAAAATGGACAAATTGCAAGAGTGAAAAAGTCCTTCAAGAGAAGCAGGCTCTGCCATGCAGGGGCAAATCATGTACATATGCAGGGCAAGAATGGATCACAAGTCTCTGCTTAGCTCACATGCAGACTCCTTATGAGTGACTTCAGTAAAGACAGTCATATCATGTAAAGACCATGAGCAGTCTCCCCTGTTACTGTAGGGCCTGTGCAGAAGTCCCTACAGGTCTGCAAAACCAAGCATTAAATGAATTCTAATATTAGGACAACAGAGGAACAAGAAAGGAAGGAGCAGCCTGAATTGTGCTGTCAAACTTTAAAGTCTACTCTGCATGTTCACAGGCTTTGATACCCTCATGTGTAGGCAGCACGCTATATAAGGTTATAAACTTATGTATGTTTTTGGAATATTTGCATAAGGAAATGAATGCAGTAAATCTGTTGACGTCGTCAATGCAGAACTACCGTAACTCTAAAGCTTTCTGCACTGCAGTGATGATTATGAAACTGGTAGGTAGTTTGTGTTATTAACTCAAGGCATCATCTTTAATAAATACTCATAAAACACATCAGCAAAAGCATAAACTGCAGGAACACGAGTAGGAAATTTGTGACATGCTCTCTATCATAGATAAATTGTTAACACTGCTGTTCAGTAATTATTTAATCAAAAGCATACTTAGGAAAAATCTGAAATAACAGAGAGATTTCAGTTTTTAGACTAAGAGCCCTATCTTCATGTTGATTACTGAAGCAGGGTTATAGTATATTTTAATAAAAGTGTGAGATGATATTGAAATTCAAATAACTCCTTTGAGGCTTTATGGCTCATACAAAATGCAAAGAAATTCAGAAAGAAAATTTTTTCCAAATTAATAATTCTTTCTTAAACAGTGATAAAAATTAGATGTTGTCTTCTAAAAGAACATTATGTTTTGTCATGAATTTGTGAAAAAATATTCATGTCATGGATAAGAAAGATATTTCATGGAAATTACACTCTTTCCCTTCTATCCCGAAGTTTTTCTTCCATTCAAAAGATCCTGTATCTTTCATCATTCAAGGCCTCTCTGCACTGACCCTGGAGAATACTGAAATATTCCTTTTATCTGTCCTAAATCAGGTGAAGAGTAAAAAGATATTGATTTTTCATACCATATAAATAGTTCACAAATGTATAAAAATTTAATTCAGGATTCAGTGGGTCAAATACCAGATTGTGATAATTTAGCAACAAACAGTGGAGCTGGTCTATGTTACAGAAACTGGCAGTGCTCTTCAACTTGTCAGGAGTGCTGCACTTCCATCATTTAATAGCTTCAAGAGATAACAACATCTGCAGTTTTGGGTTTTCAAAGTCAGCCTCTTCCTTTCCTTACTCTTACTCAGTAGAAAGGACTTTGCAGCAAAATCTTCATGCTGTAATAAAACACCTCGCTCAGTGAGAGTGGCTGCTGCACTCTGAGCTTGGCCATCACCAGCAGGAAGCTGCTGAGGAGCTGATGGAATGAGAACATGAGTCATGAAAGTGTCCCAATCCCCCAACTAGTGTAAATCAGTGTAACTGCACTGTTACAAGCTCCAAGGACAGAGATAGCTTGTAAATACAGGAAATATAGGGGTTGTGCAATGTAAATAAAGCCAGAAGAGACAACTCAATCTATCTCCTGGCCCAAGGCAGACTCAATATTATTGTGTCACTTCTGGAAAAAGGTTACTTTTTCTTGAAATCTTGTAATGGTAAAGACTCTACAACTCTCTCAGACAGCAGGTCCCTGTACCTCAGTACCTTTATGACAAGAACATTTTCCCCTAGTGTCTATCCTAAATATTTATTTTTATAGTTTAAGTTCATTTCTGCTTTAGCTAATGACACCAAAGTTCTTTCTTCCCAATTAATTTCTCACCCCTTGAGCTTGATGCAGCTTTGCTTACAATCTGGCCACAACTGATGAACCTGAGACTGCTGATTTGGAAACCTGTGAGTCTCAGGCCAGTGTATCTATCTATGCCTTCTCTAGTGGTCTGAAACTGGCACACTTCTCAGTCTGAGAGATCTTCCAGTCTGCTGAATTGGCCATCAAGCCATGAAACATTCATTGCCTCTGGAAGGATTCAAAGTAATGCTCCTGAAAAAAACAGACTCCTAGGATTGTTTTTTTTTTCTTTGTCACCTATTACAGGAACATTCTGTTAGGGTTTTTAACATAAGAAATAGATACAAAGCCATGTTGCAGACTGTGTGATTAGTACAAAGGAAAGCACTACCTCATCAGTGGGATAATGCTTTCTTTCTAAGTTGTAGCACTTCTAATCTTATGTTCTTTAGTGAGATGACAAACGTCAGCCTGTGCATTAAGTGTTTTTAAATGGCATAGAGTTCTTGTTGCATGATGGTTCTAACTAATGCTTTACATTATTATCCCTTATGCTCATTAAAGGAAATGTTTAGTTTCTATCAAAGTAAAGGACTTAGTGCTAAATGAAGAAAATAACATTAGTTTGAAAATAAAATAAAGTATAACTAAAAGAAAGAACTATTTCTGGTGAAAAGGGTTTTGATGAAAACAGTATTGAGAATGGCAGAAATGTCTTTTTCTCTGATAATTTCTTCTCTATTAATGGCCTATTCTGCTATGATCAATAAAAACTCCTTCAAGGGTCACAGTACTTCCCAAGTTGATTATTGCAACAAAAACAAATTGGTTCAAAGCCTTTCCTGAGCAAACAGTTACCGGTAACACTTTATCCTCCCTGCCCATTGCTCTTCACTAGGGCTTGGTCTTCTCTAGCAAAGCAACTGGAGACAGCAGCCTTGGCTAAACCTCAGGCTGGGGGGCATTTCCTCAATGAGGACATTCACTAAGGCATTTTCCTGGCCCCTGCTCAACCTCACTTGGAACCAGGTCAATTCACTTCCCTTCTACTGAGATGGAGGGATGGACCTTGGCATTGTCTGCTGGTCAGAGATATGTGTAGACTTTTCCTAGGTTCTTGTCCTCATTGCTGACTATCAGCCTTGCTTTAGGGCCTGCAGATCTTCCTCTGTTTGTTTAATCCTTCCATTCCACTGGGAGTTCAGTGATGTCCTTCAGATGTTTCTAAGCCACTTTCCTCCCTGAAGTTTTCCAAGAGCCTTCAGAGTATGAACAGATTGCCTAGCAAGCTCCTTTTTGCCTCTTGCAACCTTAGGAGATGGTCCTCTTGAACTTCTAAGACCCTTGCTGACTTTTTCAGAGTGGCAGCAGGCAAGAATACCTGAAATTACAAAACAAGGTTATTTTCTCAGCTCAGGCACATTCTTCTGGAGTAAAATTGCAATGTCTCAGAGGACCTTTGGGCCTATAGAGAGTATAATAGGATCTGGATTGGTGCCTGGCACGTAGGCAGTGATTTCCTCACTCTTGCCCACAAACCTCCTGCTGTCTGCAGGCTGAGAACCTTGTGCCCCAAGCCCCTGAGGTCATGTGTTTCTCCAGCCCAACCAAGTGTGTGGAGGGCAACTGCAAAGGCTTAGCTGGTTACACAGCTATGTTAATGGTTTTGCCTCTGGGTCTCTAGTATCATTTAGTTTTCCTGAGAACTCCTTGCAGTTAACCAAATACTTGCAGAGTACTTGCAATACTTCATCTCAGACACTTCAGACTTACACCACATAAAAACCTTTCCCAAGCAGGCCAGTAATTCTTTCCTCTTCAAGTCAAATGAATGAATTTCTACTGGAGCCTTTTGCTTTTGATTAATACCAACAGTGAAAGTAATATTTAATTTCCCTCTAAAAGACCAAAACAGTCTTGACTCCCACTCAGATGTCTGGAAGAACAAGCAGTTTCTCACCATTGCCTCTTCTATGAGATAATCTTGCTTTCCCCAGTTCAGAAAAAGCTTGTGAACTTTAGAGAGCAGGGGGGGAAGGAGAAGTATTTGTAGTGACTTCTTGTACTTTTCACCACCTCTGTGACTACCAAGGAACTGGTGCTTCTTTTGGTCATTTCATTCCACAGCCTCATTTTTTCTGTACAAATCAAGGAAAATAAGTATTTGAGGGTGGGATTTACCTCAGCAGACATAACCTGAGGCACAGTGTGGAGGTCTACATCTCTGAAAAGTCATATTTCATGACAAAAAAGAAGAATTACACTTCTAAGGAGGAATTCGACTGACCTGTTTTAGACATCTAAAACATCCAGGAAAAGAGAAATAATGTTCAAAAATGATTGTATTTATTTATTTAATAAAGTGACTGTAAAAGTGCCTTTAAATAACCAGATCATCTGCATGACCATAAAATCTGGCTGTTTCATTAAAAGAATCTCACCTAAATGTCTAGAGTTGGACTTGAGCAGTTCAGGCTCAGTTTTATCCATGTTTCTCACATGACTGAAATTTTAGTCATAATTTTATTCATAGCCTGCTCTGTAACTGAACTTGAACAAGGTGCTATGTCAGCGAGAGAGGAAAACATGGTGCTGCTGGTTTTTTCTCTGGTCCTTGCCAAGTTGTCCTCCCTCATTTATTTCCAGAAAGAGTCTGCTCTGTGTCTGTTCCAAAAAGAGACATTTTTCTCTCTGCAACACATAGGAGGGGAAGGCAAAAAGTGTCTGATATCCCACAATGCCATCTTTATTATTTGGAGATAAGTTTGTCTTGCAAAATGAATTTTCTCTCCCAGAATTCAGAGTTTGCCTTTCCATTGAGGTTTGACTTTTCAACCAGACATGAAAGCAACAATTTACTTGTGCTTTGAGGATCTCTTGCATTGTTATACCTATGCTTCCTTAAGTGTACACAGATGACGTCTGTCAGAAACTGAATAATGACAGACATGGGATACAGGAGCTTTTGTTTTAACCCAGTGCAAAGCTTCCTAAGTTCTTAGTGCTGAAAGTCTTGAAGTGGGAATTAATACAGGGAGGTGTTTTTGCTTGCATTGTGCAAGAAGCCAAGCTGGAAAGTCAGTTATGGCCCCTATGCCTTTAAAGTCAGTAGATCTGTGAATTAGTCATCCATAATCTTCAGGGATGCCAAATTAAAACTGTGTTAAAGTGAGAAAGAAATACATTAGAAAACCTGGGCAAGCATTCAAGTCTAAGCTCACAGTTCATCTTGAACTTGTTGATTTGAAAGATTTGCATTTCAGACCTTTCAGAAAACATTAAGTTATCCTTTCAATCATCTCATAGTGTCAACACACTAGTCCAATATCAAGGTACTCAGATATGCAAACTCTTCTCAGTTTACATACTATGCATGTGTGATAACTTTCATCTTGGTTATAATAAAGACTGAAGCAACAATTTCTTAAGCCAAAAGAATTTAACATTCTTAAACTAAAACACTGTTTCCTGTTCATAAAGCTGATTTAGGCTCAGAGCTTCTGTGGTTTGAGTGTGGAGGAGGTTGCATTGCACAAATTAAAGCAAATACATTTCCTTCCAAGTGGTGCTGTCAGAAAGTCACTTCTGCTAGACTCCAGTTTTCATGTAGAGGCGTTTGCAGTATCATAAATACCTGCTCTTCCTCCTCACGTTGATAGTCCCTGAGACCTCGGGTTCCCTAATTTCCTTTTTGAGCACAGATTCCCTGACAGGGTTCACCAGAGTTTAGCTTAGTTTAAATTTGGTGCCTGGTGGGTTGAGTTCTTTCTTTTCTCTCTTTAGCCTTTGCTGTCTGCTGTTAAAAGCTGTCGTGCATTTGAAGGTCTCCGATTAAAGGCTCAACTGTGCCCTTTCTGCATAAAACAGCAGGAATCTGAGCCCTGTAGCCCCCAGGAGTGGATTCTCATGATTTCCCTCATTTATTCCTTTCTCCTCCTCAAAGCTACCTTTTATTCCTCCTCCTCTGGTGCACTTTGCAGTGTCTCTCATTCTGAAGCTGGCTCAATTAGAGCGAAGGGAACTCTTTCCTGGTGCTGCCAAAGCTTCCTGGAGACTCCCATGTACCATAATCTTGCAAAGATTTCCCCACCTGCTGGATTTTCTACTTGTTCACCAGGTCAGCTAACTTCTGGCCCCAAAAGACAGGAATACTAACAGGGTCAGGACAAGACCCTTATAACACCCATCTCCTGGTCAATGGAGGTGATTTTGGTTAAAATGATTCATTCCTTTACATATAAAAATCATCCTACTGATTAGTTCAAGATTTTGCTCTGGCTTTGTGTGGCTTAACCAGGTAATAGCAACAATTACAAAGACATTCCCTTGCTGGACCTCAAAAGAGCACACCATCTGCATTGCTCCAGTCTTATAACCTGGGTTGTATTCAACTTCAGGGTTAAGGGGTTTGGGAAAAATTCTCATATTTGTGTTCTCTCCTTGTACCAAGGGTCTATAATCACGCAGCTTTGCCCCAATATCTCTTAATGTAGCAGAGGACTACACTACAGGCAGTCACTGCACCTACACAGGGACTGCTCGTAGCCCTGACCCTGCTGCACTTTGTCCCCAGGACTGACCCACCAGGATGTTGCTGTTGCACTAGTGCTTTTGATGATCTGGTTTTTCTTAACCTAGAACTGAATTACAGAATTTGAAATTTAATATTAATATATTCCTTGTGCCCAGGAATGTAATTTTTTTTCCTAATGTCTTTACAGCTGAAAATGTATCTCTGGCATGAAATTGAAGGATCTCCACTGATTTTCACTGAATAACTTTTGAGTTGTAGCACCATAAATATCAGGGAAGCAGACCAAGTTATTCTTTTGTACCATTTGAATTCACAAATCCACTAGTACTAGCCCTCTTGTGATCACAGCTGTAGTTAAATAGACTAAGGGGGCTGTTTTTATGGATAAACCATTGTTTATGTCTCACCAGGCTTCATATTTACTGCTTAAATCAGTCAAAAAGTACTCACAAAACCAGGAAACAACTCTCCTTATGACTCATATATTACTAGCTCCAAACTGTTCTTAAACTGTTCCAGCCCAGAGTTAACATATTTTTTAAAATAAATCCCAACTGTCAGTGGATGACTAGAGGTACGGAACTCATGTCTAAAAATTATTCGGTTCCTAATGTCACACTGTGTTAAAAAAAATTTGTGAATTAGGCTAGATGTTTCATAATTCTGGACATCTGTCTTTGACAAATAAATATGTCATAGTCAAGCAAAACAGCCCTAGGAGAATATTAAAAATTCTACTACCGTTTTAAAAAGAGACTAGCATAATGAATTGAGGGAGTTAAGGCCATGTTTTCCACAAATACAGATGAAAAAGCACCTTAAGATTATTAAGATGACAGCAAAGACTGTAATTTCATATTTTTTTACCTGTAGCTTCTATCATACATCTGAGCTCAGTGATTTCAATGATCATCTACATGATTTATTCAAAAATGTGGATTTTGCCTTGTTGCTCCTGCTGATCATGAGTTTTATCTGGTCATTTGACAATCTATTAACTGGATGATTTTTTAATGTGGTTTGGTTTAGTTTGGTTTTGAGAGCTGAGAAATGCTGCAGATATTAAGCAGGGTAAGACTTTGATCTCTGCTCCACCTGCTAATTCTCCATTGGATATTCAGCACAAACTTGTCACAGAAGCAAACTACATCTCAATATGTAGGAAGTGTAGAACAGAAACAACACTGAGGAGAAAGCATTTTCTCTTTTTGTGAACTATTTTTACCTCACAGACTGTTATTCCACTGAGTAAACTCAAGATAGGTAAAAGAAAATGCACTTTGCAGGCTCATCTTGGATCAGTTGGAAGAATCCTCAATATTTTTAATGTGCTCATATTTTTACCACTTCACTGGTGATGTTGTCTGGCAGATTGCTGTGGCAAATCCAGCAACATTTCTTCTGTAGACCAGTCATCCTGATGTATAATAAAATATCCCCAAAATCTGCATTTTGCTAAAATAGATGCCATGATTATCTAAGAACAGCCTGCTGGGAACTTGCAGAGTTCAATACTACATTTATATTTTCTGCAATAAAAATGGCAACCTGACTCCAGTTCACTCACTCACTACTTTCCCTGAACAATGACAGTTGTTTTTGTTGACATTATCAATGATTATCACTATCTACTTTCTCTGTATTTTAATCTTTCCTTATGCAAGGGTAGGTGATATTCCACTAATCAAGGTGTTTCCATTAAAAAAAAATTGCCCAGAGGACTCTTTATCAATTTTCTCTTGTTGAGTTCAAAAATAACTGTTTTGTACCAGTGGTTTTCACTCCTTTTTCTTAAACCTTTCCTATTTCTCCCTGTGGAGGCAGATTCTGCTGAAAATATATTATCATTAGGATTGTGTTTCTCAAAGAGTAGAAAAGAATAGATATCAGGTAGTTAATCCTGGACCCATGAAGAATCACAGACCACAGGCTGAAAACTCAAATTTTACTGTTATTGGGGAATAGCATTTAAAAAAAAAAAAAAAATCCTTACCTTAGAAGCAGACTTTGAGCTACCAGAACACACACTGAAAACAGCATTTCAGACAGATTTCTGGCTAATGCTTTGGAAAAACAGACAACTATATGGATTAAGTTTTTCTTTACCTAAATGCTTTTCTGCAGTACTTTCTTCTATATTATCCTATTGATGTGGGATTTTGCACTCTTGGCTCCCTAGGAATGCACCTCCAGCCAAAAGATTTACCCAATGCCTCTTTATCATTTCAAAAACCAGCATCTGCACAATTTATGCTGAAGTGTATTAGTAGAAACATATCTCACCATGATGACACACCCTACCTGTGCTCTTAGTTCAGCAGGTAACTCCCCTCCTTTGCCCATCATCCTGGCAGCTACATCTCCATCTATATGTCCATGTATCTGTCCATGTATCAAATGCCTGTGTCCTGACACAGAGCATACTCTGATTTGGGATTTCTGGGTGGGATGTCCTACACATTTGTCCAGTTGGTGCCCCCAAGACTGTGTTCAGTTCTCGTTCTGTTTATTACTGGAAAAAAAAGAAGCAGATTTCCCTTTCCACATCAGTGTGACAGCTTCCCACGTCACTTCTTGACAGCTTTTTTCAACCTGTTAAAGTAGAATTATGAAAGTAAAACTCCACCAGTGTGTTTGCCTGATTGAAGATTTGTGGCAGGTGTCCTGAAACTCCTCTGTGATATCAGCTCACACAGGTAGCTTCCCCTTGGCTCATGCAGGCACACAAAATGTTCACAAAAATGATATGGAAGTCTGTTGAGCATCCTGATGAGTGTGTACCTCAACTTTCAGCACCTCACATCTGGCAGAGAGTTGTCCAGTGCAATTAGTGAAATCTAGGAGCTGCCTCTGTGTTATTAAGCAAATAGAAATGTTCTTACCTCCTTTATGGAATTCCAGAAACTACAAATAGTTCTGCTAATCTTAGTCTAGCCATAGTGACCTGAGGCCATTTTTTAAAAATGTCTTTGGGAAGGAGGAAGTTCCCAAGTGTAGCTGTTGGAAGGGTTAGACATCCTGCCTACATAAAACCAGATTAATTAATCTCCTTAAGGGAGAGCCAGTGTCCCTGCTTTTTAAGCATTTTTTTCTGGGTTGGGATGAGCCTGTCCCTTGAGGTCTCTGCCTCTCTGCACTGATGAGAGAGGGAGCTCTGTTGACACACATGGCTAGGCTCCAGGCCTTTGAATGATTAAATAGGATTAAATTCACCCATTTTGCTTTTTTTTTTCACCTATTGTAACAACTGAGAATAATTTACCTAACCTTCTTTCTTCTCACTAGAAGTTTGGAGGTATTAATTTTTTATCATTTTAAAATCTCAGATTTTTTTAGCACAAACTGCAATGTATATTACCAGTGGAAATATTTTGATATAGTGGGGACTTCGCCACATGCTCCAGTTGTTTTTATATCCGTTATTGCTGTGCCATTTTAATGCAATTTTCCGCAGACTCCCGTGTTATTAACCTGCATTCATCATTTATATTCCTCTCCCGAGGCTTGTTGTAAGAGGCTATAGAAGGAGATAAACAAATTACAGATACAGGAATTAATTGTTGCCTCACTGGAGCACCTCCCCCAAGGAACTTTAAGAGCACTGGTTGGAATGAAGCAGCCCATAAGCCACACTGATGGGAATAGTAGGAGGAAGGTTGAATATAACTGGACAAAACCATGTAGAGGGAAACACACAGATTAGGGCAGATAGGAGAAAATGGAAGGCACTGAAAGTGAACAAAATTAGTGCAGGCCTCCAAGGAATGAGACTCTGCAAATCAGATGTTAAACACTCCTCCCAGCAAGGTTTGCTCCCCATTGTACACACAGCCTTTTCTACAAACCACGCCACCTCTGATGGGCTTATTATACAGCTTCTGTTTAGCTTATTATACAGCTTCTTTCTGTTTGGTTCCCTGTCCCCTGAGGTTCAGGCATGGAAATCCCTGCTCCCTCACAAGGGAGAGGAGACAGAGTGGCTCTACTCTTCCTGGCAGATCCTGGGTGTCCCCTGGTCCCAGCCACATCTCCAACCCAGGACAGCTCCCCAAGGCTTGGCAGCACAGCCCTGGAGGAGGGCAAGGGCAATGAGGGGAAAAGGGAGAAGGACCACAGTGCTGAGAAGGAAGACATGGTTAAAAGAATAGTAGAGAGAAGAAGGGACATGAGGGTGAAGTGAGTTCAGAGGAATGTGAGGGCACATCAAAGAGATTGTGTCTTTTAAGGAAGCATATGGTGCCTTGAACCTCGGGGGAGCTGTGTTGTGCTACAGTGGGTAATGACAAAGAGCAGCAGACTGTCCTTTCCCTGAAAATCATGTGGTTGGAAGAGATAAAACACATCAGAGGAGAGATGAGTGACTGGCCCAGTGTCCAACAGGAGCTCTGCACTGGAGCCACTGAGAGCACTCAGGCAAAGCCCAGCCAGATGTGCCAGCAGTGAGGGAGGGACGGCTGCCCTCAGGAGCACGGGGAAAACCCGGGGGACAGAAAACTGTGACGAGGCAGAGGGTATGAAAAGGGCAAGGGAAGGGTGCAAAGCTTGGCTCCAGTAAGGCTTCCTAGCCTGCCCTCAAGGGTACACAGAGCCCGTGAGAGAGTGGGAGCATGACTGAGTTGTTTGCTTGGAGCAAAAATAGCGGCTGTGAAAGAAACGGGAAAGAAGCAGGCAGATACAAAAGAGGAGAAAGCTGGGGAAGAAAGGAAAAGAACATGAAAACACTATCCTCAAAACCAAGGCAGACATGCTAGCCATATTAATTTCCAGTACAAATGCCCTTCCTCCACTGCAGCTCAATGAGGGATCTGACCACAGTTAAGTTTACGTAGTGTGTTTTCAAAAATAATAATAATGACAACAAAAGAGCCAAATCCCAGAATTAAATGTCAAAGGCTCAGTTTAATTCTGAAACAGGAACAGAAGGAATAGATTTGCATGGAGGTGAATGTGTTTTTCTCCTGTCTACAGAAGAGTTTTGTGGGTGGTTTTAAGAAGTTTCAGTGGTGGAGCTGATAGTCCTAAGAAACAATCTCTTCTGTTATATTCTATAGTTATTTTTTTAGCCACAGCTGTCAATCACACCACTTTTCAAAGAAGGGAAATGTCAGTATCTCTGCTTCATAGAGACAACATAGAGATGAGAAACATCTTGGCCAGTATCAGTCAGTAGAGTACCTGTAAGGCAGCCAGCACCAATAAGAACCCCACCAACAGGGTCCCAGCCTGGCCCACACCTCCTTCATGTCCCCTCTGTGAGGGCTGGGAGATGTTAGTGCTGGTCTGCTGAAAAAGTCCTGTACCTCATTCAAAACCACAGGGTAGATTCCCATTTGCCTTGACTGCTGTGTGGCCAAAGGGGAGTGGTAATTTCCATGCCACATCCCGGGCTTTGGGGATCTCAGCTGGAAATATGTACCAGAATTACTGAATGCAGGAACGGGAGTCAAGTTTCTTGGCTTCATTATAGTCATTCAGTATGACTGGGAGGAAGCAATTAATACTTTGGGCAATGATATCTAAAGTCTGAAATACACACCTCTGTTTAATTTTTGTGCTGTAGAAAGAAAATAAATTACACATAATGGCAGCAGCAATAACTGGAAATTAGGGAGAAGTTTTCCCCACTTGTGGAAACATGACCTGTTCAGATGCTCTTGTACCTTCTCCTGCAGCATCTGGTGCTGGCCACTCTCTGACACAAGATGCTGGGCTAGATTGGACTTGGGTGCAGTCCAGCCTGCAAATATCTGTGTTCCTAAATAAGTTGTGAAGTTTTCTCACATTCTGTTCCTCAATCTGTGTAGAAAAGCCCAAATAGAGAATAATCTTCTCCTTTGAGAAATCTCACATTACATACTTTCTTATATTCTGAAGCAAAATTCCTTTCAATGCTCTCTTCAAAGCACTTGTACTCCTGACAGGGGTTTTGTAGTGTGCTTATCAAGGCTCTGTTTTCCCAGTGGAGGACCACAGCTAATTACTACAGTCACAGTGTCTTTGTCTAGCAGGTCTTAGACACCTTGCCATCCTCAAAACTGTCTGGTCGATTTATTCTTGAAATGGCCACCTGAAATAAGAGTGTGGGTAGAGAGTCTCTGCTTGCTTTGCAGTTTTTAATATGAGATCATTTAGCACCTTTCATACTTCAAATTTGCCATTTGTTAAAGCAGAAAAAAAATAATTAGGAGATGAAAACACAACTTTTGAATCTGAATTCCACCATGTCATGGAAAAATATTTCTTTTTGTGCTAAAAGTGGAGGATAGGTGAAGAACGGGTATTTGTTTAAAAGCATGAGAGACCAAACTGGTGCATGGATGAAATTGTTCATTTTCATTATTTCTTTAAATTCAGATGAGTGTTTTTTTAATATAGCTTTTTACTATTACAAAAGGGATTGTGACTTCTATTACATGCACCTTGCTTCACAGGAGAAAAATGTCTGTGTTCGTTGACTGGCGCCATTTCAAAAAAGCTCTGTGATGAATGTGGAAAAATACACTGTTCCAGGACACTGGCAGACAAAGTACAGTATCTGAAACATCTGCACTGGTAATAGTAAGAGATGTGGCTGGTTTTCTTTGAGGGCCAGACACAGAGGTGGTGCTCAGTGCAAGAAACTGGTAGATAAATGGATCTAACCTTGAAGACAGTGGTAAGCAGCCTGAGATTTCAGACAATTCTGTGGGAGTGATGAGGGAAAATTCAAATCCACATAACAAGAGTTTTAAGCAGAAAAAAACCCCTAAACCTTTAAGAGGACCTTTAGGTTGTGGATTTCCAGAAGCTGGGAAATTTATTAGGAAAAAACATTTTTAAACCTTTGTATTTTGTGTCATTTCATGCCGTTTAAGGAATTGTGAAACATACAAAGGAAGATGACAAAGAAAAACAACCAAACCTCTAAATCCAAGTAATGAGACAAAACAGAGAAAGCAATCAGCCAGATTCATCATCTCCATTTCATCCAATTTACACCCACTGTAGAATTGACCCTTGTAGGAAAAGAAAGACCAGTCAATTATTGCCCAGTCATGCTGGGTATTACAGTCCCTCCCCACATACCACTAGTGGCCCATACATTGATTTTGCAATCAGACCAAAAGCAACATCCTTAACACCACACTGGATTATTGCCCTGACTCTGACTCAGGGAACATTTCCTCTAGCTCTTGTGTTTTCCTTGGAGACCTTTCCATCTAAACATTGACCAAGCTCAACCTGCTTCAGCTTTTGAAATATGACAAGGTAATAAATCAGAGCCACAAGCAAGCAAGGCAGCTGTGCTATTGCAGTTTAGAGGGAAGGCTGCCATACTGTGCCAGGACAGATTCCCATTTACACTGCCAGCAGCACTGGGCATGTCCAAACCATACCCCAAGGCCAACAGGATCCCTCCTGTGGTCCCACACTCCAGGGAGTGGTGGGGAAGGGATACAGGTAGCCAGGCCATGGTTTTAGTGATTTTCAAAATTAACCTTGATGGCACAGACTTCTCAAACGTGTCATAAGACTCTATAGATACCAGTCTTCAAGGGTAGGCCCTTGTCTCAGGTGTTAGAAACCTGTCTTCTGCCCTGGGATGCTCCAGGCTGGAGGGAGGAGAGCAGTAAATCCTGGTGTTCAACAGCACTGCACCACTGGCAAACCTCTGATCAGTGGACAAGCAAGATACAGATGTTAGATATTAGGAAGGAATTCTTTACTTGACGGTGGCGAGGCCCTGGCACAGGTTGCCCAGAGAATCTGAGGACACCCCATCCCTCAAAGTGCTCAAGGCAAGGTTGGATGGGGATCTGAGCAACCTGGTATCCTTGTCCATGGCAGGGCATTGGAACCAGATGAGCTTTAAAGTCCATTTCAACCAAAGTCTTTCTGTGATTCTACAAAAATATCCCCATGGTCAAAGATGCTGCAGAAGGTCCATCTTCTGCCCACCACAGCAGCCTTTCCCACATAAACCCAGTGCACACTCTGCTCCTTCCAACACTCCTCATTCCATTGCAGTCCTTTTCAGGAAAAAGAAATTGGAGATTCAGTGCTCAGTCCTGGAGGAGCCATTGGGAGGCTTCCAGATGAGTTTAGGGAATTTTTATCCAGCACATACGTATCAGACAGTGGAGCTCTGCTCCACAGCTGCTTCACTGCCAGACTCCTCATGGCAAGGCTGGCAGCTTCCTGCTGGAAAGAGGAATCCTCTTCCAGGCACTTGCAGCCAGCCTACAGCTGCTGCAGCAGTTTTGAGGGAAATTTGTCCCTCTACTGCCAGTGCCAATTTGTGCACATTTGCAGGTGTGACAAATTTGCTTCAGATGACCTCTGGGAAGGCAAAAGCATTGCCTTGAAAGTGTGTCAGTGATACCACTTAGCACTCACATTTTCTACTTCAAAGTGTTCTACCAACATTAATGAAGTGAGCTTAAAAATAAGAGCTGAAAACACCCTAATAATATGAAAACACTGCCCTGGAACAAGTATATAAGCAAGAAGGCAACAAAGCCATTATAAAATGAGGACATTATTTTTTTTTTCCTTTAATGAGCTTGCTTTACCCAATCTAATTTAAAAGTAGCTCATCTGTTTAGCTGAAACCCTCCAGTCATTTTTTGATAGCACTGTGAGGTGGAATATAGCAACTAGGGAAGTAAAATTTCAGTTCTGTGACCCTGGTGGCCTGGGAGAATATAGTATTCTATTTAGAAAGATCTTAAATTACTTCACTTATCACTTCTGACTATTTTTAAGATATATGTAAATATATGGTACAGAGTCCCCCAAAGAAACATCCAGCCCCCACTTTGAAGCTCTGAGACTGAGGAACTCAGCTGAGATTTGACCAGGAGCTGTACACAGTCACAGATGTAGTTTTCTTCTGAAAGCATCATCAGGACACATGTAGCTGTGAATAGATCAGAGAGGTTTGAACAAAGCAAGCAAAAAATTGCTAAATCCAGGCTTCTCATAAGTTAGTCTCCCATTGCTTCTAATAGGGTTAGGATTTTGCCTGCTGGACTGAATTCCCAGCTCTACACTGAATTCACTGTAGCAGAAATCCCTTAATCTCTCTGTGCATCCTTCTCTCCATGCTCTTTCCTATCTCCTCATCTGTGGATAAGGATGATACTAACGTCTGCCTCCATGGGTATTATGAGAACTAATTAACTGAGCTTTCAGGAAAACTTCAGCAGCAAAGGCAAATTTCTCCTCGGGAGATAAAACACAGACACAGACATACACACATATAGATACAGATATTTGTGTGTATTGATAGATATACCCATATAATCTGGTACATATAATATACCTATCACCTGCCAGACCTTTCTTAATGTCAAGGCTCTTCATTTCTTTGCCTTGTCTTACTTTTACAATCCCACTATTTTTAAATGCTGTACTTTATCCAAAGCCAGTGTGGAGATGTCAGGCAGGTAGTTATTAAAAAAGGGAAAAAAAAAGAAAAAAGAAATGCCTTTGCTTTCTCCTTATTTAATAGCATTTTTGTTCTGCAACCATTGTTCCTGCCAGTCAGAAAAACTGCTTGGTTTTTAATGAAAAATCCTAACAGCAACAAATTGCAACCCTCCCTTTCAACACAGACATGCCCTTTGAATTTATTTATGCCTCAGGCAGTGCATTATAACAAGCATGTGATAAGTGACACCAAAAATCTTCCAACAAACATAGCAGACATCCCCCATTGGGCAAAAATAGCTCAGTACCAAATTGCCTGTTTTGGTTCAAGCCCGATCAGGGCCGGAGTCTACCTGATTTACCCCACCTGAGCTGGGCTGGGGTGTCACAGCTGGGCCCCACCCAGCTGAGAGCGCTGAGAGCGCTCTCTGCCTGCCGAGTATCCCCTCCCTGCGCATCCCTTCGCATCCCTGGCTCCCGCAGCAGAACGCCAGCCTCCAGGAAAAGGGATGGAGGGCTCTGGCCCGAGGAAGGGACATTCCTGGAGGGGTGATTCAGAGCACCCAGCAGGAGCCGAGAGGAGCCGGGGGCAAAGGAAGTGGAGTTTGGGAGGTTTCCCTTCCTCCCAGAATAATTTCTCACAAGCTGTGTCAACTATCCACAGTTAAACAAATACTTGAAGTATCTATCAACATTTCCGATTTGGAGGGAGAGGCAGCACCAATTACCTTTGGTTTTGTTGTCTTGGGAGCTGCCACAGTCAGCGAGAGGAGACTGCCTGGGATTTTTCTGATTGTACGCAGAAGAAAATTTTCTTTGAAAACAAACACCCACAGCCCTGCCTGTAATCCAACACCAGGGTCAAACTCTGTCCTTTGCATCCTTCTGGATGCTAACTTGGGATATTGCAATGCCCCTGTGTTACTTAGATCTTCTGGGATGGCCAAGCAGCAGCAGATCATAGAGTCTTAGGATCATTAAGGTTGGAAAAGGTCTCCAAGATCATCAAGTCCAACCTTTGATGGAATGCCACCACACTCACTACACCATATCACAATACGGCCATGGCAATATCTGCCATGTCTATTCAGTTTTTGGCCATCTCTGGCAATGCTGGTGCTGCACAATGGTTGGGTCTACTTATTATTGGGATGCAAAGTATTCATATGCACAGGGAGACAACAGTCACAGATGCCTCCTGACTGCTGGTGGGCAAATATCAAGACAAGTTCTATTTAACCTCAAAAGCCATATGGATGTAAACATAAAATGAAGCAATTCCAGTCCTGCCAGAGGGTTTTGTTATTTTAAAGTAGCTGCATTGGATGTGATCTCTGTCTTCCATTTCCTTTCCTGTCAGTACAGGTGCCTTGGTTTACTGACATTTTAAGAGAGGTGAGTTTTCAGTTGTATACCAGATATAGCTGCTCTGGGTCTGAAGACCCTCTTGCTCATGTCAGGAAACTGTTTCCCTGCTGTGGTACAGCTCTCTCGTGAGCTTCTGCAACAGCTGTTTTCATTGAAGTCTTAAAGATGAAAGACAGACAGCTTTTAAAAACAGAGGGCTGGGATGCACAATCAAGTTATTGCAGTTTAATGTGTTTCTGTGCAGCAGCTGAGCCACACCAGCCAGCTGGGTTCACACCCTCAGCTTCAGTAAGTGCAGGATTTACACTCCACATTACCATGGCCTGAGCATGCTCTGGTCAGACATCCACAATGAATCATTCACTTTCTTGAGCACAATAACACCTTCATGTCACTGAGTTCTCCAGATATTTGAATGCTTAATTCTTCCTTTCACAGCTAATTTGCCCCGCAACCATGTGTCTCACCACCTCCTTAGCTTTCAGATTTCAAATGTAAAATGAATATGAAGAGTGCTTACACAAAAGAGTATTGTAAGAACAAATATGACTGCCTGTGAGGTGCTGAGATATTCTGGATACCTGTCCTGAGGGTCATTTTAAACACCCCATTCAGCTAAGAGGAATCGGAACAGCAGTGCTTTTAGTCACCCCCAGTGCTCCATGTTATTTATGCGGCTGTGGAGCTGAACAATTACTTAATCTTGTCTTTTGTTGCAGTAAACAGAAGCCAACAGGGCTGCATTGCTATACAGGAGCTAAGGAGCTGCATCCCTTTGTTGCATGCTTTAATGTGAACCTGTGAGTCACGGTTCTTGTACCAAAATATTTCCAAGTACATCCCCTTTCAAAGACAAAATTTTAGGAGTTGCTGTCCTGTCACACATAAACAATGTGAAGGATAACATCAAACACTTGGAAAGTGTGTAAGTACACCAAAAGGAAGGAGGGTGATTTACTGAGCTTTAGTCAGTTCAGTATAACTCCATGAGTTTTACACCTAGAGGACTCGGATTGCTGTAACTGTTACCTGTGAATAAAGCCTCCCGCTGGCAAGTGATAATTAATTCTCAGATTTTAGAAGTTTCTGAATTTCAGAGACCCCTGAGCACGCTTGTATGAAGATTAGACATTGTTTCTTTTCTCCTTTTCTCTTTGAAGTCTTTTCTTCAAAGATCGCAGCTCACTGTTCAGACTGCATAAATCCTTTCTTGACTGAGCCTGCTTTTCTCTGCACTCGCAGAGCTTTGAGTCTAACTCTGCTCTCCCTTACTCTGCTCTGTGCTCCATCAAAGAACAGAGAGATTGTCAGCACCACATCGCTGCCAGCGGGGAGGAGAATCAAACCCTTTGCCAAATACATCAAGTGAATTGCTCACCCCCTGTGGGGAAAATTTACCACCTAACAATGCAGTAATTGATATTGATGGTGTGTGTTGTTCACATTTCAATTTTTTAGAAACTTGTTTTCAGGATTGTGAGAAGCCAGGTTACAGTGATCAAAGGTCGAAATCTTTATTTCCCTGTAAAACAACTTCCCTGGGGCTATGCCTGATGTGGGAAGTAATTTGTGGGTTTGGAAAAAGATTTATACAAGGCACGTACCAAAACTAAAAAAGACCAAAGAGGCTCAATTACAAGAGTGAGATTTTCTTCTTATTTACTTACCTATGAATTGTAAGCAACTGCTCAGATGCTGAAGAAATGAGCTCATCCACATTTTTAGTTGAAGTAGTAAGTGTCCACAGAAATGTAGCCAAGCTCTTAATGTTCACACCTTAAATGAACTTTTTACTTCTGTCTTCTCAAGCTGTGCTCCTTTGACCTTGTCATGAAACTATATTTTGTAACTTCTTTTCCAATGAAAAACAAAAGGAGAAGTGTTTGCTTTTCTTTTCTTTTCTGTCCTGTTGAATTAATTTTGGGAAGGGAAAAAGGAAAAGGGCAAATATTCATATAATCCAGGAATTCCTTTTCTTTACAGCTTGGGATAAATAACCCCCATTATTATGAGAACCCCCATTATTATTGAGAAATTAGAAAACCAGTGTTCCACCTTTACAATTCACAGACTGCTCTAGCTGTATGCATAGCTGAATTTCAGGGTCTTGGTGTTAAATAGTACAAATCTTCAAATATTCCTACTGCTGCCTCTGCTCTCAGCTGCCCTCCCTCAGTGACCACTGCTGAAAACCTGTGTATGAGGTGAATAAAAGTTGTACCATCCAGTCAAATTCTTGTACATTAAGGTTCTACTCCATGTGATCACAGTGATGACCGAAGACGAGCAATGGGAGGAGAGGAAACAATGTCCTGCAGTCTGGCCAAAACTGACACCTTTTCGTGTGGTAACATCATAGGTTTAGCCAAATCACACTGCAAATACATGGCTGTATGTTCAGTGATGTGAATTATATTTAATTTTCACACTGACTTGCTCATTAGCAAGTACCTTAAAAATACCCCAAACTTTCCTAGGCATTAGAAAGCAGCAGAGTAGTGAAGTGTCTTGCCCAAGACATCAGGGCAATGACAGAAGAAGGAGTAGAGGCTGGAGCACATATACATCCCATCTTCAAACCACTCTTTATGTTACATTGCGTCCCAATTTAGTGCCCCAACTGGCCTAGTCATGCACAGTCCTCAAACATTCTTGACTTTTCTCTCAGGTCATTTCATAGCCTGACAAAGGAAACATTTCTAACTCTTGTTATGAGTCTTTGGGGTTTTTTCCTCAAAAACTTCAATGCACAGACCTGAAATTTTGCGTCACTTCTTGAAATTGCCCCCCTGGGCCCCATACGCCCACTTCACCCACCTTGAATATTCACAGCACAGCCCAAATGCTGGATACACAAGTGCAACTGCACCAGGAGAGCTCTGTCCAGGGGCCACAGGTCAGATGACAGAGAGCCAGGGAAGGAGGTTCATAGCTGAATGCCTTTGCCCAAGGGGAAGCAGACCAAAGAATACAAAATGTCGGCAGAGGGCATATTGCCCTTGATTGAGCCCCCGCTGGCTGGAAACCCAGAATTAACAACAACAACAACAACAAGAAAATTAGTAAGGCTTGCCAGCTGGGGAGAGACATCTGGCTAGTGATCAGAGGGGCATGTGAGTCAATTAATCCATCTCCGAGCTGGATTAGCACATTGAAACATGCTTCCCTTCACTGCTGCAGAGGGACCTGTTGAATGAGCTGTAAAGATGAATGGAACTAAAGAAATTTCATTTAGATGAAGAAAAATGGCTCTGAACTAGTGAGTGGGTGGTTTTTACATGCCTTATGTGCTGCAAGAATTAAGCACAACTCAGAGAATTTAGGGCATGAAGCAGCCATTTGGATACAAAAGCTCTTGCATTTCAGATCTCATTGATTATAAATTTGTATCTAGATATCTGCCAATTTATTTCTTATGTTTATAGCATATCCAGGAAAAAAAGATACTTCAGTGAAGGAAAAATAATTCTTAGAGTCTATTCTTTCACAACTGTGGTAAATCAATTTACTGTTGCCATAGAAGCTATTCCTGGGCTCTTTTGCTGTTATATGGAATGGCAGGACTGTTGCTCAAGGGTATCATGCTGCATTTAGATATGGAGAGATTGAGACTCAGTCTCCACCTTCTCTGTCGTTGCAGATCAGTGGGACACGGTCTTCTTGAATAGTTTTCAGATCGTCAGAGATAGGACCTGAAGGGATGACTTTGGTCACTGAGTTCAGTTCTTGCTGTTATGAACCATCAGGTCATATAACCAAACCCCTCCTTTGGAATTCTTCAGCTCCCTCTTAAATTTTGCTTTTTTGACTGTTATTCCTGCAGTCAGAAAGCTTTTCCAAAACTTCATTCCTCTGCTGTTTAGAAACTTTTTTATAATTTCCATTGTCTGTTTATTCAGGACCAGGTTACAGTAATTTGTTCTAATTCCAGAAATGTCTTTTACTCCTCCCTTTTGAGTACTCAGACCCCTGAGGTGTCTATGGATAGCTGTCAAAAACTTCAGCTTTCCTTTCACTAAGCTAAATATGTGAAGCCACAGTGTTCTCCCCTAAAACAGGCTCATCGGTCCTGTGTTTTGTAGTAGTCCTTCTCTATACTTATACCTACTTCAATTATTATTTTCACAATAATCCATGGATTATATACAAGTTTCAAATTATATCCTTTGCAATGGCAGCAACACTATCTTGCACCTGCAGAAAATACCCTTTCTATTTGTACTCTGGAAGTTGTATTCAATGACTAGGGACGTTTCAACTTTAGGAAAGTATGAGGACTTTCAGTTAGCACCTGGAAGCTTATACTTGAGACCTCATAGGAAGAGGCACATGAGTTTTCTCAGCTGGGGGATGATGCCCAGGGACAATCTTGATGCAGCTGTTTGTAAAGCAAATTGAGTGCTAGGATGCATCAGGGAAGATTTCTCCAGCAGAAGTGGTGAGGACTGTCTTTTTGTATTAGTAATGAGATGAATAGTGCCAGTGAAAAGACATTGACAATATAATCCTGATTGCCCATACTGAGAAATTGCTTGAATGGTCCCTGGAGTTCTTTTGGGGTGTGACATTGTTCTGAATAATTCATTGACACGTGTGGGGACATAGTGGGGACCATTCACCAGATACATTTACAATGTGGGCCCCCTTTTTCAGAGGCTGGCAGAGGCCAGCTGGATGAGTGTCTGTGGGTTTTCCCAATACCTCTGAGGGTCCAGCCCTTGCAGAGAAGTGGCAAAAATCAATTAGCGAGACGGCATGATCGAATGTGTCTTGAAAAAGCAAAAAGGTTTTAATAAGGAAAGAAAATAACACGAAAACAAAGGCAAAGCCAAACACAGTATAGAGGCAAGTTTTCTACTTGCTACACCACCTCAAAAAGCGTGGAACTTCTTTGTTGTTTCTCTTTAGTACTTAATAGTTTAGGTGGGAGACTTGGCTCTTCGTACAATGAGATTAACGACAGGCTTTGAGTTACACTCTTGGAGCCCAATCCATGCTCTTGTGCTGGCACTGAGCCAATTACAATGAGAAAGGCACAGAACTTTCTAGTTAAACTTCCTAAAATGTCTAAAGGTAAACTGGAACTCTTTCCCTATTTGGAAACACTTGCTGGGGGTGTGGGGTGCTTTACTACAAGTGCCCACCACTGTGGGCCTAATTATCTCATTGCCTCGGAATGGTCCCACTGAGGTTTAATTTATGAGACCAGACACAGCTGTACACACGAGGCTGCAGCTCCTCGTGTCAAGGACTGTGCACAGTTCTGATCATCTCCACTGATGGCAAAGGAGCTCAAAGGTTGCACGTACAGCTCCTGAACGGTGACAGACACCAGAATATAATTGTATTATTTAATGGTTAAGTCTCCAGCCACAGAGTTTTGACCAATGTGATTCTCCCAAGACAGCTCCTGGGGAGAGGCTTAGCCCCAGCTGTATTCACATCAGATCTGTGAGATGGCAACTTCCAGTTCTGGAGCTCCAGAGATTTTCTTTGCACAGCACAGCTGTGTCAGATGGTATCCAGATCAGAGTGGTCCATGATCCATCCTATTTGCTAAGATCATTTCAGCCAAACTGGCTCAGATATATTGAAGAACTACCTTGCTGATCAAAAGAATCGAGAATTAACTCTATGAGAGCAGGAAAAACCGATTTTGAATGCTTTTGAAAAATCTCCTTTATACTCAAAGAGAGCTTTATGTACAGAAACTGTCCACAGCCTCTGGGAATTTGGTTCTCAATTCCTTTAACTGGAGCATGTCAAATAATTTCAGCTGTCACATGTCATGTTTGAGAGACCATGAGCTTTGACACAAAATGTGTCAAATATACCTTCAAACGAATGCAGCACTTCTCTGGGAGGTAATGACAATTGCTGAGCATGATTTCCTTCTGAATAAATATGAAAACTCCACAGACATCAGTCAAAAGAAATTAACTCTCCTTGAAGATATTTCATAAGAACTGCCTTCTTTTCTCTGTCTCTGCTACCTCTCTCTTCTCTCACGGAAGATGCCAAAGTGGATAAGTTCAGGACTTATCTCTCTGAAAAACAAGGGGTATATAGAATAATGAAAGCCCAAACCCACAAACATCTGTACATAACTAGGGTTGTATGAAGCTGACAGACATCACTATTGCTACTGTGTCAGTGTCCATTACTGGCTGTTGACTGTTGTCCAACAGACAGCCCCAGAGATAAAGAGGGAAGGACTCCCTCTTGACATGTGTATGAAGCCTATTGCAGTGAGCATGTCACCTCTTCAGGACCCCTGCTTATACTTACACATTGCTTAAAATACAGTTTTTGTCAGAAATTCAGTTATCTCCTCAGAGGAACCAGGAAGGAGAGGAGCAGCACTTCTCTCCTTTTCTCTTTGAGTACAACAGAAAGGCTCAGACCTGGCCCCCAGTTCAGAACCTGTTCAGATCAGAGATGCAACAAAGCAAACCACTCTTTGTTAGGGGACCACCAGCAGTTCATTCAAAATGAAATCTAACTTAAAAAGTGATCATGAATAGATATGTGCACCTGAATAATAAGAATTTCAACATGAAATGCAGTTAGATATAAACAGAAGACAATCTAAATTTATGGACTTTATAAATACATCCAAACTTACTCTCAAAGTCCATGAATGTGGTGAAAGGGCTCCAACATGTTTCATATCACCAGTGGAGTGTATGGAACTTACAGGGATGGAGAAATGTCCCCACAGTCACACTTGACAGAGAACCCTGAATTCTATTGAGATTTCATGATCACCAGATGATAAGTCAATCATGATGAGAGAAAAGAGTCAATTAGGACAGCTCTGGGAGCATGAAGTAGATGTAAATATCCCATTATAGCCATTAGCAATATTCCTTCAATATGGCACAGCAAGAGACGCAGGGAAAAGACCAAGGAAAGACAAGCCTGGCCAAACTGGTTGTCACCTATGCCAAGTGCAATCATATAACTGTTTGTTGCCAGCAAACACAAACCACCAGCAGTGGCTCTCTCAGAAGTGAGAAGTCCCTGATTCAAGAAGGAAAAACAAATGGGTGTTTTAAATTTACCTGCAAACTGCCTTGATTTTACTCCTCTCTAAAAGAACCCGTGTATACGAATAAGAAAATGGTCTTTAAGAGAGATTTTTAGCCTGTTTCAGCAGAAACTCTGGGAATAATAAAGGAGTGTTTAAAGCAGATTGCCTGCCTCATTCAGCTGTGTCATGGAGCTGATCCAAAGACACCCAGGAACTTTAAAAGGTGCTGGAGCTGGCCCATTGGTTTCTAACCGAGCTGTTAGTGTTTTTACATGACATCCTGTAAGGAAAATCACTGGCATTTGGCTTACTCAGGAGATTTCACCATCTGTTATTGTAGAGACCCAATAATGATACAAAACACAAATAGGCAAAAAGCCCTAACACTCTGTCAAATTTAGTGAGGTCTTAAAATATTCCTGCACAGGTAGAGAATTTTGCTGGAGGAGAATCAACAGAGCAACGGGCTCAATTACATCCGAGTTTCCTGTTTAAGACCTGTCAAGCAACTCCTATCATCACATCTGTGAGTGTGAGTAATGGGGTTTGTTTAAATTCGTGTGGTGTTTGTTACCTACATCCAGACAGATAATGGACAGATAGCAGAACAATGATCATCAAGAGGCTATCACTTAATTCTTGTTTTATTCTGCAGCTTGCTCGCCTTCATCTGTCTTCCCTTCTGAAGAAGTGAGCACGTTCCTTCTGTCTCAGATGGAAATGCAATGGCCTATTATGCATTCATCACAAGTTTTCCATTTTCCTTCCAAATTCATGACAGTGATACAAATATGAAAGCTCAAAGAATTTGTTTCCAAAAGCATTCAGCTCCACGCATATATGTTTAGCTTTCTGCAATTGAATTTCTTATCCCTCAAAACACACAGTCAACTTCCTTCTAAGTAGCAAACATAACATTTAAGGAGTTTATTTGTCTTACCAAAAACAATAGGTATTAAGTATGGTGGTAAGGGCAGAGCATCCTACAAAATATTGAAAAATTCTGTTGGCTTGCTGCAGTTTTATTGATTTAAGAAACACAAAGGGAATATGCTGAACAAGATGAGATGGGAAATTAAGTAGCATCATGTGAGTGTAGTAGTAAAGCCTCTTACATACTCTCATCACTGTCAGCTTCCTGCAGGACAAAAATATGTGTTCAGCCCTGAAAACTATGTCCTTCCAATACAAGTATTGGTACACATTCATTGCCCTGGCTATCTATCTGAATTCCTTTGGGTTTAAAGAAGCTGTCAAAGCCTTACAAGTTGTGAATGCTGTTGTGCAAGTAAAATTAATTACTCCTTTTCTGCTTCCCATATTTTAAAGATTTAAATGAGTCTTCTTGCTGGGGAAAAGATGAGGAGGTGCAGAGGGGCTGTCAGGATGGAATTGTAAATCTTTTGGCATTTAATATCTTAGACCTGATTGACCTGATGATGATGGTTCAGACCAGTATTTATCTTGGTGTTGTAAAGCAAGCAAATTACTTTTACCCAGGCATGAATCCCACTTTGCAGTCTGCTGTAACTAACTGGGGTATGAAGCTCAAGTGAAATGCTCCAGTCAAGCAAGTAAACATTGAAAAACAAACAAAAACATTTGCATTTTAGGAAGTATTAAATGTATTTATCATCTGCCCTTTGAGTCTGTGTAAGTGCTGCAGTAAGGAGACAGGAATATGAATAGTTATAACTCAGTTATTAAGTAAAATGGAAATACATGAATAATTAATACAAATAATAACTGGTGCTTGCCCAGCTGGTGTATGCTGAGGTTTTAGCTGGTGCTTGTCAAGGCATGATAGACTAAGGGTTGCTTGGGGAGAGGGCTCCCCTGTAGCCCAGATCCTCCAGCACACTGTAGGCTGCAACATGAGCTCTGGGGTGGCTACTTTCTGTGCAGTGAGGAATTCCCAGCAGCACCTTGCTCGTGGCTGTAGGATTTCTGGCTTCAGAAAGCAGAGTCAGCCCCCCAAGCACTCTGCCTACGGTGTCTGTCTGACCAGCAGCTCTGGCTCAGGAGAATTCAGACTCAGTAGGTGTTACTGACACCTCATATTTCAGCCGGCTTCCCTGCAGCCATTAGAGAGATTCTCCAGAAAGCACTTTGGAGCAGCAGCCAAACCCAGATTCTCTGAAAATCCCATGAGATTTCCCTAAGGAACATTCATGTGCCCAGAAAGTAGAGGGAGCCTCAGAAAAATGGCCACATGCCCTATTGAATTATTGTTCCACCAGTCCTTTCAGAAGGGATAAAATTCTCCAGAGAGTATCTCCTGTTTTTCCAATGTGCCTCTAGTTCCTGCTTTACCTATCAATATACTTCCTCACAACCCAAAAGATACCTTTCCTTGCAAGATAAGTCACAACACTGAAGTTAGGCCTGAGGCATTGTGCCAGCTGAATGAATCTGCCTAAAGCCTGGAGATCATGGGATTCATCCAATGGGGCCAAAATTCTGCTGCCATCAGAGGCACACCTAATTTACCTCCATGCAAAGAAGAACAGAGTGTACTCAAGTGTACTCACTGACCTGGCTGCCATTCACTGCAGGAGCGTGTAGCACATTCCAAGCATTAATCCTGAGGACACAGCTGCAAGGTCACAAAGTAATAGTATCTTCTATTTTCTATAGGTACAAAGAGGTGAGCCAAAGACAGAGATGAGACTGGAACCAGATTTCAGTGCCCTGGTTTACCTACTACACTGAAGCCCTTCCAACAAATGGAAGGGAATTTCGTGTATTATATTGTGAACACAAAACCACCAGAAAAAAAAAAATCTCATGCACTTTAATGACTGGAGTGTAGGAAATATGTGATGTACATGTGTTTTTCTGAGATTTGGGGAAGTCAATATTTAAATTAGATGATTGTCATACACAGTCAAATGTGCTGAAGGACATCTTCATAGAAAATTCCAGGGTTTGCTCCTTCTCATCACCAACACAATGAGTATTCAGAGCACTTTAAATAGTTCTGACCTATTATTATAGAGCTCTTTTCTCTTGGTTCTGCTGCTGGCTATGCATTTCCTCATAGAAATTAATTTTCTTTATGGACAAATAGCTTTGTAAAGGACTAGCACTGTGGCCATATTGTGTAGTTTAAGTGATGCAGCACTGGTAAACAGAAATGGGTATTCAGTTAATGTTTTTGAGGGGAAATAAATTTTGGAAGATGAAGACCTGAAAAAGTGTTTTGGTTACCTTAATGGTGTTTACTTTTTGCAACGATATCAGTCATAACAGGAACCATTTCTTCTTGTGTATGGACTGGGCTGTACTGAAGGTAATACTCCATTGCCTGCAGCTTCTTGTTCTCTTGTTCTTAGACATTCATGATCTCTGAGAGTTTTATGCTGACCTGGGAAAAAAGTGATCTTTGCTTCTTCTGCCATTGATTCAGGCCATACTTCATTTTCTCCACAGCTTCTCATTGCTAAAATACAGGGATGGCATTATACATTAGGTGCTCAAAACTGAGAAGCAGCCTAGAGAAAATTAGTTGTGTTGTAGGTTTACCTCCCTGTTGCCTTGCTGATCCATCTGGCACAGTCTCAGTCCCTGAGTGAAGATCATGCCACTATTTCAGACTCACAGTCTGCACTGAAGCACAGCTAATGCTCTCCTGTAATTGTTTCCTGAATGCTGAAAACAGCAACAAAGCCCACATGCATTCATGCACATATATGCTCACTGCTATGCTTAGGCTGATGGAAATTTTACAAATTGCTAACCCTGTCTGGAACCAAAAACTCCCAACCAAAACATCAGCACATTGGTTTGGGCAGCAGAGCTAGGAGTCAAAAATGGCTTCTGTGGAACAGCAGGCTTAACAGCTTAACAGCTGAAACCATCAAAGCTCTGAGCCTCCATGCTGGCCAGATGATGAGTTTTTAATTTCTTCCCTGTGGGTCCTGAAATGCAATAGATAAAATAGGAAAAAAAATCATAAGTCAATTCTGTTGGCCTTTAAATGCAAATGGAGAAAATCTGCAACTTTTATCAGAAAACAATCTAATCAATTGGTATTTCTGTGGACCTACAATAGTTGTGTATCTCTCACATGCAGATAGCTATCAAAACTCTCTGAATTTCTTAGTACACCTACTCAAATTCCATATACTTTGTACTAGATGCATCAAATCAGAGAGGAAAGGAGGCAGGAATTTAATTTTACACTTGAAAAATTATGGATCTTTCATTTCTATGCCTCCCCACATTACACTCATATTTAATTTAAGATCTTAAGTGGTTCTAAATAAGCTTCTAAGATTCAGTTTAAGCACAAAATATTCATTCAGGATGAATGAATAATTCTGAAGAGCTGGAACAAGAGAACAAAGAGGGTTTTAACATTAACAAAGGGACAGATCCATCAACAAGATAACTATGATTGACATAAATGGAGCCTCTTTCACTGGTACTTGATTTGACCATTGCATTAGACAGTGTTTTATTCCTTGTGATTACAGTCCTAGCTCAAAACAGTCTGTTCATACAAGAGAACTTTTAGTTCAAGTCTATAATACCCCTCACTCACTGAACCAGTGGACCAGACAAAAATCTCATGTTGGTAACTGACACAAATTCTTGAATTTATCTTGAAAAATGTACAAGTTTTCTCTGACTGCGGTGCCTCTTGTTAAATTTGTCAAATAATTCCCATCATGTGGTTGTCTCAAGCCCTAGGTGAGTGGAAATGTAGGGTGTTTTCTGCTTGAGGCTCATACACAAATGACTTGGGAGAAGGAAGCTGCCGGCATGAAGAGCGGGAAGGCTTGGAGGAGAAACACAAGGAAGTCACAGCTGGGAGCAAGGAGTGGGATGCACCTGAGAGCTGCTGAGGGGCTGAGCTGAGCAGTAGACAATGAAAGGAACAGTTCACAGACTGAAGAAATGGAACTTTCAGCATTTAAAATGCTATGGTAACAAACAAACTTCCTGCATGCCAACACCCTGACTGCAGTGTGCCAAGTTAACTCACCGAGTTTATGCTGGACTAACTGGGGCATGCTGTGAAGATAATAAGAGCATTTATCTGTCATGAATGCAAGCTTATGGATTGATAGATCATTTGATCTGTATGACTGTGTTATGGATTTGCCATTAGCCTTTATCTTTAGCCATGCTGACAGAATCAAAAAACATATTTATTACACTTGGGGGGTTTTAATCGACTTTGCGTTTTCCTGTGAGTAGAGTTGGAACACAGATAATCTGCAAAATACACTGACAATCTTCCAGTTTATTCTGGTTTATTCATATTTTTTCCAAAAAAAAACAGCCGAGGAGCATATTATAGATGCATTCTCCTGTAAAAGCTTTACATAAGACTTGAAGGAGAATAAACTAGCATTAGCCATAGAAGAGAAAGATGCAATGCAAAAAAGGCTTATCCTCTGGGCTTGATGAAGAAAACAGCTCAAAGTCAGCAAATCAATGATCCCAGAATGAAACTGAAACACTGCCCACAGAGGGAATGGATTTGCAAAATGTGAGTTCTCCCTATTTCATATGGTATTGCTCCTACTCGCAGAGGAGAGCTTTTAGTGCTAAGGCACAAAGTCTGATACTACCAAGGCCTGATAACTTCCAAATATGGACAGAAGGACCAGACCTGCTATGCTGAAAATCTGAGAATGAAGGGGAGTCCCTCTTATTGAAATATCTCTGTTGTTGATGTCTCATGTGACCTGAGTGATTATATGTGGATTTCATCAATACAGTCAATAGAGTGCAGGGTGTGAATCAGCCTAAAATACAAAGGACCTGGGGCTTCCATGGCACAACAAGCTGCTCCATGAGCTGCAATGTACCCCAGGAGTCAAGAAGGCAAATGATATCCTGGGATGCATTAGGAAAAGCATTGCCAGCAGGTCCAGGGAGGTGATCCTGCCCCTCTACTCACCCTAGTGAGGCCACATCACTGTGTCCAGTTCTGGGCTCCTCAGTGCCAGTGAGAAGGTCCAGCAGAGGCTGCAAAGATGTTTAAGGGACTGAAGCATCTCTCTTACAAGGACAGGCTGAGGGAGTTGAGCCTGTTCAGCCTTGCAGTAGGGCAAGAGGCAAAGGGCAGAAACCGATGCCCAGGAAGTTCCACATGAACATGAGGAAGAACTTCTGTCTTGTGCAGTGACCAAGCACTGGAACAGATTGTCCAGAGAGGCTGTGGAGTCTCCCTCAGTGGAGGTAGTCAAGAACCATGTGGACACAATCCTGTGCTCTGGGATGACCCTGCTTGAGCAGGGAGTTTGGACCAGGTGACCCACTGGTCCCCTCTAGCCTCACTGATTCTGTGATTCTGTGAAATGAATTGCATGCCAACAACTTTTGGCCATGTTGGCATCACGTGCATTCTGGGAGAGTCCACTCCTCCCAGAAAATTCTTTTGTCCAGTTCTACAGATCCTGTTCACTGTCCATGGAGAGAAATAGATACAGTAGTGTGCAATTTATTCCAATGTCTAAAATATATTTGATGAATCACTTTCCATAATTAACAAATTCCAGGAATAAAGCTGTGCTATTGGCTTACATAACAATAGAAGAGGTTTAAAAGTTAAGGCTTTGGATCCTGCAAGGATTGAGGAGTTCTTGTAGCATGCCCTGGTCTTTTGAAGGCTGTTTTCCTAAGGAAATAGTGCTTATGCAATTACATTAATGATCAATTCCAATGAAGTTTGAATGCTAGCCAGTGTCAACAATGTCGTACAAAATACAGACTTTGAAGACATTCATTTGTTACATGTTTCCTTTTTGGGGAAAGGAAAGTGGCTGAATAAAGGAATGAAGAATGTGATTAAAATCCTTTGATAAAGAAAGCCTGAAGAGTGAGCTCAGCCACATAGCAAACACCAAAAAAAAACCCCTGGAGGAAACCACAGACAAAAAGATCTATCTTGCCATAGATAGGCTGTATCACTATTGTAACCTATCTTACATCAGCTGGAAACTGCCAGATAATGTATCTGTCTTGGAAAAAATAAAATGCCTTGGTCTTATTCTATGTCAGAAAGAAAACAGTCAAAATAGAACACAAGTGTCACCTGAGGATAGCCTGTGTTTGACTGACATCAGTGAAAGCTTGGCTCTGAATTGAGTAAACCCTGTTTTCACGCCTTGCAGACTTGTTTTAGACAGGAAAGTTACAGGTAGGGCACAGTCAAAGCAGTCAGTAGCTTATCCAAACCAGTGAGAATTCCTCTGCTCATGAGTATTGGCCATCTTTGGCACCTTTTTTTGCAAACGTAGATGTCATTTCTACAACCTACCAGGGTGTACCAAAAACATGCAGCCTGTGATAAGAGTAGGCTGTTACTCAAGTGTTGTCTTCATTTTATATTGGAAAGGTGCCATAGAAGTTCCCATTTAAAACATTGTCACCTGCTTTCACAGGCCTTCCCTGTTTTCCATGTATATTTTTCATTCTTGTGTGGAGTAGGAAAAGGCAGAAGATGTGGGCCATACTGATTTTGCTTTCTTGAGAAAAAGTAGCTATGCCTGAGCCATAAAAGGAGGTTATTTCACTGCTTGCTGCCAAACTGAGTGTGATAGTCCCAAAAAGCACATAAAGTCATTCAATTTAAAACTTAGAGAGCCGAAGATCTTTCTCCCTGCAAGCTGTCATGTAGCTTAAAGGTCTATGATTTTGTCAAAGCTATCTGCCCTAGAAAATGAATTTCAAAATTTCCCCTCAAATTCCTTCACATTTCCTTGCTTGTTATCCTTCTGTTATCCCCCTCTTCCCTGGCACTTTTAGTGAGACCCTCAGAACTTGTCCCCAGGCTCAGCGACACCCTGAGCTGCTGCCCAGATACTGCTGCAGCAGAGCCAAGTCCAGGGCTGCTGTTTGCTTCCTGATTTTTCTCCTTGCTAGAAGATACATCTGCAGTTCATCAGGTGTGATGTAGGGCCCTTTGCCTCCCAGAGCCATGACACTGGCACATGGAGTAACACCACAGCCCAGGGAAAAACAGTCTCCAGAGACGGTTCTTCTCCATCATCTTCCTCTCCATGAAACAAACTGTGGAACAGGAAGAATATGCCCTTGAGGGGAGTGCAGCCTGATTCACAATCTGGCATGTACAGCTCCTAACCTACTTTTTTCTCTCATGCACCTGGTCTTGTGGTTTCTCAGCTCTCATTTTTCAATCACTGCTTGACAGGAGAATTTGAGACAATTATCACAGAATGGCTTTCATTGCATGCCTGCTGCCATGTGAATGGCTCTGCCTTCCTGTGGTCAGTAGAAATGTTGGCAATCATGAAGTTTCTCCCCAGTCAAAGCCAGAAAGTGCAAGCAAAGCAATGAAATCCTCCCCTCTGGTTCAGTTTCGTTAACAAATACAGCTAGTGACTCTTGGCCACTTCTTGAATTCTTTAATGGGAATATTATTCATTCATGCTGGCCTCGGTGAAATTTGGGATACAAGTATTAATCTTAGATTGCAATGAGAATTGTAATAACAAGAGAGCTTGTTATTACAAGGCACACAGGCCACACAGGAAGAATATTCAGTCCTGATCCTCCCAAAATAAATCAGATCTAACTCTTCCTGGAGTGAGGCAGGAGTACATCCTTACTGTGGACTGTACCTTCCAAGAAATAATAAACCTCTATACAAACATCCATGCAGTTTTAACTCTTCCTTGACCAAAACTCTTTGTGTGCCTCTAGTAAGGGATGAAAAGAGCACAGTGAAGACCTAGGTTCATCCTGCTTAGCTTTAGGTTCCAAAGAAGGAGCCTCGCTTTAGATATCTAAAATTAGATATGAACATTTCTCTGAATATTTTTTACCAGTTTCATGCCTCATCCAAAGCAAAGGATCATCACCATAGAATAAACATAGAATGATTTGTATTGGAAGGATCTTAAAGACTATTTAATTTCAACCGCCCTAGCAAGCCCAAATCTGGCCTTGAATACTTCTAGCAATGGGGAGTTCACAACTTCTGTGGACAACCTGTTCCAGTGCCTCTTCACACTCACAGGAAATAATTTCTTCTCTATATCTAAGGTAAATCTACTCCGTCTCATGCCCTTCTAAAAAGTCCCTCTCCTTGTAGATCTTTCATCTTGGCTTATATAAGATGTGGCCTTACATAAGAACGTAGGAAAAAGTTTGCACAGGGTTTAGAAAAACATGAATTCACTAGGAATTGTTGAGGTTATTCATGTTTGTCTTTCCTCTACTTTGCCATTATGTCAGAGATTTGGCACCACAGAGCAACTCCTTGCAAGGAGAAGTGTCAGAGACATGCACAATGCTTTATCCTACAACTCAACTGGGCCTTCATCTGCTGATGGAGAACACCAGCACTGTTCCAGATACTCTAAATAGGGCCTGTGTCTTTGCTTCCCTTCATAAGCAAGGAATTCCCCCTTCACACTACCAGACCATTAATTATTCCAGCAGAGGTACTGAGGACCAAGCTGGGCGGACTGCAAACAGTTCTGTGGCCAATCAGATGGCTGAAAGGCCATTTACTGTCAGCACAGAAAAGAATAAAGACAGAGCCAGTGCTAGAGAAAGCTGTTTCCTGCATGGTGCTGGGCAGGAGGTGACAGACTACAAGTGACAAGGTCCCCTTGGTGTCCCAAAGCAACTGGTGAATGGAGCCAGAGTGGGGCATCAAACCATGCATGGCTTTATCATGTGTCTCATCTCTTCTTTCATAATTTGTGCTAAATGCCTCTCTAAATTTTGAGTTAAGCTGTTGTTGCCATAGCAATGGCCATTTAGAGTGAGAGAATGTATGTGTTGGAGGTGTGAGGTTCTGGCTCTTCTCATAAAAATATATGTCTGCATGTACATACACTGCTGTAGAGCTGCATGAAAGGAGCCAAGCAAGCAGTGTGCATCAGTTCTGAGGGAGGGACAGGTGGTATGGAAAGAGGAGAAGCTTGGTGCAGGTTGGAGTTGTTTGTTCCAGGATGCACCTGCAAAGAGCTGAGTGCTAAACAGAAATGAGCCTGAGTGATAACTGACTGACATTTCATTTCTTAGCAGTAGAAGTCACTCCCTTGCTCAGGACAAGGCATGTTTGTTGCTGCCTTCATGAGATAAATCTTTGCAGAAACAGGAAAATTTTGCATTCTCTGGTTTATTTTCATTAAAAATAACTCTTGCTGCTAGCTCTTTAACAGGAAATGCTTTTCAGCAATATACTCCCACTGTTTATACAAGTTTATTTGCCAGGGCATAGGCTGAAAAAAAGTCAATAAATAATGCAGGCATTATATTACCTAATTTTAGATCCACTTCTAAGATTTTTCATTTTTATTGGTCACAGCAGGAGAGATTCAGAATTTGTGAGGTTTATTCCTCACTTTATGCCACCTCTCGTGGGGTGAGGAAACTTCTTAAACAGCTACAGCTAGGGCAAGATCCTGCCCACATCCCTGAGCCTGTTTCCCTGAGGACTTTGGCAGAGGTCCATCATCCTCTGACTAAATTTGGCTTAGAAGTGGAGTTAAGCATCACCTTGATCAGCAAGTGCAGGCAGTGTCTGGAGCGTTTTGGGAATTCTCAGCCTGAAAGTGAGATTTAGATCCCTGAAGCACTAACTGATGAAGAAGAGCAGACTGTTTGTATCACTGGCTGGGCTCAAATTCTTTTGAAGTCCCACATTTGACTGTGAGCAGCCTTTTTAAAGTCCATAAATTCACAGCAGGGCATCCAAGTTTGATAACGTAGCCATAAAGTTTTTTGACATATTTTGTCCCTCCATGAGCCCAGAGAGGGTCATGAATCAGAATTAACATTCCTGGATCTGGTAGGAATACCTGATTTAAACTTTGAAAATAATGTGGGGCCCAAAAGAGAGACAGAAATTCAAATATTTTTGAAGTGTAGGTCTGTATTTGCCTGTTTCCCAGTAAATGGCAGCCACCAGTTCCTGCTCCCTGTCAGTGACATCACTTGCATCTAAGGACATGCCTAGTGCATGGCAGGTCTCAGGGACTGAGCATATTTCCACTTCCCATGGTACTTTCTGGTGGACGTAAGGCAGTCCTGTGCCTTTCTTTGCCAACTGGAAAAGAAAAAGGCAAAAAGGATCTATCAGCCAGCAAATCCCATAGGCTTCAGTAGTTTACTGATTTACAACAGCTGCAAAACAAGTTCTGTAAAATTTTTAGTACAATCCAGTTTCCATAAATAGCTGAGGGCAGCTTTTGTTTCCAGCAAACTTCTGAGACTTTTGTGATTAGAACGATAAAGGCAGTAGGCACAATTCACAATCAATTATGTTTTATTAATTTTTTTTAATACACGCCACAGCCCAGTAATCATGAAGCTGTTCAACAATGTTGTTCTGAAGTCAGCTAATAGCAGGATGTAATTTGTGGCCATCTCTGCTCACTTACAAAACACTTGCTCGGTTAATTGTGATTTCACACTCTGCTGAACGCTGTTGCCTGGAGGTAACATTGATGTGATGGAAGAGTTACCAGTCTGGGTTCTGGGAGGGGAGGGTGTAGGGGGGTGGAGGAGGGAAGGATCATTTCATCAGAGGCTACTGTCGTTAAATTTTTAATCCTTTTATTTTAAAAAAATAAAAAAGAAAAAGGAAAGAAAACAACTAAACATCAAAAAGCTACAATCCACTGCTAAATATGTCATTATTTAAAAACCTGAACATTCTTTCCAAGTTTTGATCCCTTTCTATTGCTTTGTATTGTTACCAGGAACACAACAAAACAAGTGGCCCGTAGGTGAAACCCTCTCTGGGTAATCAGGCACCTACCTTGACCTCATATTGTAGATGCTTGGCAAACCCAAAGAAAAAGCCTCTATTTCATCAGAAATATTTTCGTGCCTTCAGGGGCCCCAGAGACACTTTGTGTCTTTCTTAGACCAGAATAGGCAGGACATTCTCCTGGAGGAGGTCAGAAGTGCCTAAATGTTGCCATATGATAGTGAGCAAGTTAAGCAGATCAAATTTCATCACTGAATGTTTGGTCAGTGGTGATGAGACAAGAGTTCAGCCCTGCACAGGCACAGGAAAGGCATCAGTTCCTGCTCTGAAGTGCTGGCAGTGCATGTCAGAGGGAGAAATATTGCCTTGATCAGCAAATGAGAAAAACCATCTTAACTTGGAAAATTTCCAGCTGTTTGGTACTGCTGTGGCAAACTGAGACATACAGCTCAGACTAGACAGGGATGGGAGCATCCGGGAAGGTTTTTATTTGACTTGTCACTAAATTGGGGAAGGGAGAAGGAGCCACGGAGGGAACTTTGCCCACTGCTGTCCATCACCTCTACTATTCCAGTTTCTCCCATCCCGACCAGTGATGTGGAGAGCTCCAAGCCAGATTTGAATGTTGCTACTTGGGGGTCCAAGCCAGGATTGGGTCCCATCAGAGCAGGCTGGGTGGCAGCAGAAGTCACCCCACATGCAGCCAGAGAAGAGAAAGGGTGCACACTCTGCTGCTCTGTGAGTCTGGTCTGGCTCTGAGGCTGCCTGCCAGACTGAGCCTCAACAGAAACAATAACAAAGGACCCTCTGCCCTCCACATATGCAGAGGCTCAGCCATATTTTATCTTGGTAGAGTAGCAAGAGTGAGATCTGGCAGCTCACACTGCAGTGAGCCAAGAATGCCCAGGCAGAGCACTGGAACACAGGTTAACGGAGAGATTCAGCCTCAAGGAAAACTCTGCAGGCATTGCAGAGAGCTGAGCATTGATTAGGAGCATAAAGCAGCAATGATCTCTTTGTGGGCAGAAAAACATAGCTGCTTAAGAATCAATTAAGAGGGAAAGGTTAAATACGTGCCTAAAGACTAACTGCACAGATACTCCTTGGGGGGCTATACTTTGGATGGTGTTAACTTCACTTAGCTAAGCCTCACTTGCATTAGGCACAAGTGTTAAAGCTTCTCTTAGCTAAATATTTCATCCCTAGGACATGACACTGAAAACATCATGGTTTACTTCAGGCAAGACTAGTCCACACTTGTGCCATCACCTCTCTCACCCAACATTTGACATCGCTGACCTTAGCCTGATGCTGGTGTTCCCACACCACCTAGCAGGAATTATTGCAGTGACATCCACAGGTCACAGGAGCCAGCTGCTCCTTTGTCCCCAGAGGCTCTATACTCTCATTTTTCCTGTTCCATGCCTTTCTGGGACCACACGTGAAGGCTGAGACTAAAGTCAACTAACACACAATCAATAAGCACACAGCGCTTGCCTGTTCATTGCAGTCGCTGCTGGTGGGCTTTCAGCTGTCACCATTGCTGGAAGAAATAAGCAGATGGACAAAAAGCAGTAGGATTCAGCTGATTCCAAAGGAGACAGAAGGGAAGATGGTGGGACTTTCAAAGGTCTAACTCTGCATTACATCAAGATCATTACACCACAAATTGTCCAGATGGCACAAAGCCTCGGGCTCACGGCTGGGCTTCTCAGTGCACTTGAATGTACTTATTGTCAGAGCAGGGAGAAACTCTAATGATTTAGGGGCCTGCATGGCCTGACCCGGAGCTCTGCCTCTGGTGGTCTGCTCATTGTAACTCCCTCTCCTGAGACCAAGCTCACTTTGGAGGAACTCAGCTGGTGCCAAATGCTCTCATGTATTTTAACAAATAACAAAGACCCATATTTCCACATCATTTTAATGTCTGGTGATCTTCAGGGGCTCTTTGTTCCTCACCAGGCTAAATTAATATATCTAGTTCTAATCTATAGAGTTATTTAATATCTGGAAACTTAAAGAATACCATGTGAGAGACATCTGTTTTCCTGTGTGATTAATATTTTAAATACTTATTTTTTCCGAAACAGGATATCATAGATCTCTGAGGAGAGGGCTGGGCATCTGCTGTATGTTGACATTGTAAAAAACATAAAGCATCAGATGTTGATGCTAACACAGTACAAATAGTAACACAGTGTTCTGAATTTTTCTTCTTGTTCTAAAGCAAGGGAATATAAGTTTTTGTTTTAAGACCGATGATTTACTTCTACACTGATGTACTAACTCTTGCTTTATATATCTTCATACTGAAATTCCTCTTAAATTTTTAGGGTTTTTCAAATTCTTCTACAATATACTAGACATGGCATGAACTTATATGGTTTGTAGCCTCATGCTGCTGCTGGTGGTAATTGCAATAATTAATGTTTTTCATGTATGGGTTTTCAAGATTAAATGAAATTCACAAAATCACCTAATTGCAAAGCCATTTTTGTCATTTTTCACAAGGCAAGAAAAAGAAAATTGACATGTAACAGCCAACAATGGAAATTTAAAGCACCATAATTAATTTTCAGCAAATTTATATGTCAGCACCTGATTAACATTTCATGAAGGAACTTCTCCATTTCCATAGAAAAAATTTACTTGTTTTCTCTACCTCACCATGTGTTCTACAACTTTTCCCTGCTTTGTTTGTTTGTTTTCTTTTATGTCCTGATTTAAGCTACCAGATTTCAGCCAGCCAGAATCAGGTCGTGAGAAATTTGTGTATTTGGCACAGTTCTGTCACTGTAAGCTTTGGGTTACTTTACAAATATTTCTCTTCCAGAGGTGACAATATCTCTAATTATAATTGGCAAGGAGACTCAAGCTTGTCTATCACTTTTTTCTGATTGAATAAGACGTGATATTTCAGTGCAGTTCTCACCAGGTATTAAGGTCATGTTCTGCCGGGGCACGTATAAGTGTGATAAATGTGTTGGATGATGTATGCTACTATGCAAGTTATCCATGATGTCTGAGAGAAAGAAATCTTTGCATTCAGCTTCTTGTGTCACTCTTGAAAGACACTCCAGAGTTTTGAGCTGAAATTTGAATTGTTTTAGAAATTTGCTTCCCTATGATAAAATTTGTAGGGCACAGCAAGGGCTCGGGGAAAGATACTTCTCTGATGAGTGACCTTGGAGATCTATTGATGAAACTATTAGCTTCAATATTTGTAAAATGCCACAGGAGCACAGGTGTGGTGGGAACTTCTCTGTGACCTTGCACTGAGCATAGTCCTTCTCCAAAGAATGTTTACAAAGGACAGCAGGTGATACCAAGTTGACATATGGCTCCAGGCACCACAATAACACATTATAGTTCTGAATAATGCAGTATAAATCCTCAACTGCCAAGGGGGAGCCACCCACAATAAAGCTAAACATAATCTTCTCCAGCACCCACGTCAGCTCTTGTTGCATCCTTTGTCAGGAAGCTGCATAAACAGATGAGCCCTGCAAAACACTGTGAAGGGGAACAAATGTGAGGAAATTTTAGATATAGCACATGGTAGGGAGGAGAGGAAACCTTTCCAGAGTTTTAGCCCGGTCATGTAGCTTGTCCTATTCATTAGTTAGTGGTGTTGAAAAATAGCTAGGCAATCCAAAGTGTCTCAGCTCTCATTAAGGCTTCCCATTCCATCCTTATAACTGGGAGATTGGAAAATGCATGGCTGCTGGATGCTGGATTGCCAGTACCAAGCATTGGTGCTGGTATGGTGGAAGGTATAAACAAAATTGCCACTGATATATGAACAATAATGTTTGATTTATAAGTCATCTGGCTAAATGAAAGATTCAGCGGCAATTTTCTTTGCAGTTTGACACCTTCTAGACAAATAGACTGAAAATGTTTAGTCTGATTTAATCTCTGAACCAACAGCACAGGTGGATCTGCTCCATGAGCTACAGATAGAAGGCCTGCAGAGGACCAGATCTGACTTGTGAATATAGTCCTGGAAGAGAGATTTAGTTCTGGAGATGATATCAGTGGGATACTGAACACAGAAACCCCAGACCCCAAACCTCAAACCACTTTCTCATTTTAGCTGTTTTTGCAGAAACGAGAATGTGCCCATCCTTAGTAAATAAGCAATCTTACACCAAGAAATAGTAAATTCGTGCAATCAGCTTTTCACATACAGAGAAATAATCCACCAAAGCTGATGTTTGAGACCTAGAGGCAAGTGCATTTTCAATGAGAATAGCACAGCTGCTGTTGTACACAAGTGAGTTGCTTTCACTAAGGGATGTGCTGACAGTGTCCCCCAAAGGCAGATGTAGCTTCTCCCTGTGGACTTCTTGTGGTAGAAAGAGAAGGGGCTCTGGAGTGCCAAATGAAGATGTTTCACAAGCTGAGTGCTTCTGGCTAAAGTTCAGATAGAGCAATGCTGGCAGAAACCCTCTGATGCAGATATGGAAATTCTACTCCTTCAGTCTGTTTATTTTTCGTGTTGATATTTACATTGCTTCTACACCCAGACTCTACTTCTATTTCCACCAGAGATCCAAAGACTATAGGGCAGGAATGCTCATATTTTTAGTACTAACAGAACACCTAGAACAACACAACCCCGCCTGTAGCTGACATTAAAATTTTAAATACAAACAAAAAATAAAAGAATTTCCACTGGATCAGCAAGTACTTCTTTTTGGAATATCCCAGAAACTTGGTTTTGGTAGAAGACAGTACTGCAAAAGCCAATAGGTGTGGTCAGTGTAGTGAAATCACTTCAGGAAGGATATGATCAGTGGTACCTTCACCAGGTTTAAGAGGAGGACTATGGACTGTATCAGTCTGGAATACGTATGAAATGTTTGTATATATAGTCCTGAGTTACACAAACTGCAGAGAAAGAAAATGGGAGGTGCAGACCAGAAAGAACGGGAGAGGAACTGAGCTGCAAGCCCATCTCTGTGATCTGCTTTAAAATAGTCTTCATGATACCAAGATGAATGTTCAGTGTCACCATAGTGATGCTGCTCACTGACCATCCAAATCTGCCTCTCAGCTTCCTGCAGGAGTCCCACCAATGAGAAACCCTGGAGGTATGCACCTCTCACAGCCCAAAGGGGAAACCTCCCCTGAAAAATCAACCTTTGCATTAACACCTTCACTCTGAACCTCTGCTCAGCATCCTTGGTGCTCAGCAGGACACTGCAATGCCAATACAGGGGCAGCAGTGCTGAATCTGATGAAGGGGAGAAGCACATTTGATACCCTAAGCTGTGGTTTTGTTTGCTGTCTTCCATTTATAAAGAGAGGATTTGAACAGTATGAAACAGGATGTTTTTCCTGGGAAGCAGGACTCTGCATCCATGGTGTCACCCTGCACTCTCAAAGCCCCCATGACAAGCTCAGAATTTCACAGGCCCTGGGGAGGAGAAGACAATTGCTGTAGGTGGGTGCCTCCCACCCATGGACACCCCTTACCAAGCAGTGTGTCCCTAGATAGAGAAGCACTGTGGGGATGAGTCACCTGTGTTCTCCAGCCTAAATGGGGTTTCCACCACCTCCTTTCATGTCCCTGGACACCTCCAGACCAGTGCTGTCAACACAAAGTTGGCAAGGAAGAAGCAGAGTAATGGGCATTCCCAATCCTCACCTACTCGGATCACCCCTTGGGTTCTGCAGGGGCTGATCCCTTGCTGTGCCATCACTGATTCCATTTTCCCTCAGCAATGCCACTGTAACAAGCATGGGTGACAGAACATAGAAATAATCCTTTGCATTCTTTGCTGGGCAAATCTGTTGTCCATGAAATAATTTTCAGTACCTTTCTATCTTTTCTCGCTGGTGTATCAGAGACACACAAATTCCTGAGACACAGAGGAGATGTGAGGTGAAAGGCAATGCCATTTACAGAAACCAGCACCTCTGAAAGAGTCAGGGTAATGAGAGCATTGTCCCTGCTGGGAGGGTAAATCCACTGTAGCTCTAGGTACGTCCCAGGACAGTTTTAGAAAACCTTACAGAGACCCTCATTTTGAAGCCTTTTCTTGGGCAAACTCTGTTGTTCTTCATCATGTTGAAGAGCTGTTGAAAGCAGACTGGTTTAATATGACCTTATAAAAGACTCACATAAAAGCCAGAGGGAGCAATAGGAAACAAGGGACGTTTATTGTTAAGGTATCAGAGGAGGACTGGGAAAGATCAAAGTTTAATTCTTGGCTGTGCTGATGACCTTAGGTAAATCACTCAGGGACAAGCTTGGAAGAACTTGTTTAGGAAGTTTTTCAGACTCAGTGCCTCACTGGGAACCAGGGAGTTCAGGGCACAGTTGACCTTTCCAAATTTTGAGAGTGGTAGTGAGTGAGCAAATCAAAATCTGAATTTAGAATCTTCTGAGAATCTCTCTGTGTCTTTCTCTCCCAAGTGTAAAAAATAGGGAAAACAAATATTTTGCCACTGTTATAAAGATAAATGTATGAATGTTTGCTAAGATACAGTGGCAACAGAAGCCACAGAGGTAAATAAGATGGAGATTGCATTAAAAAAAATCCCAAGTCCTGTTTTTAACCAAACGGTGGATTAGTGATGAAAACAATGGAAGTCAATGCAACTGAATTATTAACCACACAGCCATTTATGTGAAAAATGTCACCTTTTTGTCTGATAATGATTTCCAATGGGATGGTACCACCATTTTATATGGCCTGTATACACTTGAATAATGTTTGGTGAATTAGAGCACTAAGTCTGATACAGAAAGAACTGCTGAATACAGTCAATATCATTACTTCTCTTAAAAATTACCAGAAAATATATTTTCTGGACCTGTTTAATAATCCACAGGTGATAAACAAACTAGCTTACTTAAAGATCATTTAAGGATGAGGAAGCTTTTTTTCCATTGACATTTCTGAATGGAAAATTCTGCTGAGACAGTCTGCAGCTCAGACTATTAGGATAGCAGAGAGAGACCTTTAACAGTGCATCTGACCCATTACTCATTTATGAGAGAACAATGTTGGAATAAAAAGCTATCCTTTCACACAATTTGGTACAGCAATGTTGAAATTGTACTCGGATAAAAAACTGCCTTGCAATAAGCATGCTCATTCATTATTCAGTGTTAAATCTTAATTGTTGCTGATTTCAATTCCTTTGTGCTAAGTGTTTCTAAATTATAAATTACCCTGCAACTCTAATAGTATATACTCTGTTAAGGCAAAGGTAAGTACAGAAATAAATTATTAAAGTGTTCTGCTTAACTATTGTCACACAATTCATCTCAGGGTTGGGAGATCAAGGCAGCCACTTTGATAAATTTGAAGAGATATTGGCAAGGAGTCTATGGACAAGTCATGCATCTATGTTGCATAAACAGACTTTCTGTACATATATTTATTTACAAAATTGTTACATTGTGATCTTCACTCTGAGGTTTGATTTTTCTCCTTTTCAGGTCATGGGCAAACTGTCCTGACCTTAGTGAGAGTAAAATCATATCTTGAGTACACACATCACTGTGGTGTTCTCCCTTGCTCCCTGAGCACTGAACTGTGATTAACATTAAAGAGAAAAAGTCCAGCCACAAGTATTTTCATGCCCTGAGCAAGCATCAAACATGAGACTCCTACTTGTCATGTCTCTTATTCTCCTCTTTCATGTCTCTCTTATTTATGTATTTACCTTAATTTTCTTGGAAGAGAGTCTTGTTTGCCTCAAGGAGGGGTGGTTGTGTGATTAAGGCATCTCACATCTTTGTTTCCACTTTTGCCTTTTCTAATTCTTTCTATCTCTTATTTAGAGGTCCAGTGGAAAGACTTGTTGCCTTGCTCTTCACTGGCTTGTGGGACAGCATTTCATATCTGGCGATGGATCAGAAGGACTGAAGAGCAATTTTGCTCCCACCAATGTTTCTTAGAGCTGCTAAAACAGGACCAATGAAGATGTTCACCAGACTCCAAGTCCTTGCCCTAGCTTTATTTTCCAAAGGAGTTTTCCTTTCCCTAAGTGACCACAGCTTTGTCAGAAAGGAAATTAAGATAGAAGGAGACCTGGTCTTAGGAGGCTTATTCCCAATCAAGGAAAAAGGCACTGGGATAGAGGAATGTGGAAGAATCAATGAAGACCGAGGCATCCAGCGCTTGGAGGCCATGCTGTTTGCTATTGATGAAATCAACAAGGACAACTACTTGCTGCCAGGAATTAAGCTTGGAGTTCACATCTTGGACACGTGTTCCAGGGATACATATGCCTTAGAACAGTCTTTGGAGTTTGTCAGGGCATCTTTGACTAAAGTGGATGAAACAGAGTACATGTGCCCTGACGGCTCGTATGCCATCCAGGAGAATTTGCCACTGCTCATTGCAGGAGTCATAGGTGGTTCCTACAGCAGCGTCTCCATACAGGTGAGTCACAGCAGCCCCACCAGCTGAGAATTGTTTATCTGCTATTCCAGTGAGAGGAACACTGCTTATGTAAGTTTGCCAATAAAGCACATCTTAGCTTGATCACTGTACCCTAGGGGTCAATCTACCATATGATTTTTACTGAATTTATTTTAGTTCGATTCACCCTTTAAAATACTTACTGTAGTTCCAACCTCTGGCAGCTGTCCACTTCTTCTAGTTATGGTGTATCCTGAAGGCATCTGAAGTTTCCAAAATCTTAGTATTTATTTTGAATTTTGCATTTCATGACACTTCTACAGGTCTAAGTGCAGTTATCTGCTTTCACATCAATCATAAATGATACCACCTATGTGTCTGAATGTATGTGTTCCTGCCATGCTGCATGTCCATAACATTTGTCATTTTAACAACAGATATTTAAAATGAAAAAATAGATCCTTTTCTTGCTTCTAGTTACTAGTGGTGTTCCCCAAGGCTCAGTATTGGGGCCAGACCTGTTTAATATCTTTATCAATGACCTGGATGAGGCAATCAAGTCTACCCTCAGTCAATTTGCAGATGACACTCAGCTGGGTGGAAGTGTTGATCTGCTGGAGAGTAGGAAGACTCTGCAGATTGAATCAATGAACTGAGGTCAGTGGTTCAATAAGGTCAAGTACAGTTCCTGAACTTGGGTCACAACAACCCCCGGCTGTACAACAGGCTGGGGGAAGAGTGGCTGGAAAGTGTCCCAGTGGAAAATGACCTGGGGGTGCTGGCTGACAGTGGCTGAACATGAGCCAGGTGTGTCCAGGTGGCCAAGAAACCAATGGAATCCTGGCTTCTATGAGCAATGGTGTGTCCAGCAGGACCAGGGCAGTGACTTCTGTACTGGGCACTGGTGAGGCCACACCTCACATCCTGCTCCTAATTCTGGGCCACTCACTGCAACATTGAGGCGCTGGAGCATGTCCAGAGAAAGGCAACAGAGATGGAGAAGTCTACAGAGAAAGTCCTATGAAGGACTCCTCCTGAAGGAGCTGGGGGTGTTTAGCCTGGAGGAGGCTCAGAGGGGACCTTATAGTTACAAATACCTGAAAAGAAGTTGTAGCCAGGTGAGGGGTGCCCTCTTCTCCCTGGCAACCAGTGACAGGTTGAGAGAAAATGGCTTCAAGCCACACTAAATGAGGTTCCGGTTGGACACCAGGAAGAATTTCTTCACAGAAAGGGTTGTTAAGCATTGGAACAGAGTCCCGAGGGAGGGAGGTGGTGAAGTCACCATCCCTGAACATATTAAAGAAGTCACTGGATGTGGCACTCAATGCCATGGCCTGGCTTACATGGTGGTGATCAGTCAAAGGTTGGACTCTGTGAACTTGCAGATATTTTCCAACCTAAATGATTCTGTGATTTTGTGGTCACATTATTTTGGGTCAAATAAAACAATCCAGTTCACATGACTCATAATCACAAGTGAGTGGTGTCTTAAGCCCAGACTGACATATACTAAGACCCTGCATCTGGTATTTCTCCAAGGTCAGCTGCAGGTTTCCAAAGGCATCAAGTCTTGACAGGGCAGGATATTTTTTCAGACTCAGTGTGGGACATTTTTCTAGACTGAGCACAGGCCTTAATCACTGCACCAGTGTCAACAGCAATAAGAGTTCTTGTGTACTGCAGACTATCCCAGTAGTGACAGAAAGCCCACAGAACCTCATTTGCCTGTTTCATAAATAGGACAAGAGTTCATCCAATGTTTGTTTCAATCAGAATTACTCTGGGGAGCAGATTGTTGCTCTTGTGAAGGCACTAAATCCCATCAGTTGGGAGCATGGTCAGATCCCATAGGACATGCATGAGCACAGAAGAATTTAAAGAAATTACATTTTATTTCCTTTTGTATTCCAGTGTGTAACTCATCTGTGTATTTGCAGTAGGGAATATAAGAGCAAATCCTTACCCACACTGCAGGAGAACAGTTTCTGCAGAGCAGAACCTCAGCCACCTCTTGTAGTAGAAGAGGTTTTGTCCCACTGTTGACCAGCTAGCAGAGCAGGAATGTATCTTTCACCCATTATGTGGGTTTGATCACTTGGAGCACAAAGAACAAGTTTCAAGCTGAAAAAGAGACATCTGAAGGGGGGAAATGATAGCTACAGAACCTTGGGCAGCACAAACTGTTAAGGAAATCATTGTTCACTATCTCTTCCAATCACACAAAGAGTACATCAAATCAAACCAGCAAATGGTAGGTGTTTGTGGATGCTAAAAGCTAAATGAGTTCCAGAAGTGACTAGAAACAAAAAGAAGAAATTCTGTAAGATCTCTCCCTTGGGTTCAGCAGTTCCCAGAGCTACAGCTGTCTGAAGGCTGGTAAAATATTTTGAAGCATCATATGACTGCCCTATCCCATGAGTGAAGGAGTGGCAGGTTTTTTTGCTGTACCTAGGGTGTTTCTCAGTCCACCCTATGTTCAAATATGTCCAAAGGACATGAAGATATGAGGTAGCCTAAAAGACATATCTATAAAAGTAGTTACAGCAGAAGAAATGGTACAGGTGTTTCATTCCTTCCCAGAAACCCAGAGGGAGTCAGATCACATTTCTGAAGTAGTCTGTGGCCTCTTGCACAACATCTGTCTGCCTGTCCCTTTGAGGCCAGTCTCTGGTGACCACTGACCTAAGACTAAATTCATATCTGAAGCGGTAGATTGCATGCAGCACAAATCAAATATACATAATAGAGTGTATATAGATGTTTCATATTCCAAAATCTTAGGTTTGGAGCAGCTGTCCAATGGAAATTGGAAGTCCTGACTAGAAATTCTCTCAACAAGTACCTGTAAAAAATGGTAATATATTTGTATAAAAATCTGTATGTCATTTAATTTTCAAAACCTAAGGAGGATGATGGAACAATACTTACAGTTAATATTGCTCTATGATCATCCCTAGACTTGTTTATAGTTTTTCAAACGTAAGATCTTTGTTAACACAGTTCTTCAGAAAAATAAATAGGTCCACAAATCATTCAACCTGTCATCAAGCCTCTTCCAGCTAGAAAAAAAGTATTCAGTTGTTTATTTTCTCTTGACATGGGTTGTGTTGGCCCTCCTTCAGTCTCTCTTTTCTAGGTTTCCTCTAGATTTCACGCCACCTAAAAGTATGTAATTAAGCCGTAGAAAAGACATGATTAAGCCATTCACTCCTGTTGTCCATCCTGTTAAGATAGCCAGTCACAAATTCTGTTTCAAAAGAAAATCCCTGTCAGGAATTATAGACATTGCAGACCCAAGCCTGAAACTGTAAGGACTTTCAAGCATTAAAAGCAAGCATTTTGGTGCCACACCAGTTTCAGAGCCAGTCACCTGTGCAGAGCAGCTCCAGTAACAACTGGAATCACACCACTGCTGAAAGTCAAAATATTTCACCAGGGGTGTGTGTGTGTGTGTGTGTGTGCAAGCTTCAGCACCCCCGTCCCCTGTGTTTTCAAGCAGCATCCAGGGTGCTGGATGCTTCCAGATGTAGCCCTGGCAAGCATTTTTCTTTTGCTGAGAGCTGTAAACACCATAAAGTCCACAGTGCAGTTTCTTAGCCTTAAAATAAAACATGCTGAGTTCTTCAGACAAAAATTATTTCTGGCTTTTTTTCCCCCTCCTGTGAATTTGTCTTTATATTTCAATATTTTTTTCTTCCCCTCCCCTCACCCTCCCTCTTCTGCTTTTTGTCTGGACAGCTGTGTGCCAAATCACTTCATGATGCTCCTGCTGTCAGATTTGTACTTCTTTCATTACCCTTCCACCAAGGAATAAAAGATTTTTCTGGTAAATCAGCAATGAACACCTTCCCCACTGAGTCAGAATGTGCAATAGGCACTTTTTGCAGAGACTAAAAACAACAAGAGAATGCAGAATGCTTAATTATTTTCTGGTCAGACTAGGCTATTATCGTTAATGATGATCTGGATAATTAGTTTTTAGATGTTGTGTTTAAATTAGCAGTGAGCCCAATCTGCGCAGCATTTGATCCTTCAAAACTCAAGCCAGGATTCTTAGTCAATGGAAAAGATCATGTTAAAAAAAAAAAATTAAAAAGCTGTTTCCATGAAATAAAATTCTGACTTGAGTTGAATCTAGCATCAGGAGGTGAAGAATTCAAAATTTTGAGGGTTTTCTTTTGGGGTCATAGCTCATTTTCATCTGAGCCAGGTTATCCACTCTTCCTTAGTTTACAATGAAAATTTCAAACTTATTTTCCTTGGAGAGATTGACACAGTAAAAATGATAAGAAAAAGAGGCAGTATTCATTTGCAGTGGAGCACCTGCATAGCCAATCCCAATTCCATGTTTAAGATACTTAGGTTAGCTCTTGTCAGGAATATGTATTTGGAAGCAGGAAAACCTTTATTCAAGTGCTGGATTTGTTCTTCCCTGTTTCTGAAAACTAGATTATTTTTCTGAAAATGAAGACTAGGGACCATTCCCTGCAGTCGGCTGCCAGAAAAACTAAGACATTCCTTTGGGTGGGCTGAATTTTTAATTTCTATATACACTATATTCACATGGATATAAAGATTTTAACCTGTCTTCAGGTCAACCCATAAGATCTCCAAATCACAACCATGAAATTATTTCCAAGTTTGAGCCTCATCCAGAAAAAATGGCAGAACAGAAACCAGTGCCCTGCTGTCTTTTCTTCAGTCCCTTGCTGTGTCTGAAGTAAACTGTAACAAAACCACTGCAGCAGGTTTAACGGTGCATTACTGCTATCACAAAAGCTAAAGCCACTCCTAAGTGAGTGACCATCTGGCATGAAATTCAGAATATGTACTCATTTACTGGCAATCTTTTCCTGGCTGTCATTTCTCCTTAGCCACAAAAGTCTGCCAAGGGCTCATGGAGCCTGAAAGCCAATCACCTCCATTTCCTTCCTCCAAGGATAAACCAGCTTTCAACCAGAGTCCTAACAATAGCTTCTGACTTCCATCACTACTGAAAATAGTGTAAAATCATTAAAGGAACCAAAAAAATAAACAAAACATAACACGTGGGGCTCTGTCCCTCTGTGCATGCACCCCACAGGGATGTGGGCAGGAGAAATGTGCAGGGGATTGCAGAGGTTTGCCAGGCCACAAATGCCATTTGTGCTGTGCACTGACAGCTTCTGGTGATTTTGCGCTTGTAAAAGTAAGCCAGACACTTATTAAAGAATCTATTTGGTGAGATGGACCACCTACCACCAGCATTTAAGCTACACATGCCCTTGCCAGCTTCCTTGTGTCTCCTTTAAACTCTCTCCTCTTTTATGTCTGTTCTTCCCCTCTCTCCTCTCTCCGCCAGATCCTTGCTGTTAATTCCTCTCTTTGTTTCTATTCCACATTCAGAAACTGAACAGCCACTAGGCTGAGATTTTGAAAGTGTCCTAAGAACACTGGGAATTTCTTTTCTAGAGATTTCAAAGGAATATGGGCACCTCCCTCTCGCTTCTCTGAAAATCCCACAGTGACTGATTACTTTGCAGCCTTTTTCATTTGGTTTTGGGCTATAATTTTTATTTCTTCAGTGTGTGCCTTTTCTCCTTTTGCTAAGGGGAAACTCTGAGACTTTACAGGGATAGATAACCACAGAGATCCCAGGTAAGAAGGAAGGAACTCTACCATACAGTGACAATCATAGAATCATTAAGGTTGGAAAAGACCTCTAAGATCATCAAGTGGGACCTTTTACCCAGCACTGCCAAGTCCTCCATTAAACCATGTTCCCAAGTGCCACATGTTTTGTGAATACTTCCAGGGCTGGTGAATCCATCACATCCCTGGGCAGCCTATTCCAATGCCTGACCACCAATTCAGTGAAGAATTTTTTTTCTTAGTATCTAATCTAAACCTCCCCTTACTCAGCTCAAGACCTTTCCTTTTGTTCTATCACTTGTTACCTGGGAGAAGAGACCAACCCCCACCTGGCTGCAATTTCCCTTCAGGGAGTTGTAGGGAGCAATGAACTGTTCCAAGTGGGAAAGGATGTCACCACAAGAAAAAATGGCCAAAAATAAGAACTAGCTAGGGTCACCTAGACATCACCTATACTTAATCTACCCCTTCCGACTAGGACTTACTCATCAGTTAATGAGTCTCAAATTACCATAGTTTTCACTGATAGCTCTTTTAACTCCAGAAGCAATTCCATGTTCCTTTAGAACAAACAGCCCCAGTTTTAGCACCTTTTCTGATCATGTGTAAATGAGACAGGAGTCACAGGCAGGTTTATGAGGTCTCAGAGAAGAGTTGCACTCCTCATGCAAAGCAAGGTCTTCTGCACAGGTCTGTTTTCAGGGTGCAAGTTTGGTGCTCAGCTTACTTCAACAGCAATGCTGTATGGAGGCAGAGTGCATATGTGACAGCACACTGTGCCGTCCCCTGCAGGAAAAAAGAAAAAAGATTTCCAAACAATTCCTTCAAAGTACAAAATTTCTCTGCATGCCCTCCATGGTTTACTGTTTATTGCACAGGACAGACACAAATATAAAAATAAATTCCCAGGTCCTGTGCAGAAATCCTTGCTGTTGTTCTGACAGTGTTGCTTATTTCTGATGTTCATTTTGCAGATGAAGTTATTTCACAGTTCAAACACTGCTTCTCTCTGTGTGACAGCTACTGAGTCTGCTGCAAATATTTAGCTATATTTTTCCCAGCTTCATTGCCTAAATTTTCAGGAGAAGAGCAAGGCAAAAAATAATGTTTCCTTCACCCCTCTTCCTGCAACAAAAAATGCCAGACACTTTTATTTGTTTGATAGTGAATTGTCTTTTCCTGAGTTACCTTTTGGAAGGAATTTTGTTAAGGAATATTACTTACAAACTAGGAAATGTCNGGTATTTGTTTGATAGTGAATTATCAAAGGAAGGAATTTTGTTAAGGAACATTACTTACAAACTAGGAAATGTCCCTCTTAATAACAAAGTGTGAGATAGCTGATAGAAACCACTGCTTCAGTCCTGCAATGCACCAGAAGATTCCATAAGAGAACAAGCCAGTGTGGGACTCCTAAATAACCTCACTGCATCTGGCTGAGTTCCTTACAATTGACCTTTAATGATTTAAAGAACTGGGATATTGGCATTCCCAGTGACCTTCTGGGGTCAGTGCTTGGAGTCCTTCTGAAGCCAAATTGGTCCTTTCTGCTGCAGGTCATGACACAGCCCCTGTGCAGTCTCTGTCTTCAATAGTGTTTATTATAATATGCCAGAGATGACACCCTTTGTTTTAAAATGGGCTCGGGAGAGATGGTGTTCCAGGCTGATAAAGGCTTTTCAGTTTGGAAAGCAGTGAGGCCTTTAAGGTCCTAATTTCCCTTTGAAAACAAACTAGCTTGGAGTAAATTTTTTTGGGTGCGAGGTGGGCAGCTGCATTTGCATCACCGAACTCTCCTCCTCCCAAATACTCCCAAATTATGTGAGTGTGTCAGAAGTGTCCAGACTGAGTCACTCTGGGTCACACTGTCCCCAGGTAGGAGCTTACTAAATCCCAAGAAAAGGGGGAAAATTATGGTGGAGCCCAGCTTTTCAGTATTGCTCATATTTATTGCCAGTGATACAGTCTGGCAGCTCAGTAGGCTCACAGGCTGCTGGGCTGTATCTGCAGAAACATAGCCAGTACAGAGATGGAAATAAATATTTCTGTTTATTCTATTCTCATTGGACCACATCTAGAATATTACCTCTAACTTTGGGTGCCTTGGTAAAAGGATGATTCAATAAATACAGACACAATCCTGAGGAGGAGAGTCTGGAGCACAAACCCTACAAGAAGAAATTGAGGGAACTGCACGTTTTTAACCTGGAGAAGAGAAGGTTTGGTGGGAACCTAATATCAGCTTTTCAGTAGGTACAGGTTTGCTCTCAGGAACACAAAGTAAACGTAGTTATCAACATGATGTAGGTCCAAAGGATAGAAGAAAATTCTTATAAATTGAAAAAGGGGAGATTTTATTCTGATAAGAAAGGTACATCCCAGGAGTTGGGACCATGGGGAGACTGCACAGGCCAGTGGAGGCTGTTGACTAGAGAGGTACCTCATTTAGTCTTTACATTAGGTTTATGCCTCCCACCTACCACACACCCACATCCCAGCCCATTCAGAAACACTGTTTCTTTCCTGCCTTTCTAAAATAACTCTTTCTGCCAAAATTTCGGTATATTTTTAGATTTAAGAAACAAGAAAAATTTAAATAAGAAAAGAGCCCTGTATTATATATTGGTATGAATGCTTTAGATGCAGTTTGACTTCCAACTGCCCAAATAATGGCAAAAAAATCCAACAAGGTAGATTACCATCATTGAGTAATATGGATAAAATGTAGACTGGATAAAACATAGACTAACAGCAGTTCATGTTCCTTCAAAGCAGAAGCTCAGACTCTGTGTTATAGCAATAACATAGAAACTAGGAAAACCTTGGGACATGGCTTTGCCATGGTCTTGCTGTGGTAATCTTTTTCCCAGAAATAGAAAGACTTTCTCAGGAGACCAAAGGAAGCAATAGAATCTCCATTAGGACAGATTGCAGCTCAGAGAGACAGAAATTTGCCCAGTTTCTCAGGAGAGAAAAACTCCTTCACCTTAATCTTATTCCACTCCACAGTCTAATTTATTGTCTGTTCAGAGTAGCTCTTTCTTGTCTCAAAGGAGTTCTGTGAAATTAGACTCATTAAGCCATGTTAAGTGCCATGAGGTTCTCACATGTTTAAATTTCAGAAGGGCAGAGAGCACTGTCATCTAAAAAGGGGCCTCCTCTGTCCAACAAATGTGCAGTACACACTTGTGTGTTATGGTAAAGACACCCTACTTATTCTAGCACTTTTGAGATTTATCTTCTCTTCTGCAAAATGTTTCCTGTGTTTTCCACTCCCATACACATTAAAAAAAAAAAACCATGTAATATTTTCATCTGTAATACACCATTAAAAAGAGAAATTTTCACAAAAACATGAGAATAAATCCTACTGCCAGCAAAAAAAAAAAAAAAATCTGATGAAGGTTAAGAAAATGTTCAATGAGATTCAATAAATCATAAGACAGATCAAGGTTACCAAGACATAGAGGTCCCCATTTACCAGCAGGATTCTTGAATGGCCACAAATACACTCAGAAACCAGGTTCATGTGTTTGATAGCT
>VXBB01023971.1:144845-188800 GCA_013399915.1 Illadopsis cleaveri
AAAAAAAAATAAAAAAGAAAGAAAAAGCAGAGCTTTGGACCACATAAATCAAACCAGAAGGGCAAATAGAGATTATTAAAAATTTTTATTATTTATTAAAAACTATAGGTCAACATGACATTAGCTCCGTTGGGTAGAGCATAGTGCTTGTAATGCCAAGGTCATAGGTTTGGTTCCCATATGGACTATTCACTTAAAAGTTGAATTCAATGATCCTTGAGAGTGTCTTCCAAATGAGACAATTCTTTGATTCTGTGATTCTGTGGTTCTGTGACATTGTGAAACACTTGAAGAGTACTAACATTCAACAAATGTGCCATCTCAGCTGGTCTGCAGCCAATATATCTCAGAAAAAAAGTTTAAATGAGTAAAAAATAGGAGAGGTGGGGACTTATGTTAAATAAATGAGATTAGAAATTTCTGCAAAAGGCCTGTATATTTGTGATATTTGCACAAAATGGAAATTTATGTCCTATTAGTGAATTTGGTCGTCAAATACAATGAATCTTGGAGAAGATGAATCCCACTATGAAGAGCAAAGGCATGCAAATCCCCAGGCCTTTGTAAGGAACACAGCCTGAAAATGAAATACATTGTCCATTTGTGTCTAATTATCTGTTGTTTAAACAGGCTCAGTTTAATGAAAATAAAGGTCCATTACAGTCCCAGCAGGACCCAGGGAATTAACTGGGCATCAGAACAGGCTTTGTGCATATGCTCAGTGCAATGCTTTCCCTGGAGTTTGTTATCAACATGCTCTGTCAACACCCTCAACCTGTGACCATCAAAACATCTCTCATTAAAAAACACTGTCAACTCCTTTCCCTAATTACTTCTGTCCCATTTTATAAATGCCACTCTTTAATAATCCCTGCATCCCGCTTTGTCTCCAGGTGGCAAACTTGCTCAGGCTCTTCCAGATCCCCCAGATAAGCTACGCCTCCACCAGCGCCAAGCTAAGCGACAAATCCCGCTACGACTATTTCGCACGGACGGTGCCCCCGGACTTCTACCAGGCGAAAGCCATGGCTGAAATCCTGAGATATTTCAACTGGACCTACGTGTCAACCGTGGCTTCCGAGGGGGACTACGGGGAGACGGGCATCGAGGCCTTTGAGCAGGAGGCCCGCCTGCGCAACATCTGCATCGCCACCTCGGAGAAGGTGGGGCGGTCCAACATCAGGAAGTCCTACGATGGCGTGATCAGGGAGCTGCTGCAGAAGCCCAATGCCAGGGTGGTGGTGCTCTTCATGCGCGGCGACGACTCCCGCGAACTGATCGCGGCCGCCAACCGCTTCAACGTCTCCTTCACCTGGATCGCCAGCGACGGCTGGGGCGCCCAGGAGAGCATTGTCAAGGGCAACGAGCACGTGGCCTCTGGGGCCATAACCCTGGAGCTGGCTTCCCACCCCGTTAAAGAGTTCGACAAGTACTTCCAAAGTCTCAGCCCATACAACAACAGGCGCAACCCCTGGTTCAAGGACTTCTGGGAGCAAAAGTTCCAGTGTAACCTGCAGAACAGGAAACCGCACAGAAAGGCGTGTGAAAAGCACTTCACCATCAACAGCTCCAACTATGAGCAAGAGTCCAAGATCATGTTTGTTGTGAATGCTGTGTATGCAATGGCTCACGCCTTGCATAAAATGCAGAGGACTCTCTGCCCAAACACCACCAAACTCTGTGATGCCATGAAGCATCTGGATGGCAGGAAGCTGTACAAAGATTACCTCCTGAAAGTAAACTTCACAGGTAATAACTCCTCTTTTGGTACCTACAGAAGGTAATTAAGCACTCTGATTAGGGAAATGTTCATCAGTCATGGTAACAGCTAGCCAAATTCCTGGTAGCAACTATTTGCACAGTTCAGACCAGGGTGGAACACAACTAAGGTCACTCCTGTCACAGGAAGACAGAAAGGAGAGGGAAGAGGAGCTTGGCGAGAACCCTAAAAAATCCAGCTGCTCCTGCTTCCAGCAGAAGGAAGAGGTGAAGGTGACAACAGCTGGTCTTGGCAATGTTGCATTCCATCCTCTAAAATGCCACACACCAACACCCATTTAATTCACAGCCAGTTTGGGCATGTCTGAAAGCCAATGATCCTTTCAACACCTGCTACACCAGGCAGCCACCTGCTGTTGCCATGCCAAGACCTGGCCTTCTCCCCCTCACTTTGCTACGAATTTACATAATTGCTGGACCATGGCTAATGTCCTTGCAATAGTAAAGTAATAATCTCTGTCATGGAACCAGATGTATATAAACTATTTATATAAATGGGGAAGTGCCATTACTTGTGTTACAGAACTACAGGTTTAATGCCAAAGTATAAAAACCTACATTAAACGTGCAGGAGATGTGGAGGAGGGTGGTCAATCTGGGAATGATATGAGCAAACTTCATGGGGACTGGCTGCACAGCACATGGCATCTCTGTGGTTTTGCTACCACATATGGCTGAGTTTAGCTATATTATACTATGCCATAACAATATTACACCTTAGCAAAGCTAAATAGATCTACAGAGGAAACAAGTAAAATGTAAAACATCTTGTCTTTATGTTGCTACATGTCTGAGTTTCTTCTGAAGCATCTAGGTTGAACTTGCATTTCTATGTATTATGAAACTGATATTCTCAGCTGACTGAGTTCATAGTAAAGGAACCATCATGCTGTTTTGAGTGAGAACTAATTGCAAGAGGAATTGAAGGAAAAACTTGTTTAGGATGCAGCATGCTCAATCCCAAGAGGTCTTCAGTAATTGTACAATGCTAATAACACTGAAAACTACATAAAACTGTCGAATTGGAGTATGAACTTTTCCCTTCTTTAGAGGTGTTCTCAGCATTTGACTCAGATCACCTCTAGAGATACCAACCACATTCCTGGTGCTTCTCTAGCTCCCAGTGGAGTGCAGCCAGTGTAGCCGAGTACTCAAGTCAGAACAAAACAAAATTTTTGGGTTTAGAACTCTGGAAATTAACTCTTTCTCCTTCCCCTCTTCACAGCACTTACAACACAGAAACTATTTTCTCGCTTGCCTGCACTTACCCTCCGAGATACTTGAATGTGTTTAAATTGTTGAAATCAATTGGTTTTGGGAGGACAGCACCTCATGGGAGCTGGTTCCTGGCATGCTGATCAGGAGGCAAGGCAGTGGTGTGCTTCTGTCCCTGCCAGGGCGATAGTTCATGACTGTAATGACCTACCTAAATGAGTAGGCACTTCAATATTTTAAAGTTCGATTATTTTGAAGATTTTTATGACACTACAGGTATTTTTATGGGCTTAAATGAAAACACTATTAATAGATTCCAGCCTTAGGACTAAGCAACCTTTGTTCAAATATAGGATTCTTAATCATTTTTCTAATATGCAGATATTTTTAAGCACCCAAGAATTTTCCCACTCAGCATCTAGATATAAAGTCAAAATGAACCCAATTTTCTTTGACCAAAATCTCAGAAAAAAATGTATCTAGAGCCAGAAAAAATATTTTTAATTTTGACTGAAATATCTTATAATTTTTTGTGAATTGGGAGTTGAAACTGTTCAAGCTGGAAAAAAATTGAAGCCTGTAATTTTTTAGTTTTGAAAACAGAAGGCTCTTTCTGAACCAAATTAATTTGATCAAAAATCACCATGGAAATCTTTGAAACTCTGAAGGGCTTTATTTTCTCTTAATTTTCATTTCCAATTTCAAACATTAAGAAACCTGTCAAGTTCTTTTCCAATGGCTTTGTTCCATATACATTTTTTTACCAGCTTACAACATGATTTGCTCATCATCTTTCTTTATAATTAGTTCTTCCATTATAATGTGAATCCATGTTTTAATGCAAGTTATTTTTTAAGCAGGTGAGTGATTTTGATGTAATGAGTTATTAAGCAAATCTTCCACCCCTTCTTCCTTTCAGAAGGGTGTGAAAAATTAATACATATGTGAGATTTTAATACATATAAGTCTTGTCATTGATTTATATGGGGTCAAGAATTATTCTTTGCACTTTTCTGGCTGAAGAAAATCTTTGGGTGCATTGTTAATGCAATATGAGGACCTTGTTGCATGGTATATTTGATGAATGATGCTCTCATATTTCCACCTCCAAACCTGAGAATGTTTTCTCAGCACAGAGAGAGGATGACATGGAAGTTACCAGTCCAGCAGCTACACTGAAACCAAGTCAGGTTGTGAATTTTCTCTCTTCTTTCACCTGGGTAACAATCCACATCCACCACAAGGAAGTAGGCAAGAAACCAAACAGTGATAACCTAATTTGCAGACACACAAGCAGCTATTTAAGCAATGCCTCCTCTGCTGAAAGTCAGGGGTCCACACAGATAAGCCCTGCAAGCATAGAAATAAAGCAAATAAATGGTGGAAGAAATCAAGCAAATGGCCCTGGATGTCTCATCCCAATTTCCTGGAACATGGTGTATTTGACACACACCAGTCTGAGTAAACGATCAAGTGCATTTCTGTGACTGATGTGGGATGGAGCAATTTTAGACATTTACCCTTTACACTCAAATTAGTTTTGATTAGTCTTTGATTACAGGTAATGGAGGGGATCAGCACTTACAGAGTGTTCTCCAGCCCATGCAGGGTATGATTTGCCCCTATATCTCTTGCTACTGACTACAGATGGAGTATGGGGTGATTAAGGTTTATTTTCACTTGCCATTTAGCTGAAAGTCTGAAGTGAGACTCTAAGGAACAGCAATAATGTGATTTGCAAGGAAGTATTCAGGGACCAGCTAACAGCAGGGTGGTTGTAGGGACTGGCCAGGCTTTGTGCATCCTTGTGCTGCCACTGCTGCTGACATGCTGTGTGACAGGTATTTCACTAATATCTCTGGGTTCCTACTTATTTCTCCTTTTTCATTAAATTGAAATAACTCCACAGAACTGCAGTGTGGAATGAAGACAAGGTGAGATTTCACTCCTTATTGTCTGTGAGATACACCAGGCACATTATTTTCTTGCAAGTCAGCAAGGCATATATGGCAAACATCGTGCTATCCGGAATATTTTCAGCAAAGGAAAAAAGAGACTCCTGTGCCTAATGCCAACTTCCAGCAGCAGGATGTGAGAATGCAAAGTCCAGCCTCTAGATAATTCAGTTTCACTCTTTCACTCACTCAATTTCAGTGTTTGTTTGGCCTTTCAAAGAGATATAGGCTGGTTCATCTTCTTGATCTTCCCATCCTCTACATTCCCTCCTGAGGGCACAAGTGCAGTACTTGATGTTCTAAATCGTGATGGTTTTCTGCTGATAAAGAGATGCCACTTCAAGAGGCTGTTAACTTGTATTACCAGAACAACAAAGAAGTGTTGAATAAAAGTAAAGGTCTCCATGGCAGAGAGCACAGAGTAAACCCAACTTCTTGACATGCCCAGCCTTTGCCTGGTGAAGGGCAGCACACAGAGGGGCTCCTGGGAGGGGTATGAATCCAGGGATGAATCCACATTTTGCTTTGCTCCCCCACAAGGGTGGAGGGGACAGTGCAGCAAACAGCTTTGCTGACTATTTCAGCATGTTTAAGCCACCAGCAGGACACAGAAAGGCAGTGTTGTCATTGCCCACAGCACTACTGCAAGCCTCACATTTGACAAGTGCCAGGACAGTGTGAGAGAGGTGTCCATCATCTGGGATAAAAAAGTGGCAGGGTCCTGCACAGCTGTGCCCGACATGTTGCTGCCTGGTGTAGCTGCTCCTCCAGGACTTTGGACTGGAGGTGAGGAAAGGGTAGCAGTGATAATGAAAGACCAGCATTAGCTCCAGGGTTGCTTATCTGGTTGTGCAGAATAACAGCCTTGTCACCCAGGAGTGTGGGGCTGGGCTCCAGCTTTTCCCTCTCCAGTTAGCAGGGTTGGTGGTATAACAGGACTAACCCTACCCTCAGTCTAGTGGGAGAGCATATGCCACAGGGGGGTTGGATTTTGGGATGTGTGCATGTTCACATACCTTATGCAGTTTTCTGAACCTGCACAGCTAATAGTTGGAGGAATTTGGTTAAAGTAGTACACTTGGAAAAAAGATCATTAAAAATTTTAGGCAATGCATATTTAAAGTACTCAGTATCTTTTCCTACCCCATATTCCCTCCTGAGTTACTAGAGTCACTGTCATGGACCTTTCTGTCTTGTGTTCAGAAACCCATCTCTTCTACAGCAAAGCCTGTATCATCAAAACTAGCTTATCCTGGGCAAGTCCTCTCCCCTGGCAAACCAGAACAACTGCTCCAGATGGGAAAAGAGTTGTAAGTCAAGTCTGATTTGTCCCCTTTGCTCCACTGGACTTTATGACAAAACTTCTATTCTTACCTGGTCTTCCATTTCTATTGGTTCCTTTTTTTACTTCTCACTGCCCCAGACAACACTGAAATAATATGAAGCAAAAGCACAAATTCACCTTCTCATTTATTCTTGAACACTGGTGACTTCTGTTGTGGGAACACAGTTTCACAGACCATTTCCATCATATCTGTTCCATCCAAGTAAGAAAGAGCTTAAGTCATGGTCTGCAACAAGCAGCTATCACCTCACTTCTGAGCACAACAGCATTGCATGGTCCCTGCTCTGGGATTTAGCCATAAATATTTCCTGTCAAAAGTGCACTTCAAAACTCAATGCTCAGCCATGCTGCATGGAGCACAGACCAGAAGAATGCTGCACTTGTTTTCATGAGCAGATTACAGCTGCAGAAACTTCAAAGGCCTTCTATGAGTTTACAGCAGGGACTACCTGTGCAGGCTAAAGCCAGAGCTCACAGCCCAGACTCTGCAGCAGATGGCCCTGCTACTCCATCATACCACCCAAGGAGCTCCTTCTCATCAGGTCAGATCCCCCTTGCCTTCAACACTGAGTCAGCAGTGAGGTCCTCATGGCCTTCCTTGTGGTGCTTATTTGTAGAATAAACCAGAACACACTTGCAGATGAAGGCAAAGCTCACATGAGCAGAAGGCATCCAATACCTTGTTAATCATAAGAGTTGTAAAAGTGTAATACATGATGGATTTGTAGCTAATAAAAGCAAGGAAAATGAGTGAATTCCCCAAGATACTAATTAAAAATAGACACGAAAGAGATGTCTAGGATTTATAGAAAAAAATTACTGCCTTTTCCTGGGACCACAAATGTGTCATAGTGTTTAAAACCTTGCAAGCAGCTAAGAGACAGTCTCTGAAAGCACACTTGAGACTTGCTGTTTCAGAGCAGAGGAACAATTGAACCTGTACAGTATTTTTCCATATTCTCTCAGTATTGGAGTTGCATTGGTGTAAATACATGGAGAGATGCAGCAAGATTTGGAAGGCCTGGTAATCCTGATGGCCTCATCTATTTTCTCCCTCCTCCTCTCTTTACAGGTATCATGGGATGTGCTGCTCCTTTACCTTGGGTAAATTTGCCCTCCAAGAGTAAATAAGTCAATCTCTACTTAGCTCTCCTGAAGATTTTAGTGTGTGTATATATTAATATATTTATGTACTTATATAAATGCATTTATATAGATTTTAAATTGTGTATGCTATATAAATAATATATAAATAAAATAGTATAATAATTAATAAATATAATAATAATATATAAAATCATAAAATTAAAGAATAAAGCAAGTTGGGTGGTGTCTAGTCTAATTTCCTGCTGAAAGGTAAGGCAGCTGTGCAATCAGACGAGTTTGCTCAGGTCTTTATAGATGTACACTGGTTGAAACTAAAATACTGTAGAACTTTTTCAACACCCAGTTTAGGTTTGAGGTATCATGACAGCAAGCAACTGGTCTGACTCTGTGATGTGTGTCACTCACTGTGCCCTGTGAACTGGTTGCCTGGGCTGGCAGAGGGACACAGGCATCGTCATCTCTAGGGCACATGTTCCAAATAAAATTTCCATTAAAACTTCTCTCACCATAATGGCAGGTCAGTGGCCTACCTGTTAGTGGTGTCTGCTATCAAGCCAGAGACCATCATAAAAAGCTGCTGATTCATGCTTTCCCTTGTCACTAATTCACAGTAATTAGCCTGAGTGATCAGGAGGAGAGGCTGAATTGTGTTTTTACCCCTGAGATATGCTCCAGCAGCTGAGGCCAAGGTGTGCTGGGCCATTGCTCCCCATCTAACTCAGGGGCAAGGTACTTTTGCCTGGTGCCACCACAGTCCCCACTGCCTGCTGCCACCACTGCCTGCTGCCACTGCTCTCTGCCTGACCTGGGCACTGAACTCCCATGGACAGAAAGATGGAAAATGCAGCATTAGCTGGACACAGAGCAGCAACAGCTTTTCTTCATAGTCCTCAGGAAGTCTCTGGAAATGTGTTGCCTTTATCCAGCTGGGTGTCATTCCTGGAAAGCCTGCAGAAAGCACAGGCCAGCAACAGCCCTAGACTTGTTGTAGTGGCATATTTAGGTGAAAGTACTTTGGCATCCCTAAAATTGCAACTAGATCTCCATCTCAGTTTTCTCTACTTGAATATTTAAACAACCCACCACTTCAGCTGAGCCGTGAAATACTGAACGTAAAATTATATAGTCTATGCCTTGTATGTAATTTATAGTCAGCTGCTTATCTCCTATTAATAATGTAACCTTTAGGCAGCCATAAATCTCTGGATTTCACAGCATCCATGCCAGTGTGTAAATGAGGATGTGATTAGACACCCTGTGTTTGTGGAGAAACCCATGACTGACTGACAAACAGCAATGATTTTCTTTCAGATCACATATTGGAGAGACAGAAGGCTTGCTAACCTAATTTCTCTAAATCAAGCTCCTGTGTTTTCCTGCTGCTTGCTTTATAATAGTTATTATTTTATCTTTTGTTTTGCTGGCAAATGATATGTGAATCCCAAACACCAAGGATCTGTACAAGTCCTCAGAGGAGCAGGAAGTCTCATACAACCCTTTCATCCCCCAACTATGCACATTCTCTTTCCCAATCCTACTGGATTTTACTGTAGGAGGGCAACCCAGGACATACCATGGGATTATATTCTTATTCTTCATGCAGATTTACCTGGGAGAAATGTTTACACATAAGTAAAAAGATGTCAGGTCTGCTTCTTTTTCCTGTGACCTTGAGGGAGAAGATACCAGGTGAGAAAGAAGACTTTGGTTCAGGATTCCTATCCCTTACATTTTAGCATCTAATTTGGCTCTGACAAGCCCATGGAAAGACCAGATTCTTCTCTACCACCTGCTACAGAAGAGCACTTTGGCACTTTCATATCTAATATCAGTTAATCTCACTTGCATGCTGAGATACTACAACAAGGGCTGACAGAGGCAAAGGCTGTGCTCAGAAAATGACCACAGAAGTGTGGAAGATGAGGACAACCCATGAGAAGGTGATTTCATTCTATTCTTTTGGGTAATCCAGGTGCGTCCTGGCCTTCCAATGAGTCTCCAAGAAATCTCATCTTTTCAAAAGGTGATGAAGAAAACTGCAGAAATCACAAATCCGGATGTCTAATCCCAAAGATAACTAAATGTTATGTTATTTTTACAAAACCTAGATCCTTGTTGGCAGCTAATAATTATACTACAAAAGCAGAAGTGAAAGCACAATCTATAGAAAAGTATCTTTTCTCCCAAAATACCCTAAATTTCGCAACATCCCTGGAAGATATTTTCTTCACCCAGTAGAGCACAGCACAAAGATATTTCCAGGCTAACAGAGGTTAAACAGAAATAGGGACAAGACCTGTACAGTTGCATTAGTGAGACACTGGCACTCAGCCCAGCCTGGTGCTGCTATCTAGCCATGTATCATGATCTGAATTCTACATCAATTCCACGTAGCAAGTTTGCAGACAAACCTGTTCCAAGCCAATTGCTGTATTTGTACTTGTTAAACTGCAGCCCAGATGATCATGTGAATCTATTTAAGCTTTCTGCAAAGCCTGAACTATTCCCTTCAAGTTTGTCTTTTCCATTTCTGATTTCCAGTACAAAACACCCCATCACTCAGTGATACAGGCCTGTTTGTCTATAAAAAGGGACAAAGAAACTCAAACTCAAAACAGCCATTGTTTACATTTTCCACTAACATATTTTTCCCAATTTTTTTCCCATTTTTTCAAAAAGCAACCACCTCTACATCTTCATGGAGCAGAAACTCCTTTTATATATGCATGTAAAGTTTCTTCACAAACTGATCTTCTACTCAACTCCCATCAACTGCAAACAGGATGGACCTGACAGACAAATGTGTGTGACTTTCATTTCCTCATTGTCAGAGCCAAGTTTCTAAACACCTCTAAAAGCATCTCAGAGAATATCTGCCTTGGCATCACTGCAATATTTATGGTTATTTAGTTAGCAGATGTAGAATATAATGTAAAAATGTATTTCATTGCTGTTATCTGGGTGAGTCATTTCCTTTTGTTTCCTTCTTCCTGCCATGAAAGTGTATTTGTCTGAGCATATAACAAGTGAAGACAAAGAATATTAAAATTCTTCAAGGCAAGGGGAACAAGACACATATTCATGCACAGGGATATCAGAGGCAGAGAAATTTCTAAGAGAAATGTCCATTAAATCCTAGCTGTAGCATGGCTAAAGGAACAATCCTTTGATTTGCTCTTTTGCTTTTTGCTTCATCCATGGTCAGCTCACCTGCTCACTGTTAGGATCAAAATGGGTTCAGCATTAAGGCAGAAAGGACCATGTCTCCAAATATAAATCCTTAAACTTAAGGCATGAATTTTGTAAAGAAATTACCAAGATCAGTAATTTGGTATCTAGGGTCTCCACACAAAAACTCACTCTTTCCTAAATGCATGTGGAGACAGCTCAGGGCCAGAAGCTGTGGGGATTGGAATGATGTTTGCAAACACCCAGTAGATGGCAGGCAGAGGTTATTGTACCTCACAATCTGAAGACCCCTGCACCCTCAGTCTTGCATCTGAATTTCATCTCCCTGTTTTGCTTTTCTTGTACAAGCCCATCTTTCTACTTGGCAATATATGAATCATCCCATCTCTTCTAGACTAATGACACATACACATCTAGCACATTTCTTACAGAAGAAATTCAAGACCATTTCTGAAGGTTGAGAGGTATTCACTTTTTAAATGTCCAGCTGCAATTGCTCCTGAATTCAGTGGTGGTTTCATGCAGTACATTTTTCTACTTGCTGTTATACACAGATTCCAGACAATTTGATGGAATAAGCTAAGGCAACAATTCCTTTGTACATATGAAATATTTACCAGTTCTGTGGCTGAAATATGAGGCTCAACAAAGAAAACACCATATTTTATTCAGGGAAGGGATTGAACTGTGCTCAGGGGAAATAGGGAAACTACTGATGTGAGAAAGGTGAGAAAGCTCAGGGAAGCCCAGGCTTGAACAGAGTCTTCATGAAGAATGTGTGTGCTACAGAAATCCCATGTTACTCTGTAGCTGAGAGAATATGGATTTTCAGGGTGGAATGTGATTCCTAAGGGCTACATCTGATATCACTTTGATGCTGTGACCCAGTATTAACCACATTTGTTGTATGGATTGGAAAACACACAGAGAGGCCTGAACATGCATGTTCACAGGAGCACTCACCCACTGTTCTTTAAAATTTTATTTTACTTAACCCAATTCCATAATAAGAAATAATACTTGACATATGATTGTTGAGATTGCATTTATAAAGAGTGAGCAGCAAATCCAAAATCAGTGGTCTTTACACACCAAAGGGAAGGGAGAACCTCCTGCTATTCAGGTAGCAGCACTGGTGAGTTCCAGCATCCACAATCAGGGGACAGTCCCAGTTCTTTTTCTTGGAGAGGCCTTGTACCTTGTTGTTACTGCATTTGTTTTTTCACCATCCACAGGACGTTTTGCCCAAGTTGCAAACATGTTCTTCTTTCTATTAATTATGCCCTAAAAACCACCTTCCCTTCTTCCCAAGGCTGAATTTGTGTAGTGATCTGTAGCTAACAGTTTGTGTGCAGCTCTGGAGCCTCGAGCATCTTCCTGTGCTTCTGCTACAGAACTGTCCTGCTCTCTTCCTGTGGGAACACTTTCCCTGTGGCTCTAGCTTTTACAAGAAGTCTTAAATTTGCTCCAGAACACAAGGACATGCCTGATTATATGTAGAAATTTATGGGGTGGGGTTGCTGGGCTCTTCTAGTTTAAGCAGCAATTATGTCATTGCCTGTAACAGCAAAAGGTTGTGCTCTTGTGGTTCCTTCCTTTGACATAAATAACCTGTGCCCCCATAAATAGATTTTACCTGTGGTTTCTGTAAAAGTGAATTTTTTCTATGACATTTCTCTATTGCCCTGATGAATGCAGCAGCTGATCACTGCTCCAAGTGATCAGCTTTGTGTCAAAGATTGGCCTGCTGTACCAGGATAGGACTACACCAGACAGACAGTGGATGAGAAAACTATGAAACTGGTATTGGGAACTGATGAAAGTGTGCTGAAAAAGTTTTTTAAACTTCCTCTATTACATTTGCACATCCATTTGAATAAATAGCTAATGGCTAGTTAATGCTCCAGTAACTGAAAGAATAAAAAGCCCATCTTTAAAGGCTCTTTGGAGAAGAAATTATCTCAAGTCAGACAAAGGTTTGAGGCAGTACAGTTAATGTCTTTTCTAGATCTCTGAAACATTTTATCAGTCTAATCCTATCAATGTGTCTCTGCTTCCACCATAAAACAGGCAAATAAATCAACATTTTCATTTTACATTTTCCCCTGAGGTGCAGTGATTGCTGTTGCTGAACTGATTCAATGGAGCAAAGCATTAGCAAAAATGATTCTGTGCTCTCAGCTTTATCTTCTGTGCCTGAGAACAGAAGAATTTGCAAGTCTTCATAGGACATGCAGGTTGTGTGTTGTAGCATAACACATGCAAATGAAGGCTGAAGATGTTGGGAGAGGTGGCGTGTTACCTTGGCAGCTTGTGTGTGACATGCAGGAATAACCTTAAAAGCCAAGAGTTATCCTATATCTCACTCTCTTTTCACTGAAATTCACTGTTGTGAGAAGCCCACTTTCACCTCTCTGGCTGACTCAGCCTTTGGTCAGCTGAGATGGACTCTGTTGAATACTGAATTAACTTGCAATTTCAGTAAATGTGCATTTCCAGCCCCTGCCCTATTATATAGAAAAGAGTAAAAATAAAATCCAGACTCATACCTTTACAAAGGAAGATGAGCACATTCAATGTGTGTGGTGGGCCTTACTGAAAGCACTAGCTTTATTTCTCCATCAGTGGCCAAAATTGAAGCCACCCAGATGTCACTAGTTCTTTGACACACTTTTGTAGTATAACTGGAGAGTTATTGATGAAGGAAGTTAACCACCTCTCTGATGGCATCTCCCATTAGCCAGAGCCCACCTTTGGGGGTGCCAATTTCTTTCCACCCTCCTTAGGAGATCTGTAAGAAAACTGCACTCCCTAAATAGCCACTCTAATTAAACTTATGTTCAAGAAATATAGGTCCCTTTTCTTCATTCACATATTATATTCCTAGAGAAAACTGGTCCACTCCAGAATCTTACATCATTTGATGTGTGAAACATTTACCTTTCCAGCTGTGATCCAAATCTTTGTCCTCTACCAGCATTGTGTCAGATGTGCCACATGCTATAACTGAGATGCATAATATGTCTGAGCCTAAAGGTTGCTGTGTTTCACCGTGGTATTGTGTCTTTATTCCAGCTCTGAGGCATCCAGTAGCTCCTTTTTTTTCCACAAATGTTCAATAAATTTGAGGTTCAATTATTTCAAATACATGCACTCCATAGAATTCACTGCTTAGGGTTTTATTTTCCTACTGCAAATACAATTTCATTTTGCAAATTACCTCATTATTAGCAATTTGTAAGGTGATTGCTGAGAGTTTTCAGTAGCTCCTTAACAAGAATAATAGCATAGAGTCATAAGATTTGTAGGAAGAGGCAATACCTTTATTAGACTGCCCACATATCTGGAAAAGAATAAGCTTTGGCATAACATCTCTTTGTCGTATCTTGTCTTGTATCTCAATCAGACCATGTGCTTCTGAACTCTATACTTTTAAAGATGTGAATAAAAAGCTTTCAGCAATTAATCTGCAAATGGCTAGTAATGAGGCAGTTTGCAAAGGGAAATTGTGTTTCCAGCAGGAAAGAAAAACCTGATATAGTAAATTTCAAGCAGAGTTGTTCTTTCAAAATAAATGAAGGTCAAATTTATAGAGCAGTAGTGCTGATGACCTAACGGAGTGACCTTGGGCCTGAAAGTTTGTGCACTTCTTCTATCTGTAAGTCTAATAAGAAATACTGCATTTCTTAGACACATGAAATTTCTTTCATCTTTGACTGTCACAACTACTATATTACTACTACTAAATAATAGCATTGCAGTATAAGTAATTAAATCTATGTCAGTCCACCTGATTCGGGAGAGGCTTCATATCAAGTCAATTAGGAAATAACAGCCAGAGGGTCTATTTCATGGTTCATTTGCTTCTGATCTCTAAGGGCAAACTATCTAACTAAATTATTCAGAGTTGTGTCTGGAAACACCTCTCTAATCCTCAAGTGCCCAAAGAGGGGAGAATGTTTTAACCAACTTCCTTTAATATCTTAATAATTAATCTATTCATATTTCCTTTAGGCTGACAAAGAAGGGCAAAAATATTATTAGGTATTTTACACTTCCTTAGACAGCTACGTATGCAGTCTGGGGGTGGAATTAGCACATCATGGAACAGTGCCTCCAAAAAAAAGAGAAAGATTCCTGCCCCTGTGATATAACCATGTCCCCAATTTAGTCCAAAATTAAATTTAATTCTGTCTTAGCAAGACTAAAACACAGCTTCAAATCTTCCAGCTGCACCTCAGATGTACTGGGAAGAGAGGGGTAAAAGGCATGACACCAGTCCCAGCTCTGAGGTTACATGGGAGTGTCCCTCAACCAAATGTTCAAATTGGACACAGGGTACCCATAGTCCCTGAACTGGCAGAAAGTAACAATCAAAACCACAGACTCTGAGAGCAATGTTAATGTTCAGCAACTGACAGAGAACTCACCAGCCAACTCAAATTTTCCTCAGATCAAAACATTTCAGGAGCTAGGCCAGCCCAGAACTCACAGTTCCAGCTCCTGAGCTGATGGGTTGTCACCCTAAACAATGGCCATAATTCTTCATAATGGGAGTGGACTCCCCTTGCTTCTGTGTATAAAAGAGCAAGTTGGCCTGAGGGAGGAGTTAGGCAGTTTAAAGTCATGGTTTAATTTCCATTGTAATTGCAAGTTGATTGCTAGTTTGAATTACATTACATGCATTTTGCCTCTTGTGCCAACCATTTCTTTAAGTGGATAAACTTAAATTAAAAGAATGGTATCAATGGAAAGGCATTTCTATGTTGGAATCCCATGAATTACTCATATTAATTATCAACCTAGCAGGCTTATTTTTAAAAAAAAAAACACCTTGGATTATTTTCCATAAGTATTTGTTTTATTTAAAATAATACAACCTTAACCAGAAAACTGCAAGAAATATTCTCAATTTCAGAGGAGATTATTTGTATTTTTAAGGAAAAATACAAGTGCAGAATTTTTACATGCTTTTACCTTCCATGTCTCAAAATCCAAATGCTTAAAGAAAGAGGAAATTCTTTTTTTAATTCCTTAAGTTTCCTTAAAAAGAAGAGCAATTTCACAGTTTCCTTGATGAAGGTTTGTAACTCAGCATCTAGTTCATTCTCCCCACGTCCTAAAGACCACATCTGTGCCCAAGAGCCACACAAGCAAGAGGACAACACTTACCTGGAAATGTAAAACATTATGCTTGAGGCAAGCAATTCACAGAAAAGGTAGCCTGGGAGTTCTGTGCTCAGCCAGGCTGAGGATAATGAGGATAATGACAAGCTGAAGGAATTCTTCTAGTTTTTCAGACCCTTCTTATCTTATTGCAAATGTTCCCAGGGTGTTCTCTCTGATAGCCCCCACAGCAGCCTGTGCAGACAGCTTGTGAGACACCAGCACTCAGGTACACTGCACAGAGCTTGGACATGCTGGAAACACTTGGTGCTCCAGCTCTGAGCCTTTCTGCTCCAGACTTGGGTGCTATTCATCTCGCTTGACTTCAGATGCATTAATAGTGGATGTATTTCAGGTAGTCACACTCATGGTGGTCAACAGAACAGTTTGGCTGGGCTATTCTAGATACCATTCTAAAGTGAACCCTAGAAATGCTCATTCTCTTTTGTAGGACACAAGTTTGGGACAACTAACTCATCCACATATATCCCTTGATATATCTTTGCAGCAAGGCCTGAGGAAAACATTGCTGTCTCTGACCTGTGCAAAAGTTGTGGGGGTCTATGACTAGTTTTAAAATTCACTACAGCAAGTGTCTAGCCTAAGAGAAAAACCATAGACCTGAATGGAAAATCTGTAGACATAGACAGGAAAATTACACTTGTAGGGGACTAATCTGTCTCATTTCTAATCTGTCTCATTTGCCTCATTCATTTCTTAAATGAGAAGAAGCAACGCTGCATATGACCCAAACACATCCAGAGACAGTGGTGCAGAGGTTAAAAAGTGACTGCTTGTCTCTGTAGAGACCAGTATTCCGTTAATTGTGGAGAGGTACAATCTAGTGACACTTCACTCTGATCTTTCCCCATACTATTTTTTAAATTGCCAAATTTCAATGTGCCTTCTGTCAATCAGGTATGAAACCAGCTGTGCTGTGCTGAAGCAGAAACAGGAGTGGGTGCATCAGGTCTCTGTTGCTCAGTCTAAATGTTCAGCCAAGCAGAAATAAGTCACTTTGACCACAACAAGCGATATTGAGCTAAAAAATAAAAGAGAATGAAAAGATATGTGCATTCTCAGGGTCTTTTCTGATAGTTTTCGAGATAAGACATCATACACACAGATGATCCTGTTGGACAAACACACCATAACCTGTTATATTATTATCTAGGCTCTTTGTTAAAGTGTTTTAAAAGGCATTGCCCTGGATATGTAACAGGAAGAGTAGGGGGGATTAAAAAATAACTCTATTTTTCTGTTACATAAAAAATGTCTTATGTTTCAGTCTTAAATCAGAAGTTTGGAGTTTTTGCAGCACCATCTAGTGAGACTAAGGAGGTTTTACTCAACTTTTCAGAAACCCCAGCCTGTTCCCCCTTTACTTTTCCATTTCTATTTAATCACAATCTCCTCACAGTCTTTGGGGTCAACAAACTGTGGTAGAAGGTGCCTTCTGTGACCCAATAGTCCTTTTTACATCTCTTTCTGAACCACATGAAATCCCCCAGCTTTGCCAACTGCCAAGCTGAAGAACTGCAGTGCTTTCATCAACCCGTGCTATTAATGAATTTCCTTCTAACTAGTGAGCTGTGCCTCTGTGATCCATACCTGGCTTAGAAAGAATACACTCTGCAAACACAGAACAGGTGTGTGTTTTAGTGGACATGAAGAATGTTCTTAGATGTAGGGATATCTGTAGTTATTCCTACCAAGAACTGTTACTGAGGATGTTTTCTATAGGACAACATTCACACACTCAAATCTGTGCCAGACACGTGAGACTCTGTGCAAAATATCCTTCCTGGCCCAAAGATGTTGCTGACAAACAAAACCTGGTCTGATTCCAAGCCAGTTAAGATGACACACATCTTTCCCTAGACTGCTCAGCCTCTTAAAAAATTTCCAGGGCCTAATTAGGATGAAAACTGCTTTGTTTTCCTCATGTCATTGTTAAAAAATCCTGGAGTATTTTTCACTCAACTGAGGCAATGTGCAGAATTAGAAGTATTTAAATATATTTCTCATACTACCTCTTCAAATAAAGGTTTTGCCCAAAGATAAAATAAATCTCCCCTTCAGAACTTTCTTTCTGAATTTTTTCATGTCACCAAGAGCTGTACATCACTGACACAAAAAATATTAAAGATTTCTTAATAAAAGCAACTCACCTGCTTCCAACAGCAGAGAAGCACACTTTTGCAAATTATGTGACTGTTGGAAAAATTGATCTCACTTAAGAAGATGGAAACAAATGACATAAATTCACTACATAAAAGCTATGATGTTATTTTATGTTCTTATCTGTATCTGCTACTAAAACAGTCATAAATCTTCAGTTAGTCCTCTCTTGTCTGAAGCAGAAGGAGTTTGTCCTCCACTTGCACAATGGAATCCTCTCCTCCAGGAGGATTTCTCCAGGGAGCTGACAGAGTTGAGCTGCCTGCACCAGGGTTCCAAAGATTTCTCTCTTCTGCCCTCCTGCTCTTATAAATGTCACTGCTGTTGCATCTTCATTGCTGAAATGCTGCAGGCTGGAACACAAAGCATCACTGCTTTAAGTCTTTTTTAATTATCCTTTAATTTCTTTGATAACTCCTTTTACAAAATTCCTCTTGTAATACTGCTTTACACAGGGGTAATTCATTTCATGAAGTGCAAGGGAAGGAGAAGATTCAAAGGCTCAAAGGAGGCAAAGTTCATATTGCCACTCAGTCTCTTAGCTAGCAGCTGATGAGATCCAGAGACTCTTGTCTGTCTTCTCCCAAGGGATGAATGTAAAGAGCTGAGCTACAACTCTGAAATAGACCTGCCAGAAATACCTTCCATAAAGATTATAGGTTTCCTCTCAAAAGTGAGAGATATAAAAAAATTTGCAGAGTGATTTATGACAGCCTGACATCATCTCTGGGAAAACCAATTTGCAAAAACTGTTATTTTTACTCTAAAACATAAGGTCCTGCTTTCTTGTGATAAGCATCTTTCTTGCCTATAAGCATCTTAATTTTATGATTATTATTACATCATATTTTGTGAAAACATGACTTTTTGGAAGTGATCCTACAGGATCTAGAACAAGTTGATAAATTACATACTAAAATGCCTTAGTGATTTTATATGTAATCAGTGGGTATATTAATTGCTGCCACCCAGTGGGCTCATTTGTAGGCTTTGGCTCACCATACTATAATTTAATACATCATTGTTTGGTTAAATGATTTCATCCTTTCCATCTGAAAGAGTGTGATTTATTTTCCTCTATCAGCAGCCACTAAAAATGAATGTTTCAAGCTACAAGCTTTGGTTAAATTAGAACATGTTGTCCTACAAAAATCTTTTGTTTCTTGTAGTGTGGGAACAGCCCTGTGGAAGGCAATTATACTTGAGCTTCGAGCTAACTCTGTGTGAGATTACCTGCCTTGCCTTCTGGACCTACCCACAAAGTCTAAGGAAAATACTTTGCACTATTTAAATGACAAATATTCTATCAGAACCTCTATAAGAAGTTGTTAAACATGTTACACAGAGGGAATTCTTTCCTGAAAAGTGCTGGTGTTTCAGACCCTCAGGTAACTTGCACTGGGGTACTTGTGGCTTTCAAGTCATGCACTTGACAGAAGATGTCAAACCACCAGTTTGGAGTTTGTCTTCCTGACCTGCAGCTCCACTGGAGCCAGCAGCAGTCACAGGCTCTGAGCCCATCTCAGGAGCTGGCCTGGATAACACTTAAGTGAATAAACTGGTTCTTAAAGCTGGGCTGCTGTGTTAACAGCTTCTACAATCTGTATAAGTGTTATGAATAATGAAAGAAGACACTGGCAATGACAGCACATTATTGAGGAGCTGTTAAGTGCTGCATTATGATTTTGTTTTAATGCTGCTCCTGGATGAGGGAGCTTGCATGCCTGTGCATGAGGGGGAGAAGGGAGAGAAGGAAAGCTGCTTAATATTCTTCCTGTTGACCTATATTTTTAATTTATCTACCTGTTTAATTTAGAGCATGTCACTTCCAGCAGTACTGGCCATTTTGGGGAGGATTATGCTGCACTTAATTTTTGTGCTCTCAGTGGCCTTGTTGGACTACAGAGTGTTACAATTAGATGCCAACAGCGACAAAAAAAAAAAAAAAAAAAAAAAAAAAAAAAAGACAAAAGTAAACTTCTTACAAGTTCCTGCTAATTTACACAGTACAAGAAAGACATGGAGCTCCTGGGGCAAGACCAGCAGAGGGGTGCAAAGATGATAAGAGGACTGCATCATCTGTGTTATGGGGAAAGGCTGAGGGAGTTGGGCTCTTTCAGCCTTTAGAAGACACAGCTGAGAGGGGACTTCATGGAGTCCACGCTTCAGGGGAGTGTATGTGGGTGTCTGAAGGGAGCCAGGCTGTTCTCAATGGCAATAAGACAGAGGTAAAGTACAGAAACTGGAACTCATGAACATGAGGAAGAATTTCTTTTATGTGCAGTGACCAAGCACTGGAACAGGTTGCCTGAGAGGGTGTGGAGCCTCCCTCACTGGAGATATTCCAGATCTGCCTGGATGAATCCTGTTCCATGTGCTCTGGGATGGCCTGGCTTGTGCAGGAGGGTTGGATCAGAGAGCCCCACTTGTGGCTTCTTCCTACCTGAATTATTCTGTAATTTCATGACTCTAATCCTGCAAACCAAGGCTGTCCACCACTGTGGCTGACACAGCCAAGGTGGGAGGGAGCAGGAGAGGACAGGGATGAGAACAAGCAGAGTCTTGACTCAGAAGAGAATATAGTTGGCTGTGAATTATATTCCAACTTTTCCCTAATAAGCAGAAAGTTGGGAAAGAAATGCACTCCAAGTGCAGCACCTGAGGATGTGCAGATCACAATTTCAACCCTCCAGCTGGGGCTTCTGTGCCAAAATCCAGTGCCCATTTTACTGACCTTAGCCAGAGTACTGCAAAATAAGGTAATACTCTGCAGGAATAAAGGTGAAAGAAGTTAGCCTCAGTGTTTTAGAGAAACTAAATCAATCTACCACAAGAAATCCAAAGTGTCTGGAGATTGAAGTGGAGGAGGGTATTACACCCTCATACAATATTGCTCAAGCTCAAGCACAGCATGGGCACAGAGGCAGGGAAAGAGATTTATTCCAGCAATGACAGTGGAACCACTTCTGTGGCCAAAGACACTGGGAAATAAAATCACTTTTATTGTTCATCAATGGTAAAAATAATCCTTTTGCTTCCTGACTGTAAAGCTTTTTACCTTTGATGCTACAGCAAATGACCAATAAATCACATGGTAAATGCAATTTCCTCCCAGATTTTTAATATTTCTTCATTCCCTGGATAAGCCTCAGCTGGAGGAAAAACAAAACTCTCTAGAGCTTACCAGTTAGAAGTGTTACAATATTGATTTCACAGAAGGTCCCAGATCCAGCTTGTGTTTTTTCATCTGTTCGCCAAACAAGATACAGGACCAAAGCAGCATGTGCTGGGGACCTCAGACCATACAAGAAATATCAGACACTGGTAAAATTGAAGCAAAAAGAAGGGATTGAAAACTGCCTACAACACAGGGGGAAGAGGAAAAGATGTATCAAGAAATTGTTGAGGACTTCACAGTTACTTCTCCATCATCCTAAAAATGAATCCTTTATTCAACTGCATTCCAGACTGTTGGCATCAAAACTGACATTTAATGACTTGACCATTTAATTTTTCTTATATCATGGCAGACAAGTTTCACCAAAAAATGCTGAGACTCAGAATGCTGAGACTCTCTTTCTTTCAAGAGAAAATGAGAGAGACAGCAGTGATGCATACTGGGAGAAATAATTAGAGAAATGATTCGTACACAAGACAAAATAAAGTAAGGACATTGGTCATCTTAGATTTATAAATGTAAAGTGAAATAGAGTTCCATTTTCTGAGCTCTTCTTCCAAGTTCAAAACTGAGACAGACACAAACCTCTTAACTTACCTGTTGACAACTGAATTGTATTCCATGAGCTGTCAGGTGCCTGTGTTTGCCAAAGGGATGAAAAAAATATCATGTATAGCTTTGGTAATAACATTTTTCTATTTCTTTTTTTTTTTTCCACACAGCTCCATTCAACCCTCCCAATGATCCAGACAGTATGGTCAAATTTGATGCCTATGGAGATGGGATAGGACGATACAACGTGTTCAATTTCCAGTTCACTGGAGACAGGTACTCCTACGTGAAGGTTGGTCAGTGGGCAGAAACTTTGTCACTGGAGGCAGACTCTATCCACTGGTCCAGGAGCTCTGTCCCTGTCTCCCAGTGCAGTGACCCCTGTGCTCCTAACGAGATGAAGAATATGCAACCAGGAGATGTCTGCTGTTGGATTTGTATTCCCTGTGAAACTTATGAGTACCTGGCTGATGAATTCACTTGTGCAGACTGTGGGCCTGGAAAATGGCCCACGGCTGACCTGACTGGCTGCTATGACCTACCAGAAGACTACATCAAGTGGGAAGATGCTTGGGCAATAGGTCCTGTTACCATCGCATGCCTGGGCTTCATTTGTACTTTCATGGTCATTGGAGTGTTCATCAAGCACAACAACACACCCCTGGTCAAAGCCTCTGGCCGTGAACTGTGCTACATATTGCTCTTTGGGGTCTTCCTGTCTTACAGCATGACTTTCTTCTTCATAGCCAAGCCTTCCCCAGCCATCTGCACCCTCCGCCGCTTGGGGCTGGGAAGTTCCTTCGCCGTCTGCTACTCCGCCCTCCTGACAAAAACGAACTGCATTGCCAGGATATTTGACGGCGTAAAGAACGGTGCTCAGAGGCCCAAGTTCATCAGCCCCAGCTCTCAGGTGTTCATCTGCCTGAGTCTCATTCTGGTGCAGGTGGTGGTGGTGTCCGTGTGGCTCATCCTGGAGGCACCAGGCACCAGGCGGTACACGCTGCCCGAGAAGAGAGAGACGGTCATCCTGAAATGCAATGTCAAAGATTCCAGTATGTTAATGTCCTTGACATATGATGTCATCCTCGTGGTTTTATGCACTGTCTATGCCTTCAAAACCAGGAAATGTCCAGAGAACTTCAACGAAGCCAAGTTTATCGGTTTCACAATGTACACAACGTGCATCATTTGGCTGGCCTTCCTCCCGATATTTTATGTGACATCCAGTGACTACAGAGTAAGTCTTTGGACATCTGTTTCCATAAATCATATACAACACTTTAGAGAACCATGTCAGCATTCACTAAAGGCTTTTCCTCACTTCTTTTGTGCCCTGGGTCCCTTGCAAACAAGTTCTCTTTCAGCGTTACCAGGTTTTGGCTTACTTCTCAGAAAGGTGGTCTCATTTCAAAAAGAGCATATGCAGTCAGAGCTGGAAGGGATTAATGCTGTTAGTCTGATTGCAATAGAGGCATAACATGTGGATTAACTATTCATTTGGGTTTATCACTATCTGAAGTCACAGTCCTAAAACAGAAAAACCCAGTAGATCAAATTAGTCATAATGAGTTATTTGGGAGAAATTGCACTTAAAATAAAATCTGTACTAAGCAGTCTTCTTCTGCAAAAAAATCTGATATTAAAACACAGTATTTCCTTCCAAATAAAAAAAATAAGGATAGAATTTCAAAATTTTCTTTGAAACAGGGTTGTTAAAAGAAAATTCAACAAATCTACTTAAATACAGAACTCTTTATTCTTTGTGCACTTTATAAAACACATACCTCACTGAGCAGCAAAAACTGGTCAGCCTTCACCAGCAAACTTTAGAAACATTGAACTGTTTAAATTGTCAGATAGTGTTGTAAAGCTTCAAGTTCAATAAAATCATACTTTTGAACAGGAGGAAATTGTCTCAGAGAAAAGATTCAGATCTGCTCCACTGGAAATCTCACTTATTACAATGTGAGAAGTGACTGTGGAAGTTGGCCCTTGCAGCAGTTTGCAGAGAATTAGTTCAACTTCCTGCCCAGAAGAAAGGTAGATTACCTTAGGGGGTGTTATTGCCAGTAGTGGGTACATGAAATAGCATATAAAACTGTGGAGCTAATAACGTCACTTAACATACTCTTGGTGTGGTCACCCTGGAAAAAGTATATTTAGGACTATTTTACTCAGCTTAGGAAATGTACTGAAAACCTCTAGAAAACGAGGATAAGCAACAAATGACGCAGTGAGACATGCGGAGTGACAGTAAAAGAGCTAAATATATTTAGTCTAGACAAGAGTAAACCCAGAGAGACGTGATCACAGACCATAAATAATTTCAAGGCAACAAAACGAGAGAAAGGGATTTTTCAGTCTCAGGAGAAGTTAGAATAGCAAGTAATGGATTGAAGCTAATGAAGGAAAAGTTTAAGGAAGGCACCAGGGAACAGCTCAGGACACCCAAAGCAATCAGGAAGACAGACACAGGAGGAGGGAAATATCAGTGCAGACAGTCACATGAGTGGGCAGTACAGACAGTAATGGCCAAGAGGAACATGACTTGATTGTTCAAGCAGAATTTTACAGCCTTATCTCCTGAGTGGAGTTTTCAAAACCACTTGTAGAGGCTGAATTTATATACAAGGTTCCAAATAAACCAACTCAAGTACTACAAAATCAGCAGAAAATGCTTTTAACATCTTCTTGATACTTCCATGACAAGTCTACACTTCTGGGGTTCCTTTGAAAAGCCCACATTTAGCTTCCATGTAGTGTCACATGTTGACTCTGAATCAACTTTTGCCATCCTAATGTAGCCCTAGTCTGGTAGCACCACCTATAAACAGCCTTAGAAACAGCCCCACTCAGCCTGGAGTTATCTGCAAGTTTGCTGAGGATACACTTGATCCCTTCATCTATGTCATTTATGACAATATTGCATAACAATGGTCCAAATATGGACACCTGAAGGACACCACTTGTCACTGATGCCCATCAGGACTCCGAGCCATTGTCCTCTGGATGTGACCATGCAACCAATTTCTTATTCTCCTAACAGCTCACCAATCAAATCCACACCTCTCCAGTTCAGAGAGAATGGTGCTGGGGGGCACCTATCAAGTGGGCTCTACAAAACTCCAGATAAATGACATCTGTAGCTCTTGGTGAAGCTGTGCTGGCTGTCCCAAATCACCTCCCTGTTCTCCATGTGCCTCAGCAGAACACATGGTCTAGTGGGATTCCCTCCCCTCTGCCAGCACACAGTCCAGTCTGTGAGGGTTACACACTGAGCCATTGCAGTGACCTGGATTAAAAGGAACCCTGTGGGATGGAGCTATTTTTAACCGAAATCATTTAATTGATTGAGTGTATAATTATGCCAGCACAGCTGAGCTGCTCCAGGCAGCACAAACCCTAGGAAAAGCAGGGTAGGGGAAGTGAGCTTTAGTAGTGAAAAAAACATAACTTGAAACTAATGAAAAGAAAGGTAGCTTCATTTACTCTTGTTTTACAAGAAAACTCCTGTCTTGTCTTACCCTTACATCATCCAGTTCAATAACCACCTGACCTGACAGCACAGGTCTGTGGACAAAATGTAGAGAGGTGAAGGAGAATGTGAAGCTAAGGTGTTCCTTTCTCATGCAGGCTCTGTTGGAATCTTCCATGTTCACTCACCCTGTGAAAGCTGAGCACATTTCATGGTGCTTGCAACATCCACATTGTGCAAAGAGTGATTATTAAATGATCACATTAATTATCCTCACTGATGACAAAACCCCAGTTGTGCTCAGTATATATGTAAAGCAACAATGTCCATTCCCTACTCTATTTTCCAATTTGCACCAATTATTTCTGACAGGGAGATACGAGAAGCATTCCCATGGAAGAAGGCTAATCTCAAAGAACTGCAGGAGCATAACTAAGGAAAAATGAGCCATAGATGTATAATCATTCAAATCAAGCAGTATCGTTTAAAGCAGTTTCATTCAACATCTTAATTAAGGAATCTGCTTGGAAGAAAAGAATATAAACTGAAAATGAGGCAGTAAACTGGCACCTAGTTATACTATTGAATAAAAAAGATAAAAGATAGACAGTGCCAGCAAAGCTACGCTAACAAATGCCCCAAGGCAACTATTCTAAAATCCTGCAGCCTTACAAACAATTCATTTCTGAGCCCAAAAATTGATGTCTCAAAATCAAGACACCCTTCAGACCCAGTCTGAAAACAGTCACCAGATATAATCTTTACTCCAAATCACACCTATATTTCTGCAAGGGCTTACTCAAGTTCTCTAATTAAGACTGGAGCTAGAGACTAAACTGATTTTCAGATGGATGCTTTGCATGAGACACCTGATGTAAAACCACATAATGTGCACTATTATGTGTGAGCTGGTTCCCACTGCAGCCAACATTGCTCAGACACTACATGACAAGCATTACAGAGAGTTCTCTCATCAAGTTAGAGATCAAGGGTAGGAGAGAAAGAGAGCAGATCTATCCTTTCTGTACTAAAACGAGGGAGAACACACTCAGTCAATCTCTCCCTGACATGCAGAGACACAGGGCACCACCAGCACCTCATTCCCATGATACTGGGATTGTGGATGATAAGCATGCAACAGAGGTTCACACCAGCCTGCACCAGTGGAAACTCCCAGGGCTGTGGTTCATGCTGTTATGTACTAATGTTTCTACTATTTTGCATTTCTGAGCTTTCCATACTGAAACACAGTGCTTTGTGCCCACTCTCTCCTAGGTGCAAACCACCACCATGTGCATCTCTGTGAGTCTCAGTGGCTTTGTTGTGCTGGGCTGCTTGTTTGCACCCAAGGTGCACATCATCCTTTTCCAGCCCCAGAAGAACGTGGTCACTCACAGACTCCACCTCAACAGGTTCAGCGTCAGTGGCACCGGGACCACTTACTCCCAGTGTAAGTAACAAGGCTGCCACCACTCTGTGGGGTTGTGGTGAGTTCGGGTAAAGACAAGGTGGGCTGAACTATGTAACCCTGTGAAAGCACCATTTCCTTTGTGTCTGGAGAGGAAAACTCATCCCCCTGGCATGGGAGTCTGCTCTGAAGCTCACTGAAATCAGCAGAAAGTTTTTTGGCGGGCACTGACTGCAGCCTGCTGCACACACCAAGCAGAGCCCGTGTCTCACTGTGGCGCTGGCAGTGTGACAGGAGCAGATTGCCTTGGAGTATTTCTGTCAGAGCAGCACACTGACAGGATCTGGGCCACAACGCAGCGTGCTCTCAATGGCTCATCACCTGCATTATAAGGAAAGGCTCCAAGTCTGCAGAAAATGCATCCAAGGGATGCCATAAACTGCATCTGTATGCAGACCATGATCAATAGCCTTTGTCAGTGCCATAGCCTGGAGAAGCCATCAGTGTTCTGTTGCAAGCACAACTCATTTGCTCTGATTCCCTTCTTTCCTTCATCTTCACTCTCTTCATCACAAGCAGGTTCACAGCTGTGATTTTGTTTTGAGGCTGTCACTCCCTTTCTGGGTGAGCTGCTCAGAGAATTTTATGGATTACAGAAAAAAAAAAAAAATAGGTCACCTGTATATTTGTTTGGGTTTTTTTCTTTGTCTAGCTTAACTAACTTAACTCATCCAAGATGGGAGCACACAGTACCCCATTCACAGAGCTCTCTGGACAGCATGCCCACCCTGGAAATCTAATTGAAAAGCACACTACAACCATAAAGAGGAAGGGAATAAGAAACAGAGGAAAGGGGGGGACACTTTTCCAGCAAGTTCACAATAACCTAGCCTTAGGTTTTTGAGTGTCATCTAAATTTCAAAATTGTCTCAAAAGCGTTGATACTTCAGATTTCAGACAGAGCATGGAAGTAACTTGGCACCCTGCTGTGCATCACATTAGCAGGGAACAGGAAGTGGAGGGATCCCAGCCATCCCTGGCTCTCCCATCCCAAAACACACTCTGCAAGAATGTCCAGGGTCCCTTAACAAGAGATGAGCCATGTGGTTCTATAGGTCCTCAGTGTCATCAGTCAGGACTGCATCCAGTCCTGACACCAGAGAGCAAACATTCCTTGTATTTTGGAAAATTTAATGAGATGGCACTATGTGCCTGAAGTGCTGAACACTCCTAAAAGACCAATCAATTCCCAAAAACTCTTAGAAATGTGGTCCCTTGGCAAAATGGTGAGTCCCATGAGACTCTTTTCATTCCTTATCAATTTTGTATAAGTGGTCTTTCCAAGTTTTTTAATACTCTCATGCTATGGAATGAGCTTAGCCAGAAATAATTTTGATTCATAAATACTTTGTACTGGATTCTGGATTGCATTTTGGAATCTGATATTTTTATTTTAATGGCTGGATAACACAGGTGTGTGTAAGCCTGCATGCAACTGAGAGACATCCTCAGTGCACATCTTCACATTAAAACCTGCATTTTCAGGCTTGCAAACACCTTGAGGACATTAAGAAAAGCATAAAAATCCAGACTTACAATCTCTTACGACTTCATTGTTTGGAAAGGTTGCTGCAGTTATTTACTTTTACTGCTGACACCTAATTGAATCAGGGCTGCTCACCTTGTTGGGCTTTTTAGACCATGAAAAGACATGGAAATAGGGCTAAAAGGTCCATCACACACAAAGGAAACAGCCATACAGTCTCCATCTAGGACAATTATTTGGGAAAATAACACTGTCTATCACAGTGACAATATTTTCAAGATGAAAAATCTGCCCTTACACCCTTCCATTAATTTGTAAATTATTTTAAATAAATTCCCATTATTTTTCTTAACTGACTAGTCATTTATAAAACTCCAAAAAGGTTGCCATACAAATTGGTTCTAATCTTTGTCTAAAATATTCCACTAATCACTCCTGGGGCTGTCAGCTTGTTTTTATTTTGGTCTCAATGACATTTTCATCATTCAGAAACTTCTTAATATCAAACTCATCAAAATTCGCTTTCGGGCATTCTAGTAACTTTGAAAAGGCAGTTTTTATACATAATCAGCTCTCTAGAGGTCAGTGTTTTTCCTACCTCCACAGATTCTCACCTCCATTGCATGTTAGGCCTGCCACCACCTCTTCACTCCATTGATCACGAATGCCATGAGCAGAGTGGCTCTTGAACAACAAGTGACACACAGTTTTTAACACAGTTTCCTGAGTCATGAAAATTGGTCAAACACTCTGAGAAAAGGTGACACTCATGATGCTTTTGGGTAGTCTAAGTGTTAGTGTCTAGCTTTGATCACTTTGATAGCTGAAGTCTGGACTGAAAAAAGAATATAGATTTAAGCCAAATAGAGGCAGGGTAAAAGTGTGCTTAGGTATATGACATGTTTTGAAATGTATATATTTGTACACATGGTTTTGGTTCTGAAAATTCCCATTTGGCAGCGTGCTGCATAAATTCTGCTGCCCCAGCAGTGTCTCCCCCATTGAGATGTTCCCCCATTTTCCTCTTTTATGGGCTTTACCACCCATAAAACTTCACTAAGAACTCACCTTCCTGAATTCATAAGCACCTTCAGACTGATTCAGACTAAGCTTTTACACCCAGATGTCATTTTTCCAAGTTATGTCCACATGGAGATCTGCACACAGAGCTGAGCTCCTCCAGGTGACCTGCACATGGGTCAGAAGGAGAAGTGAACCTACAGTTTATAGCGAGACTGGCAATTTTTTTTCCCTCTGAATTTATTTTCCCAGGCCTGGCTCCAAACTCGCCCTGATATAACTGAGATTAACTCACAGTAGCCCTGCTGTGAGCATGAGTAGAGGAGACAATGCTCTCAGGCACATGGTGTGATTCTTGAGGTTGCCCTGTGCACAGCCAGGAATTGGACTCAATGACCCTTGTGGGTCCCTTCCAAGACAGGACATTCTATGACTCTATGATTCTAAGTGGCACACTGACAGCAAATTCAGATCTGCCTGGTCTTGGCTGTGCAGGCAAAGCTGCAAGGTCACCATGGCAGTGCTGGGCTCTTGCATTGTCCCTCTGGTTCTTTTCCTTGGATTATCTATGCAAAATGAGGGACAGCCAGGAAGAGGGAGATCAAAAGCATGAACCTGGGCCAAATCTCAACTTCTGCTGATGTTGCACTTTTGTCCTTGGTCTCAACACAAAATGAAGTTGAAGTGTCTCTTGCATATCCAGCAGTATTCCAGGAAATCCCTCGGCAGCTGCCATAAGACACTGAGTGTAGCTCAGAACCCTGCAGGGCCAGTGATTAACACTGCTGAGGTCTGTAATGAAAAGCAAGGTCTTTTGTTCTGTCTCAGGAGAGCTGGATGCTCGGTGTGAACACTTTACTCCACCCAGCAGAGTTAATAACTGCATCCCAGCACTAGAAGAGAGGTGCATGCTGTGCAGGAAGCCTGGAAACTTAAAAGGCAAGGCCACTCATTTCTCGCCATATATTTCTGTCCAATTTTGATATCCTCCTGACCCAGTTACCATAGTATTTGAGCTATTCATGCTTGTCAGTGTGTTGGACTTCAAAAAGAAAAGCCTGAAGCTAAAAAAATTCTGGTTAAGTGACTGATGTTCATGGAAACAAAATGCTTTTGCCTGTAGCAATACTGCAGTAGAACAGGGATTGGAATCAGGTTTCCTGAGCAGAACTGATTTTTCTATTCTCTAACAAAAAGTAGAAATAAAAATAACAACAATAAAAAAAAATTAGGTCATTGTGCTGCCACGTTACACACAATTAAAAATAGAATACAAAACACAAAATAATTTCTACAAATCACAGATATGATGCCCTGTGGTCTTTTACATACAACAGTTGCTCCACACCTGTGACTCACAACACATATCCATGCTGTAAGAGATCAAATTCCATCAACCTAATCCAGAAGAGGAGCTTGTTCTTGGGTCTCCTGTTTCAGGAAGATGTCCTGCCTTCTGAGTAGTAGGTTAGTCCAGTAGATGCCTCTAAATTTCTTTTGTTAAAACAATTCTGTTTTCCATTAAATATTTATTCAGTCAAGGAAAGAATGAAAAATACCAGCTGATATGAAGAAAGAATATTTTTTTCTAAACACTATACTGAGCATCTTTACAGAACCAGTGTGCAACTGAGAGTGCAGCCAGCACCAGATGTAGAAGACTGAGCATGCCCTTGTCAGCTGCATAAATTGCTTTTTACACTGGATGATTGAGTTTACTAAGTCATTGTTTGCCATGTGTTTTCTTTGATGAAGGCATCACATTTCTCTGGGTCACTTTTACCATTAACCTAATGTACCTTTCAAAAACCAGCTTCATGGTGCCCTGAAGCAGAGATGTCAAAGAGTATCTGAAAACACATTCCTGATGCCAAATGGATAATTTTAACAAAGACGGAAAAAACAGTTTGCTTTTAAATTAAAATCCACAAGACTTAAGCAGAATAGGGTAGTATATTCTCTGCTCAAAATACAAATACATTTGGAAACAGATTGTTATACTCAGATTCAACTGTCACCTAATACCACTAAAGCAGTGAAAAACTGATGTATAAAATGTTATACCACATAAACAAGTTCATCAGAATCTGGTCTTCATCTCTGGATGCATACTGAATCCTGATCCAGAGCTCCTAGAAGTGAAGTGTATTATAGGCAGAAATTATTCCAGGATTAGGTGAGAAATAATCTTGCTTTTAAATTCAGTTATTAAAAAATTTCTTCACTTCACCCAATATGCTCTTATAATTCTTATTTTTATTAATTAAACGGTGATTGACACAGAATTCTAATATGGTAGATTATCTCCTGGAACTACATATATTTTCATCACGAATGTCCGCTCCAATTATGTGAAAGCTCAAACGATCAGACCTTAACATTTCTTGCCAATAAAACACAAAAAATCCAAAGGCTCACTTTTTTCTACTGAGGTATTTTAGCACCATTATAGCTGTATTAATTCACACTACCATGCAAAGTGCTACAAAGTGAGACCCAGTGGCACAGAATGATAAAAAAAAAAAAAAAAAAAAAAGTATTTTATTCCAATGCTTCTTGGAGAAGTGTAATCACCCTCTGTGCTCCCAGAGGGCAGCAAAGTGAAATCAGGTTTCTTAGAGGATGCCACAGCCTGAGGTCTGAGTTGCCATGTAGAGGTGCAAGCAGCACCTCCATCAGCTCTGCTGCTGACACAGGCAGAGGCTTTTCATCAGGCACCTTGGTTAAATGGAGTGAGATGGTCCAGACTGACACAAATCCTAACCCTGTGTGTTGCCCCTTTTTGCTGTCCTGAAGTCAGCTGATTTTCCCCTCTCTTTCTCTTCCAGCATCTGCCAGCATGTACGTGCCAACCGTGTGCAACGGGAGGGAAGTTCTGGACTCCACCACTTCGTCTCTGTGATTGTGGCTCGTGGTTCAGTTCTTGAGTTTTTAGACTGTTAGGCAAAATTTTGCACATGTTGTGCACTCCAGAGAACACCAGAAAACAAAAGACGTCCGAGCAAAATTAGTACCTTTTTTTAGAAACAGTGTAATAAATTATTTTTGAGGATTGTACAGTATATAGTGACGTTCTGGAACTTTTTAGACTGATTTTAGCCTTTCTGTTGTTAACGGTTGTAAGGGACGTGTAAATAACCATGGTTCACAATGTGCATAGTCCTGCAGTAAGGGAGTGATTGTTGCAAGCACAGTTGCAATGTTAGGTGACTTCTTTCCTACGAATTTTTTTTGTAGCTCCTTGTTGTAATTAACTTAGACTGCATTTCTATGTTGTATATTACAGTTACCTTACGTGTAACAGATTGGTTTTCTCAGCACAACACAGCAGTATTAATGTAAAGGCACCAGTAATAAAAAGATAAAAGTTTTTCAGCATGGTTTCATTTTTGTTTCTTACTCTCTCAAGGTCATTACATTTTTCTAGAGAGTAGGTTAGGTAAAAAGGATAAAAAGTCTGGAGAGTGTGTACACAGGCATTTGTGTGTTGGTTGGTGCCTGTGTTATAAAATCCATATCACAATATATATGCTTACGATTAATGCTTTTTCAAGGTCACATAGAAATTTCCTCTTCTTAAAAAAAACCTCCCACATTATTAAAGCATCTCAATTTCTCCTTCTGTTATTAAAATACAGGGTAATTTTCAAAAGTGAAAATGTCTAATTTCATATTAATGAGATATTAGCAAAAAAAATTTTTACTCTTGGTTCACTCATTTGGCACAACTAAATGCTGTCATGCATACAATGGATTGGTAGCATATAAAAACAAAATGAATTTGGATTAGGTTGGAAGAAAATCTGTCAGAAAATTAGCTAAGACTGTTTAGTGTCTCCAGCAAAACAAAGCTGTTTCAGCTTGTCTGCATCAACAGTTCTGTAAAAGGTATTTGGAGCAGCACAGAAACCAGAAAGTCAAAAAAGAGAAACGCAGGAGACATTTACACATGTCTCTGGGGTGACCTTTGCGTTCCAACCAAATGCTTCAAGACACACATACCACCTACTTAGACAATTGCAAAATATCTTAAAAGTCTAGCTTTTGAAACTGCACTCTTAAAGCTGCCCTCACTCAATTGAAACAATCTGAAATCCTCTCTTCTGCCAGGTCCCAAAAGTCATTAAGGAAACAAACACACCTTTGATTAATGTGCCTGAGCATATTTACCTAAGGGCTTGTTCTCATTGATCTCATTCCAGCTGAGGTCAATAGCAAAATTCTCATTGACTTCAAAGGCAACACCAGCGAGGCTTGAACGTCAGACACTATGGATACATAGTGTGGGATGTACATGTTCTCTGGAGCCCAGTTCTCCTGCTCTTGCAGATGTTTTCACACATTTCTGCAAAGCTGCAAGTCCTTTAGGGCTGAACTGGCAAAAGGAAGCAGCTGTTATTTGGAATGCAAAAATTAAAGATGCAGGTTCTTAAAATTCCTGCTCAGAGATGGATGCTTGTATTTTCTAAACATCCCGATGTCCACCAGCAAAGACCTCTTGATGTCAACCCTTCCATGACAGAGGCAGCCATTTAAGCCTCTGCATCATGGATCTGTGTCCAGAACAGGAATCCCTGTGACTCTCCCCAGAATAGCCATAGATCAGCCTGCCCCACATGCAGAGCTCTGCATTCAGCTTCTTCCTCTCCACAACCTCTGCCATGCCTGACGTTTCAGGCTTGTTTCCCACCTCGATGCAGGGGCCAGGGTCAAGTTTTGACAGTCTGGGAGTCTTCCTTCCGAAATCAAGACCTCTTAAAGCCTTATGTTGGGCAGCTACATTCATTTGACTTTAGTGTTCTCTCTTGTGGACTAAGAGGCTGGTCACAGTGTGACAAAAGGTCAGAATATCTGACCATAATTCTGAGGTCTCATCTTTATGGAGGTCTTAAAAATGCCTAGGCCGATGAGAGTTTCTTCTCAATTTTTATGGAAAGCCACAATCAGGGTCAAATTCACCTCATCTAACACTCACTGTGTACAAGGACAAAGTAAATAGCTACATCTGAGATGGTCAACCCCTCTCCCTTTGTACTCAGTGGAAGGAAGTACACATAATTCCCCTGGCTTATCTTGGACAGACACTTCAGGCAGGGATGAAACTCTCCAAATAAAGGCAAGCAGAGCTTGCTCAGATCACAGAGTCTGCACTAAAAATTAAGGCATTGTGTCAGATGAATTTTAGCCCCAGAATCTAAATTGACATTACTGAAGTTAATTTACAGCAGGTGAGGATCTCACTGTGCTGGAGTTTTCATTCATTTTGATAGCACTATTGAGAAAATGACCCAGTGTCTGTGTCTGAACACCTGATGTGAATATTTAGTTGTCTTGAAAGCCACCTGCATGTGGGGCTTTCATACAAAAACCCCAATAACCAAAACATGCAGAGCCCTGGACTTCCATCCCCACTGAATGCTCCTGACATTTTTGTACTTCATTTGCCTTTGTCTTGAAAGCCTTTCACTATTTTCCATTGGATGTCCACAGATGCATATTGTTTGGTATTGCCTGATGAAGTAATTCAGTTTCAAAACACAGCAGGACAGAAAAGGAAACTGACAAAGCAGAGGCTTTCCACAACACACTGGCATGATAACCTTCTAAGAAAGGGATTTTTTTTTTCTTTGCTGTTGTCTCACATCACTATTTCAGTTTCTCTATTTATAACAGTTTATAGTTTTTGTACCCATTTATGTAAAATTTGAGTTTAGAGCACAAACTTTTCTAGTCTACTGCTCCCATCATATTTAAAGATTTGAGCAATTCACTTCAAAGCAGAGGGGGTCCTGTCAGAGCTCCTCCCAAGTACCCTGACTCTGAGCCTTGAGACTAAGCACAGTGCTCTGAGCCCTGCACACTCAGGAGTAAAATGCTGAAATCAGAAGAAATGCTGTGGATGAGAGCAAGGCTTAACCCAACATCTACAATGCCTAACTGGAGGCTGAAGAAAACTTTAGTTTTTTATTTAGAAGTACCTCAGCTCTCTGATAAAAATCACAATTGCAGAAAGGTTTGTGAAAAACTGATCACTTTTTTTTATTATTGTCAGAATAGAAAAATAAGACTCAAAGAGTTTATTGCAAGCTAATCTGAAATAAACAAAGTCTGTGGGTTTTTCATCTTTGTTCATGGGCTTGGGTGTGTTTTTTGATGGTTTGGTTTGGTTTTTCTAGAAGAGTTGTTTGGTTTTTAAATCTTTAATGAATTTTGAAAGCAAGGCCAAAGTCTACTGTGGAAAACCAAAATATTTTATTTTTTCTTCAAGTGATTGCTTTTCCTTAATTAATTGAACACAGCTGGTTTCACTCATGGCCAAACCAATTTGAATATGAACTGCCTTTTCAAATTTAGAAATCAAAAGCTATTTAAAATATATTATGTCCTCCCAGTGTGGAACAAATTCTAGAAATCAGAAAAAAGATGTCCAAAATATCCTGACCGTGCACAGAAATTTCGTATCTGTTTAAGGAGATTTCCACTGCAATCTTTCACCCAGTTAGCACAATTAGAGTAAGGGAGACCAAAACAAACCCTTAACTCATCACCAAATACAGTATGATGTCCATGGTGTCATTGCCTACTCATTAATGCCTGCAGTCTGCAAGACAAAGGGCAGGACCTGTTCATCCAGAGTTACCTCAAAGCTTCTCAGCAACACGAACACAGGCAGAACTGAGCTTTCTTACTGCGAGAGGAAAAGGCCAGGACCAGGCTGGGCTGGTTTTGCAAGAGGAAAAGGATGGGGTAGCAAATACACATCACAAAACCCTGCTGTGGCTTTTAGGTGCTGTTACAGGAGCAGCCACACAGTACACGGACCTTAGAGAATTCTTCCTGGTGAGCTCCTACTCTACAGATCCAGAGGAGAAACCAAAACACCATGGCAGGTAATGACCAACTCTATTCTTGTGTGTTCCTCCTTCCTGCTGCATGACTTCAGTGTGGGCACACCCAGCCAGGGCACTGGGGGTGTCACTGCACACTGTGACACACACTGCATATTCTAGGATGAGCCTGACTTCCTTTTATTCCTATTCCTCTCCCCTTACATCTTACCAAAGCAGTACAGTTCAGAAAACCTTCAACAAGAAATAAAAACAAAGGATTCAGTGAATTTAGCACACAAGGGGAAAGACTGAGAGAGAACACCACCAAAGATAAGTAGAACTTCACAAGAGTCCTCTTGAGGTTCTCCCTGAGAGGAGAAGGCTCTGGGGACACCTCACTGCAGCCTTCCAGTACCTAAGGGGGGCTTCTAAAAAAGTTACTTTTTTATATGGGCAGATAGTAATAGAACAAGAGGGAATGGTTTTAAACCAAAACAGGGGATATTTAGATTACATGCTAGGAGAAAATATTGTGAGGGTGGTGAGGGACTGGAATATGCTTCCCAGAGAAGTTGTGGAGTATTATCTAGAACAGCTATTTAAGCCCTCCATGCTTCATGATATGGACCAACCAGCACCACTCCTTGCTGAGGAGGAAATGTCACCCCCACTGGTGTGTCAGCAAGAATTGTAGCTGCTTCTACACTTACACTGTGTTGGTCACTGCTGGGGAAGAGTCAACAACCACTGGCTCCTAAATGGTGACACCTGCTGCTATCTAATTATAATTAAATAACTTGATTTTATGGGTACTACTGGCTCTGGAAGGACAAAACCTTCAAACTTTCCCCTCTACTATCAAAGAATCCCAAAACCTATTTTTTTCAAAAGCAAATAGTCAAATCCTTTCTTTGAACAAAGATTACAGATCATTGAAGCTACTCAGCAATTTCCCACTGTGGCTCTAAGACACAGAGTTTCCCCCAAACCTTAATCAATTGTATCCTGTATTACAAACATCAGCTAACACAATCAGAGCCAAGCCAAAACACATTCTTTATGCATTTCCCCCCTAGCAAGCACTGTCAAAGCTGAGACAATGACGTTCTGCTAATCTGCCAATAATTTATACAGACACCACTAAAATGTGCTTAATCCTCAAAGAGATTCAGTTGCTTGACTCCCGATTTCAAAGAAAAGCATGCAAATGCAAAAGTAAAATGTATTCCTTTTAATCAAGTGAACACATAACAGACTGATTCACATTGTTTTATGGCATCAAATAACAGTTTTCTAATGTGATTCCATGTGGAAGAAAAGGGGGAGGTTGCTGTAAGTGTATTTTGGCAGAGCACTAGAAGAGGTCACAGACAGCTGATTTTTCAGTGAACTATTAAAGGCTTCCAAAAATTGTCTCTTATGGGAAAATGGAAACTTCCCCTCTCTACTACATCTTTAACAGAAAGAAAATAGCAGAAGTCAGCTCAAATATTTCAGATTACACTTGCTTAATTGTTGGAAAATGCAGTTTGCTTATTTTAAGGTAAATAATGTCTACGGTATTGGTTTGCATCCCACTGTGTTAGCACAGCACCATTGGACTGCCTGGGAGAATGTTCAACTCTATAATGATTTGGAAGCAGAGCTGAGAAGAGTCATACAGCAAAGTCTGTCACAGCTGTCAAAAAATTCCATTCCATTTTATTTGGAAAATATAATGGAAAGAGAAGGGAACCAAATGAAACCTGTGTGGTATTAAGTCAAATTAAATACAGTCCATAAAAATTAAGGCATTTCTGCATTACAGGGATATGGATCCAGTGATGAAAAAAGAAACAGTGTTCTGGAGAATGAACTGTAATTATGGCTGAGAAAACATATGGAGAGAGAAGGGAAAAAATTAAAGGAGATGTAGAGAAATGCAATTTGATGGCAGTGAAAAGCTCTACTCATGACCGAAGACCTGCAATGTTCAGGAAAGGCTGCAGTGCCACCAAACATCTCAAGTCCAAAATTTCAAATATATTTTTACTTTATTTTATGAATGTCCATCAGATATATATCTTTGATGCTACAACACACTAGCTGAATAAAAATCAACAACATAAAAACCCTCATCATAAAAGATCCAAGGAGTGAAATCCCAAAGCCATAACCATTTACTCTGTGAGCATCTTTGACAACCATATATAAATGACATCATGACAACAAATACAATGTACAATAATAAGTGTGCAATGGTACAAAATATACAAAAAGGAATGTGTATTTAATATACATTCAACATTACCCCATAAAAATCTTTGTTGGGAAAGTGAAGTGCCTTTTCAAGACCAACAGAAAATGTACACCACTTCGGCTAAAATGCCTGAAGGATCTCCCCTCAAAAGAGTAAAGTGTGTGATCTTTGACTGGAACTATAAAATAACAGAGCTGAATTTTCCCTAATGAAAAAACAAATCTAACCTTCATAAAATTTTTGTCCACATCTAGAGTATAATAAAATATACTCTAGAAAATTCAGTTTCTGCAGAAAATTCAGTTTAATTTAAATTTCACTTAAAGTGGGCCCTCATTTATTGATAGACCTAGCTCAGTCATATAAACCCAAAAATCTATATTCCTTATAGTAAAAAGACTATTTCTGCCCATGTCTCTTTTCTGGTTTTGATGCATTCCACAATTCACATAAATTTGCTGTAATGGAAATATGAGTCTGACCAGAGGTCAGTAGAAGAATCGTTGCTCATTTTCTCTGGCTCTATACAAGTCTTGCATAATTTTACTCAAATATTTTTTGCCTAAGGTTCAGATTTCTTTGAGTTCGACCTCAGAGGGAATTTCAGGAAATTATTACTGTGGATATTATGAAGATCACATGCTTATAATGTGGCTGATTTTATGGAAAAGTCCACCTAGCCTCCAGCTTCAAAGGCACCACTTGGTGCCTTTCCTCCAGAGCTGGTACTTGCACTGATACAGGATGGATTTAGACACTGTGCAAGTACATAACCCATGCTCAGCTCTGCTGGATATCCATCCATCCATCCATCCACCCACCCATCCATCCATCCATCCATCCATCCATCCATCCATCCATCCATCCATCCCATCCATCCATCCATCCATCCATCCATCCATCCCATCCATCCCATCCATCCATCCATCCCATCCATCCCAACCATCCATCCATCCCATCCATCCCATCCATCCCATCCATCCCCCTTCCTCACATGGGCCCAGAAATAAAGGAGGCTGAGTATTTTCAACAAGCCTCCCAACTGACAAAGCTGATCCCTGATTCCCAAAAGTAGAGATTTTTGCTGTACCTCCAGAGTTCAGGTTTTGCTGGTTCCCAGCCCTGGGAAAAGTGACATTTACACAGCCCAGAGGAGGACACTGCCAAAGACCTCTCTTGAAAGAACAAGCATCCACAGAGAGGGACAAGAGCAATTTGCACTGTAGGTACCACTTTACATCTCTTTATAGAGTTTGAACCTGCTACTGCCTATAAACTCATGGGCCCAGACCTACAATTCACATGACAGCTGTTACCAAGTTTAAATTTAATAGCACTAAGCTTTACTCCAACCCTGATGGCCATGACTTAGGCACCAGAATGGGTTTAATTTGCAGGTGCAACACAATTCCTCTTGTATTAGAGGTCAACATAGACCATCCAGACCTTCAAAGCACTAAAATCAAAAGTATTTTCCAAAGATCAAAACTCACCTGAGGCTCATTCCAAGTACCATTCACAACTTTGATTTCAAGAGAGACTCACAGTTATGCCAGTGAACAACAACACAGAACCTTTGCAGGAGGTTGCAGGCCTCTCTGAAAATCATTTCTTAGGAATATGCTCAGAAGGAGTGAGAAGGAAACGAAGGTACCTATAAATCATACAGCATGCCTGAGTGTTGCCCAGGTGAATGCAAAAAATTTATGTTATTTGCAGTATGTATATCTCTTCCTGAGTTGAATTTCATTCCCAGTATGGAATCCAAGCATCTGCTTTCTTTTTTTTGGCAAGATACTCAATCACATGGTAAGGCAATCCAATTTTCTGGTTTGCTTCCTGTCTTCTTTCCTCCTAAATGGCCAAGCATTTCTCACCAAGATCACCACTACGATGTGTACCAGAATATGTCTAAAATATGGTCCTGTAAAAATAGAAATTAGGTTTGTTTCTTTGAAGGCAGCATTAGTTCTTCATATATTCTGGGATCTTGAAGATTTCAGCTGAACAGATTCAAAATTGTCTTCCTTTTCCTGCAATGGAAAAGACAGGTTCCCATCAATTGGATTTCCTCAAAATCTCTCCAGCAGTCAGCACAATCACCTCTTCTCTCATTATCCTCTGCCAAAAACTTCACTTTATTTTTAATACAGTAATTAAGTGCACAGTTTGACCCTTTAATATTTAATAACATTACTAACTCTGTAAAAATTTGCAAAACCAATAAAATTATGCTATAGCTATTGTCCATGGTACTTATTTAAGAGGGTACAGGGAAAGTCTGCATTTCATATTCATAGAATAGGACAGGTAGTTTGAGCTGGGGAATTGCAAGGTAATTGTGGTTATTATCACTATGGTTATTATCATTTATTAATGTGTTTCCCACAATATATAAAATGCTTGAAGCACAGCATGTGAGTGTGAACACCATTGCCTTGCCCCTGAGTTCCAGTCTCAACTGGAAGACCCACAGGACAAAACAAGTCTACAAATAATTTGCCATCTTAAACATCAGGGCTAGAGGGTTGAGTTTTCTCTCTATTTTCATTTGCCATCTGGCCAGCAGGAATCAGGGTGAACGAGAAATGTGAACATACACACCCAAAGAGTTTGCAAATTGACTAAAACTACCTTCATAATCTGATTTTTTAGAGCCATCTCACACAGATCAGGACAGCCTGGTGCAGACATGAGAAATAAGGGGAGAAATTTTCCTACGCTAGTCTAGTGAAAAATATGTGTTCTGAAGAGCCTAGTGTTTGGAGACAACAGCCCCCAATCTGGAACAGGTTTGTAATTATTTGGCTTCTATCTTCTCATTAAAAATAAGTCATCCCTTTCTATATTACAGGCCTAGCCCTCAATCCCTTGGGTACTCAAACCCACTGATATCTTTGTGACATGCTGGCAGAAATGCCATAGCCTGAAGCTTGAACATACAGTTAGGATACTGCCGATTTTCTTTCTCTCTCATTTTACATTTCTCATTTTTCTCCCCTCCATACGTTTTATCTGTATTTTACATGCATATGTAGCAGGACATGAATTTCTTCATCTTTTGCATAAATGAAAAGCTATGCCTATAACATTTGTTTTTGGTAAATATATATTAAATTCGAGTTATCTGCAGGGATACAGGACACAGAGCTGAGTAAGCTAATGAGGTACTGGAAGTTGAGTTTGCCAGCTATTGTTATCAAGCAGTAAAATAAGGAACAAGCTTAGAAATATCTGACAAGCTTGTTGAAAAAGGAGAGAACACTCAGGAGGCCTGCTGCAGTGGATATAGAAACATTAAAAAACTCCAAGTAGACATTCAAGTTGTCTGAATATTGAGGTACTAAAGCTTACTTCTATTTTTGCAACATCACCAGAAAATTTTATGTGATTTGATTTTATTTACATTTTCAATATTCTCATTATTGAATTAAGAATTAATATTGAATTTCTGCCCCTTTCCACAAGGAACAATATTGATTTTGCAGGACAAATAGTCAGGCTGGGGTCAAGGGAAAGTTCTGCACATTATCTGTGCAATAGTAACTTCTCCTAGGAGGGGCATCTGAGGAGCAGGTAATGTGGCAAGAGGACACCAGTCAAATAAAAAAAGTAAAAGAATGAAGAGAAGAGAATAATAAGGGAAAAGAAAGGCAGCACACAAGTTTTAATTACATTGCACTCAATCACAGAAAGAAAAAAAAATATACAAGGAAAAAACTCTCAAAATTCAACATTCAGAGATATTATTTGGACAATAAACTAGAGTAACAATGTTTTAAAATTAATTTTTATTATTATCTTGTAAGAGACTTTCTAAGAAACTCACTTCAACAAAACTGTTTGAAAGGGAAAATGTCATTTGCCTTTTTCCTGATCATAACAGATGCCTCCACTGGAATCCCTTAAAGGCGACACTACCCTTTCCATAGCACAGATTTCAAGGCACTTGGAACAAAGACCAAAGAGCTTTTGGGATCTACCATGACAGCCCTCTGTGGCTCCTCTCAGAAATGTTCAAAGACACCAAAGACTTTGGTGCTGTCAGTTCAGACATGCAACAATGCACATCACACCTACTGCAGAAAAAATGCTTTTCTGGTGTTGAAATGGAGGAGGCTGCTGTGTTGGGCAACAGGATGAAGCTGATGCCTCCTCTTCAGCTGAATCCTACTCAAAATTATGGTTCTCCTGTCATCCATGAAGCCAGCCCAGGTGAGCTGCAAGCAGCTGGCTGGTGGCTGTGTTGCCAATGTTAATTTTTTGTGTCCCTAATAGCTGTGTTTGCCTCAGCAATGGATGTGCCTGGGAGGATTCTGCGCAAAAAAGGTTCTCTGTGGCATTAACTGGTTTTTTCTGGTGTCATGCAGGCAATAAAAAATGCTACTGAAATCTCTCCATGGAGGAAGGAGCATTTACCCAAAACCCTACAACATTTCTTAATTTCATCCACACTGTAGATTTCAGCAGATCACTATGGACTGGATGAGGTGTGCGTGGGAGGCTGCCCTGCTGTGAAATTAGCATCAAAGACTGATCACATCTACTAATAAATAAAGGTAATAATTATTTTTAACATTAAAATTGGTAATTACTACTCACCTTTGTTGCCAAGGATTTCAGCTTCCCCAGCAGTGACTGCTTATTTGAATATACTATTTCCTCTTCATTATCTTCTCCTTCCATTATAGCACAGCTGTCAGCAGCTGGCAGTTCACACTCTTTTGAGTTTGTTGTCATCACTAATTTGGAATATTTATACTCCAGCCTGAAGATATAAAGCCACATAGGAATATTTTTTTTTCTCAAATGTCCCATACTCAGGGTTTTTGTAATTTAGGTTGTTTGCAGTCCTCCCACATAGTTAATTCTGAGGTAGTGGAAATTAGATACTTTTCAATCATTTAAAATATGTAACCAAAATAGTATTCACAATACACTGACCTNTCATTTAAAATATGTAACCAAAGTAGTATTCACAATACACTGACTTCTTGCTCTCCAATCAGTCCACTATCTTTATAAAAGAACTATGCTTTCCCAAAAGACCATAGGGAGGTCAAGAGGGCTTCCTGCATGAAGCACTGGTTGGAGCAACAACCAAAACAAAACTAAGCAATATGGTCAGGAACCTAATTTTTTACCAAGCCGAAAGGGACTAATTAGACTAAAGATACCCTTCTGGTCTTCAGACCTTGAGAAAGACATGTTGCTTCAGAACCTAAAGTCAACTTCAAACTCTCAAGGGTTAAAGAGACAGTTCCTATTAGGAAATGATGCCATTGCAAATTACTGTGGATGTTCTATACTTTCCTCACCAGAAGTTTTTATAGCCACCGTTGACAGAAGAAACATCAACTTGGTATATGAATGGATTGATCCTACAAGGTACTTCTCATCAATAATGTCATAAAGTCAGATGCAGGAAAAGTCACTCCATCAAGCTTTTAGCTGTTATATAGAACACAATTTGTAATACTTACTTCTGGTTCTTCTTCCAAAAATAGCAAGTCAAGGCTATGAGCAGAACAGCTGTGAAAGCACCAACACCAGCTCCAACTTTAAGCCAAAAATCCACTGTTTCACAAGTGCTGGTCCTTTTTTCTGGCAAGGGAACTCCTTTAATGCAATGCTTTGGCTCATTCCATACATACAATGTTTCCTTTCAAACAGAAAACACCAAAAAGTGAGCTGCTTGTAGGAAAAGAGAGAACTGTTTAGACTTAGAGAAAACAAACTGTTCTGAGGCAGAAAGGTCAGATAACTTTTC
>VXBB01023971.1:189562-202227 GCA_013399915.1 Illadopsis cleaveri
CTGGAGTAGAGGAGAGAGGAGAGGAGAGGAGAGCTCCATCACTGTTCTGCACAGGGTGGCTGTTCCATGTGAATGCTGCTATCTGGTTCCTGTCATTGTTCTAATGACATCTGGGTGATTTAGTCCATATGGAATGGACTTGTCCTGTCATGGTTAATTACTAGAAGGATGTTCACCAGTTAATGAGGAGATAAGAGCTTCTCTTACTCCAAGAAAAACTAATGGCCTATTTTGTATTCAGCCTGCAGAAGAAAGTTATACTGGCAGTGGCAGGACAGTCACATAGATTTTGTTACTGACAGTCACATCAGGTCTAACAGCAGCAATGGCTAAAGGCCATGCAAGAAGTTTGGTCATGTAAATATGAAATATATTCATGCAGAAAGAAAATGGATTTAAAGTTGTGTTGTTCCATATCATCTGGAAACCTGATATCCTGATCTGAAGCACTGAAAAATCCCCATCCCTAAAAGCCCATTCTGGCTTATCCAGATTTGAATACCTGACAACAGGTACATTCCTCTGTGAATTATGGAGCATTTTTCCAACCTACATGGCAAGAGCACTGACAGACCTTTCTCCTCAACTGCTTTCATCTTATACTGTAGCTTCATGTGACGCCTGGAGGATCAAGGAGTTACATTATTTGACATATATCTGATACCTCACTGTGTGAAAACAGCTGACTGCTGAGCTAATCAAAGGGGATAGCAAAGGAGAAGTCAACATGAACTGAGATAAGGTACATGTGTCAGCTGTGTGCCATTTCTGCCCATGCTCACACTTTCAAAAGCAAGGTAGATTGTTCCTCCCTCACTACTGGTGCTTTATCACAGTTCACATCGTGTTTGGCACTGGAAGAACATCTGAAGAATTTTCACACAGAAGCTGAAAGTGCCTTACTGCCCAGCATAATTTGTAGCAGGACAGGTCCCTCAGAAACTGGGGCAAGCATCTCCAAAGGTGTTCAAATATCAGTCACTCATCCATCACTTGTGAAGAAGACACTACTTTTCTTTCATTCAGGCAAGCTCAGTTCATGTGTCCTGAGAGGGACAGGAATCAAAGGATGCCATGCTTCTCACACTATTAACTTTTGGGAAGAGGACTTAGCTTTTGGGAAGGAGGATGAGTGAGAGAGCTATCAACAGATTTGTAGTAACATCCAGACAGACTAAAATGGCCTTAATAACCAAAGAAGAGAGTTATCAGAGCTGAAGGGAGCTTCTGAAAAATCACAGTGTGTTGCTGGAGAGTAATAGAATTGATTCTTTTACTGTTTTTCTCTCTGCAATTTTTCAATCATGCTTATGCCTTAAGTTATGTTTATACAGGTATAAACAGGATTTTGGAAGAAAAATGCTTTTTGAAGTCCCTCAAATCAGACTGAAGGGAAAAAAAGTCAGGCAAATTAAACACAACTGGCACAAGGCAGCCAAGATGCAGCCATGAAACATATAAATAAATACATCCCAAACATAAAATAGACAGTCAGGGCTCACATAGGCATTGCATAGCAGATTTCAAAGTTCCTAGAACAGGTTGTTTTTTTCCCAAAACAATAATTTTCCCTCGCCACTGCTGTAGATCAAGGAAGAAAAACTACCTCTCAAAGCCTCAGCTAGGCAGCTCTAATCAGGAGGCCACAGATTAAAATAAGGAACTGAAATAAAGGAGAAGCGAAGACAAGAAAACATCACTGCATTTTATTTTGTGTTTAAGCTCAGAACAACCTGCCACACAGCCTAATCACAGATCAGTTTGTCTGCTGGAAGCTGATGGACACCTAGGAGAAATAAATGACTGATGAGGGAGAGAGCACTCCTCATTGCTATTATATTAAAATATAAAATTACTAATGAGTTTTATAAAGATTACCTGAGGAGCAAAGGCTTTTTGGCACTAGTAGGACAGAAAGACTGAAATACCTGGGCACAGAAAGCTCTCCTTGGTCTGGTTTGTTGGGGTTGCATCTCATTGTCACAACAGTAGCCCGGCCATTTTCACAGGAGGTTGTCACAGTTGAAGACCTGATGTCAAACAAGAGGAGAAAAGCACCATATTTCCATCACATTAAATGGATATTGCTACTTCGTAGGTCTATAAACACTCATGCAGCTGCAATACTAACAAAATATCCTTTACCACAGTGCTTTTGACTTCACCAGCTGAAAAGAANACTCAGGGTTTTTGTAATTTAGGTTGTTTGCAGTCCTCCCACATAGTTAATTCTGAGGTAGTGGAAATTAGATACTTTTCAATCATTTAAAATATGTAACCAAAGTAGTATTCACAATACACTGACTTCTTGCTCTCCAATCAGTCCACTATCTTTCTAAAAGAACCATGCTTTCCCAAAAGACCATAGGGAGGTCAAGAGGGCTTCCTGCATGAAGCACTGGTTGGAGCAACAACCAAAACAAAACTAAGCAATATGGTCAAGAACCTAATTTTTTACCAAGCTGAAAGGGACTAATTAGACTAAAGATACCCTTCTGGTCTTCAGACCTTGAGAAAGACATGTTGCTTCAGAACCTAAAGTCAACTTCAAACTCTCAAGGGTTAAAGAGACAGTTCCTATTAGGAAATGATGCCATTGCAAATTACTGTGGATGTTCTATACTTTCCTCACCAGAAGTTTTTATAGCCACCGTTGACAGAAGAAACATCAACTTGGTATATGAATGGATTGATCCTACAAGGTACTTCTCATCAATAATGTCATAAAGTCAGATGCAGGAAAAGTCACTCCATCAAGCTTTTAGCTGTTATATAGAACACAATTTGTAATACTTACTTCTGGTTCTTCTTCCAAAAATAGCAAGTCAAGGCTATGAGCAGAACAGCTGTGAAAGCACCAACACCAGCTCCAACTTTAAGCCAAAAATCCACTGTTTCACAAGTGCTGGTCCTTTTTTCTGGCAAGGGAACTCCTTTAATGCAATGCTTTGGCTCATTCCATACATACAATGTTTCCTTTCAAACAGAAAACACCAAAAAGTGAGCTGCTTGTAGGAAAAGAGAGAACTGTTTAGACTTAGAGAAAACAAACTGTTCTGAGGCAGAAAGGTCAGATAACTTTTCAGTGAAAGCAAACCAAAATACATCCTTCAGGTTTTCAGACTTCAGGTTTTCAGTTATATTGTCTAAGTAGTCAACCCCTTGCTTGTGCCTGCAGGTTCAGGCATGGCAAAAGGATTTCCTCCTCTGTATGGCTCTCCATGTGACACAATATGGGCTGGAAAGTTTATTGGGAATAAGTTGTGCATGCGCAGGAGCTGTTGATCAACAGGACAGTCTGAACCTGTGGAAGGACTTCCTAATATTTGACTAGAGAAGGCAGCAGCAAAACCATTGCAAGCAAGCAGGGTGAATTTATCAACTGATGTTTGGAAACCTTTCCTAGCCTGCCCTGGATGTTTATTGCTACGAAAGAACTGCAGTCCTTTGGGCACTCCATCCTTCAGAAATAACTGTCCTGCATGTATGAATGCATTGAGAGCTCACATCCTTACTCACACAGCTGGTCAGCACATCCAGGCTCTCTTACAGGAACCACACTGCCACTGACACAAACATTCCTGAGTCTCAACACAGCTCCTCCCTCAGCTTGCATCCAAGCCAGCTCAGAGCCTGGGCTGAGACCTTCCAACCCACTTACAGGGCAATTTGAACACCAAATTTCAACAGGAGTCCAAGTTATACCCAAATGAGCCCACTTGACTTTGAGACATGGGTCCTGTACCTGAAATCCTTTTTTGCAGGCTCCCTCAATCTCGTGGTAGTCTTGCTCTGTGCAGAGAGGACAAGCTTCTGCACTCTCCCACAGGAAGTAGAACGTGCATCCATCACAAGTGCCCGCAGGGCAGGAGCTACGAGGAGAGCAGAGCTCAGTTACCAGTGATGAAAGAAACACTCTGGGGTTTGTNTAGGCCTCATCAATTAATTTAGATGCTACTCAGGGGACTGCTCTGGTTTTCTGGCTAGTTTGGAATCTGCTGCATTAAGGAGTGAACTTTCTCACAAAACAGAATAGAAGGATTGAAAAAGAGAATCACAGGTGCTGTGGTTGGTGTGTTACTCTGCTGGAGAGGTCCTGATAGCTCACTCCCAGCCTAGCAACCTGAGAACCAAACTGTCCTGAAATAGCATAGAGCAAAGGGGATTTTAAAAAAAATCTTATTCCAGAATGATAGACACTGTAAGCCAAGTTCACAATATGCTCAAAGGAGGGTCACTGGTGTGGGGTTCAGTTTGCAGAATCAGACACATAATTCAAGTATTCACATAAGCATGAAGTGCTGATATCCAAAGTCCTATATTCAATTAAGTCCCAGCTTAGAAACACAGCTGACATGAAGACCAGCATGTAAACATCTGAACTGAGCTGTGCTTTGAGCTACTTCCTACACAAACTGAGGCACTCTTTTGGAGAAGAGTGAATAATGAGAAAAGCATACTAGTTACTGTACGTGTTGAAAAAATTACTTTAAATCTTGATTAGTCCTTTTTTGTAGCATCAAAGTAAACACAAATGGGAGTGAAAGAAAATATGCAACCAGAAGTGGACATTTCAAAGTCATAGATGAGAAAATATGGAAAGTAACAGGACACTGAAAGTGGCATCTGGATGAATCAAAGCTCTGGTATCACTTCCTATGGATCAAGCCTAATTTAGATTTAAGTAAAGAGTGTTTGCTGATTTTATAAGATGATCTTCAACATGTCAATCAATATCAGGGAGATACTGATGAAAGTGGCAAAGATTAAAGGTTGGTTGTAGAGCCCCTTTAACAGTTTTACTTTCCTTTAAACACATGAAGACATCTGACAGCAATAAGCAGCATCCTTTACCTACTTGTAAAAGAAATGCACATCCAGTATTTTGCTTGGAGAGGGAGGAAACATATCTGCCTTGATGTTGATATTCTCCAATGTTGTTTCTACAGTAGCTCCTAAAATGTGAGAAATAAAAAAGAAAAGAAGCAAATTATGAATGGATTTTTGAGGAGTCTACATGTAATATTTTCTCAGTCTGAAAGGTGTGGATCCCAATAGCATTTAATGGCATTACTGTACATTACACACACTTTTTTCTAACTAAACTTTGCAGATATATATGTTCCTCACAGAGTCTGATTTCCTCATGTAGACATAGCAACATAAAAAAAAAACCTAATAAACCACTGGTGTAAATATTTATTACTCTCATATTAATTTAAAGCAATCATTGGATATTAAAGAAACATGAATTAATATAGGCTGGCAAAGAACTGCTGAAGATATCTGTTGCAACCACTCAGAGCATATGCCTTGAGTGTATAATCCTCACACATCAAAACCATGTAATGACCTGAGCAATATGCAGTTCTGTGGGAGATGAAATAACAAGCCTCAGAAGGATTATGGAATCATAGGGAAGCCTTGATGGCACATTTTGGAACAAATGACAGGCTGGTGTGTGAACTACATGGATTTTGGGCAAAAGCTGAAAAGCAGGAAAATGCAAGTAACCAAAGTTCTCAGAGATCCTTCCAACACCATGAACCAAAGAAGACAGAAAATACTGGTGTTCCACTGCAACATTTCAGAAGAGGGAGTTGTACAAAGAGGGCTGCATCCTTCTAAGGAGTTAAAATGGCTAGAACAAGAAGAAGAGGTAGTGGTCGGAAACTGGTGAAAAGACTGAAGAAAAGTTTTCCACTTGTTCTTGAAAATGTTCACAGAATCACAGACTCAAGATGACCTTAAAGATCATCTTGTTCCAAATCCCCTGCCATGGGCAGGGACACCTTTCCCTAGACCAGGTTGCTCAAAATCCTGTCCAAGCTGTTCTTGAACACTTCCAGGGATGGGACAGTCCCAGCTTCTCTGTGCAACCTGTGCCACTGTCTCACCACCCTCACAGGGAAGAGTTTCTTCCTAATATCTAATCTAAACCTCTCTTTAAGTTTGAAACCATTGTCCCTTGTTCTGTCACTACGTGCCCTTGCAAAAAATCCCTCTCCAGCTCTCTTGCAGCCCCTTTAGGTACTAGAAGATGCTCTAAAATCTCCTTGAAACCCTCTCTTCTCCAGCCTGAACAATCCCAGGTCTCTCAGCCTGTCACCCAGGAGGGGTGATCAGTCCTCTGACCATGTTTTGGCCTGCTCTGGACTCACTTCAGCAGGTCCACATCCTTGCTATGTTAGGAAAGGCAAACTTCAACCATTTTAAAATTTAGCAACAGAGATAAAAAAAGGCACCAGAAAGAGCTTGGCTTCTTTTTTTTTGTATTAGGAAAAAATCAGCACTATCTCCTTGTTTTTCAAGACAATGACTGCTCTCATTCCTCCAGTGGCAGGAGACAATATTGGCATTTACTGGCATGAATGTTTGTGAACTAGAAACCCATACCTAAGAGTGACCTTTAACAAAGCTTTTGATGACAGTGAATTGTCAAAAGACTTATGGAGACTGGATATGGTGACCTGAATTACAATGTGGCTCTCATGATGAGACAAAATAACGGTAATGGAAAATGGGTTTCAGTTCATGGACAGATACACAATGAGAGAAAGTCAACAAGAATTTGTGGAGAACCTCTCTTGTTAAACAAATCTGATCTCATTCCTTGAGTGCTGATGAACTTGGTTGATAAAGAAAGTGATGGAAATTTATCAAGTATTTCACTAATTACCACATGAGATTCTAATTAAAAAGTTAGCAGTGTACTATCAATTAAGCGCATGCTCTGCATTAAAAACTATTTAGCTAAGTCATTATAAAATTATCTGGCCATGGGAAATTGTCATCAAACGTGGGATGTCTCCAGGCTCCTCTAGGTGTCGATATTGAAGTGTGAAAATGCAAGATTAACATCAGGGATATGCAAGTAACTGTATAATCCATGCTGGTAAAGTGTGAAGATGAGACAAAGATTAAGGGGACTAAAAATAAAATGCAGAGCAACTTGGTTGCTCGGTTCACTGGGTAAGATGGTCCCAAACAAACTCAATATAAGCAAGAATTGAAGTCTTAAGAAAGAGAGATTTTTTTCTCTTGGAAACTGTAACTTTGAAAAAACATCCAGAGTGGACATCAGATCCAAGAAGCCATCATGAAATCCCTTAAGTTTGGAGAAAGAAGGATGCAGGGATTCCAAATACAAAAGTGATTTTTATTGCCATCATAGCAAATTAAATACTGGAATACTATTCCATTCTATGCTTTAAGAATATATAAAAGGTTACAGAATGTGTAGAAAGAGCCTCAAAAGTTATTCAGGTGCTCAAAATAAATACATGATAGCAAGACAGTCAGAAGAATTTGGTCTACTTAATTTATCTGAAGTGTGTGATGATTCCAATACACAAAATATTTCCTCAAGAAGGAAAAGGTTGGCGTGATCTGGAGAAAGACTAACAAAAACCAAGAGCTGAAAACTGAAGTCAGGCAAATTTAAATAGGATACAAGTCTACTTTAAAAACAAACACAGACATGGTGTTTGACCAGTGGAAAAAAAATATCAGTGACTGTGGCAAATTTGTTATTTCTGGCAGACTTAAAAGTCCAGGTTGAATGCTCTTCCAAAGATGTGCTTTTGTCAAACATAAGTTTCCAGGCTCAGTGCCAGGGAGAAAGTACAAACACTCAGTGTCTGTAATGGATAGGTGAGCAGACCAAATGACTTCATTGTCTCATCTGGCCTCAGATTCTGGGAACTTGTGAGCTGGACCAATGTAAAACTTAATGATGTGCACAGCCATGTGCTGCCCTAAGCCTCCTGATTCCTTGTCTAATTATATCCCCACATCAATTTCTTCTTCTAAAACTGCCCAAGTGGGATCTTGGCACGGACAGAAACACTTGGACTAATGTGACTAGCACAGTCATTGGTCTTGCCCTAAGTGAGGTAGGTACAGAACATAAAAGAAAACCAGTGCTTTTTAATTGCACTGTCCAGATTTTTGTGCTGAAATGCTATGCACCGTGACACCCACCAGACCAAGCACAAGGAACAGTGAAAAACACAGAAACAGAAAACTAAAAATGTGCACAGCCCTTACTTTTGTCCTCCAGCCATCAGCTGAAACATCAGCAAAACACAAAGGCATCTGTGCAGAGCTGCTTCCCAGCTCAGGAACCCTCTCAGACTGATCTTCACTCTTCCCTCAAAGTAATGCAGCTGCTGAGCCAAGAAGGATTTACCCTGCAGCCCATAACACATGAGAGTACATTCACAACAACCACAAGACAAACCATGTACCTAAGAACCTGTCAGCAAGGCTGTTGGACTGCAGAGCCAGGGCTGTTCGGAAGCCCTTGCTGTCTGACGGGATGATGGTGGACTGACAGACAAAAGCTCCCACAAAATTGGAAAAATCTTCTGATTCTGCAACCATGTCCTTTAGAGTAACATCTGTGATGTTGTCAGTACAAATTGCCATCTTCTTCCCCTGTGGACAATCAGGAAAAAAGGGAGAAGCTGTTGGTTGTTGGTAAGATGTGAAAAAGTTTGGGAAGAGAGAGATCGCAAACTTCCTGATTGCCAGCTGGATGAGATTCATTACTTTACCTGATAACAAGCTGATGACTCTATGTATGTGTTGTAAGAGGGTCAAACTACAACAAACTGTGCCACTGTCAAAGCTCTGATTAAAGCCTTGTACAGACTCAGAAATACAATGTCACCTCTGCAGGTGTCTTATCAGAAATCTGTACTGTGGAGCACCCTTCTTTGTCTATCTTGACAGCAGAGTGTTTACTTGCAGGGCATAGTAAAATGACTTGCAAAGGAAAACCCAATTTCCCTTGCCTTTAAATAATATACTGTGGAATAACTCTTTATTTGGGATTTAATCCAGATAAAATATTTTCAAATCACAAATACATGAAATCCCTAAACAGATATATAACCTTCAAGACTGCTTTAATGTTGTATGTCAAGATCAGTAGTAGAATCAGAGCAACAGCAATAAAAGACAAATTACCAGGCTCAGTTTTCCTAACAAAATGTCAAGCACTCACTACCTAATCATATGGTTGGTTGTACCATAGTACCATTGTAGTAGTTTGGGAAAGTGAAGACCAGATCCACAGAGGAGAGAGCATATCTGTGTTTGTGGAACTAGCTGTCAGCAGCTCTAATCCAGGTGGTAGTTAAACACACACTGAAGCCTAAAACTATGCAAAGTGCTGTGAAGAAATGTGACTACTCATTTGTCTTAACTCATGCAAATCATTTGGTACATGACAAAAAGACTTCAGAACTTCATAGGGCTGAACATTATTGTTAATTACACGTGTTGGCTTTCATGGGACAATGCACAACATTGGGACTGCTCTGAAAGTCAATTTATGTGTGTGACAACATGCTCGGGCTCAGTCCAAGCCCCAGACAGAGCCTGTTTAACTCACAGACTAAACACATTTTTCTACCATTGTCCAAGGCTGCAAAGTCAGCACTGAGCATCTTGGCCACTGGCAGACAGCAGGGTGACCAGGGGCTCTGCATGCAACACCTCCAGTGAAGCAATGAGGGACATGTGGAAAGCAGCTGCCAGCTGAAAGACTCAAACTCTTCATCTGAGCTCGTTGCTGGCAGCACACAAAGGTCAGGGTCATGATGCAAGTGACTTAAAGGCACAAGAAAGAAAAAGGATGGATGTGACAGGAATTTTCTTCTGGGCTTTATTTATGGCCTACAACACAGTATCTCTGCTCTGGAAAATCACTTGGCTGCTGCTCTTGCACTGAAAAGCAAGGTCCAAAGAGAAGTGTTTGCACAGTGCTGGTGACAAATCAGGTGAAAGGGAGTCTTTGTCCTGTCTCAGTGTTACCCCAGAGCATCAACACAAGCAACAAATTGGTTCATCCTCCCAACCCTCAACCCCAGCTGAACTCACCTCATTCCCACACAGGCTGATGTTAAAGAAGTGGAAGAACTTGGTCCCTCGGGAAGTGAAGCTAGGGCCACTCATCAACGAGCCCACCTGGCTGAGGTTGCTAAAATTGTAATTCAGGCTCTGGTTATCCTTGACATAGGACACCAGGCAATCACTGAAGCAGGCAGAGTGGTCCTGCAAGGCAGAGGCATCCATTAAAGAGCAGTTATGAATAGCAGCAAATCGTTTCACCTCAGAGTTAAAGCACAGGTGCAGACAGGACTTCTTCCCTTGTTAAGGATGAGGGGGAACTCCATCCTATTCCTATAACTCATCTTTCCCTTGGGAAAATTCCTATTCTCATTTCAGTCCCTTGCAATCACATATCAGGACGAAGATGTTCCCTAAGCCTGGTTTTTCTGTTGTCTGCTGCATTAGCCAAGAGAATGCAATTTCTTGCTTTGTTTTGTTCTGAGTGCTTCTAGGATCCCAATGTTCCAGCTTAAAGCCCTATGTAAACACAGCAAAACATGGCCTTGGTTACACCTGCATTTTATAAAGGAAACACAAGAAACAGCTCAAGAAACAAGGGCAGGATATGGATGCAGCTGAAGACAGGCAGAATACAAACAAACTGGAGCCATTTTTCCAGTACCTGTGCAGCTCCATGAATATGATGAATGTTTACTTATGCTTACAGTTTCATGTAAGAGGAACATGTTACAGATTTCTAAAGGTCCAGAAACATCATCCAGCTGAGGAAGTCCCTGAGTTTAAAAGAGCAGGCAACTGGCATAATTTTGGTGGAAGTAACATAGACACTTGCCCTGTTTGTACACTGCCCACAGTGTATCTTCTTGAAATGAACCTTTTTTTGAGGTGATGTCACTTTTATCTGATTACTTACAGACAGAAATTAGACTAGCAACACCTTTGATGGGCTTATTGGTTGTAACAAAGTAAAGACCTCAGAATTAATGAGTTGTGCTACAATTCTCCCTCTTTTGGTGATTCAATGTCCACTTACCATGCTTCTCTGTCATCTCCAGCCTACACAAACAGGTTATAGCTACATTCCAGTGCTCACAAGGCACATGCCTGTAGGAGAGCACTAGAAGCAGCCCTCTGAGAGCTCTCAGCCCAATAAACACTGCCTGCCCATCACGCAGAAACACTGAGGGTCGGTACCTTGGTGCTCCTGCTGCCAGGCCCACAGGGGACGCAGGCCTCCTTGCCGTACACCTGGTGGATGGACAGGAAGGTGTTGGCTGGGCACTCCTTGCACTGGCTGGTCTCTTTGTCGATGTAGTGTCCTGGTGGGCAGGGGACACAGGACGAGCCCGACTGCTCCGAGCCCAGGGCACAGGCCCGGCAGGACGAGGCCACTCCGTCCACTGCGTTGGTCACCACGATGGAGTAGATCTTGGCCATGTCATTGATGAACTGTCTGCTCTGGAACGAGAGCCAAGGAAACCATCCTGGGGTCATCACACTATGGCACTGGGACACTGTGGTGGTGTGTTTTCTTTATGCATGTTTTAGTAAACCCTTTTGAATGGTTTGTTCCTGTTTACCCCGATATGTTTGGTTTTACCTCAAGTTTTCTCCTCCCTTGCCCAGCTGCCATTCACTCCCTAGACCTACCTATTACCTCATTCACATAATGTCAATCTTACCTAAATACCTGCCCTTACTTCCAGAGATTTCCCTGCCAATCCTTGTTATCTCTATCCCCTTGCCTAAACCTCTCCCTGAAAATCTCCTACTCTTTGAAGCCCTGTTGGCCCATGTGACCCTTTCCACTCCCATTGCCATTCCTATAGGTTGGCATATTTTGAGTCCTTCCTCAATCCCCTCCCAGTTACTTCTCTGATTGGTTGAAGAATTGTANTAACTACACACCCACAAACCCTGTGCTATCACATAATCTCAGAAGCCTGTTCCAAGGCCTCAAGTCAAACGCGGTGCCGGCCTGAGGGTCAGCACCCCTCAGCCCAGAAAGGCTGAAATTTTCAGCCTCCAGGGTTCCAACACCTCCCTGTTCTTTATTCTTATCCTTGGCACATCACAGCCCAGAGCTGTTGAGAGCAGCCTTACTGCTGCAGTGTCCAGCAGCTCGGCTCCACCGCTACCAGAGCCCGATTCAGGGCGGGAGCGGCCACTCTCAGCACAGTCCAGGGAGTGTGAGCCAGCTGGGTTTCCCCAGCATCACGTCAGGACACCACCAACACCTCTGTGCACCCATTCAGGGATCAGCTTATCCATGGCTCTGTCCTTTCCTCATGGATCATTTATGCACAGCTGCCTCCCAGGGGCTGCTTTGTGGTGAGAGCCACTCATCCCTTATGAGAAACCTGTGAGCTTCAACAGAGGGCAAGAGTTCCGGCAGTGAGTGTCCGAGGAATGCTGTGTTGTAAAGCCCCACACATAAAGAAGCACTTACATCTTGGCCCTCGTTTATTCTCTGAAAGGCCCAGGTGAATGTGAAGGAAGCGTTTTTGGAGATGATGTGAGTGTAGGATTGTCTTTCTTTGCTTCTTTCCCATGATTCCACCACATTGGTATTTTTTCGATTAATATCCTACAAATGGACATAATTTTTTTAAAAAAGGAACAACAAAAAGCGTGGTCACACTACACTAAGCACCAATGTTTTATGATGTAGAGATTAGCATATAAAAAGGACTCCACAATTGCATTTAACATTTAATAAAGCAAATATACTTATTTTGTTTTGCACAACTGACAAATTTTCAGACTCTTCTAAATTGCCATCTAATTTCCACTCAATTCTCTTT
>VXBB01023971.1:202322-220141 GCA_013399915.1 Illadopsis cleaveri
GGCAGTGAGTGTCCGAGGAATGCTGTGTTGTAAAGCCCCACAGATAAAGAAGCACTTACATCTTGGCCCTCGTTTATTCTCTGAAAGGCCCAGGTGAATGTGAAGGAAGCGTTTTTGGAGATGATGTGAGTGTAGGATTGTCTTTCTTTGCTTCTTTCCCATGATTCCACCACATTGGTATTTTTTCGATTAATATCCTACAAATGGACATAATTTTTTTAAAAAAAGGAACAACAAAAAGCGTGGTCACACTACACTAAGCACCAATGTTTTCTGATGTAGAGATTAGCATATAAAAAGGACTCCACAATTGCATTTAACATTTCATAAAGCAAATATACTTATTTTGTTTTGCACAACTGACAAATTTTCAGACTCTTCTAAATTGCCATCTAATTTCCACTCAATTCTCTTTTAAATTGAGAGCAGGTTCCTTTAAAGAGCCACTAAATACAAAAAAGAACTGGCTTTCCCTTTCAATGGAAGAGGCAAGGGACTTTTGCAGATCTATTTGTCTTCCTCAGGTAATGGACTTTTGAACAAACATCTGTCTGCTGCCGTACTGATCCTCCAGGTCACTGACAGGATCAAACTGTCCTCTTCCCATCCCTCTGTCCCACCTCTTGGCTGGCCACTCTATTACTGGATGCTAGCTCAACAGTATAAGGAACACTGATGATGTCATCAGTCAGTTTAACAGGGGAAAAATTAGTTTCTTAGTGTCCAATGATTACTTTTAGAATAAGCAGATAGCCAGGAATTTTTCACAACTCACGTGATGGAGGAGTTTCATTAGGTCAGTCATTAAATTAAATTCATTAAATCCTTCTTGTGAGGGCACTGCAGATACTAAACTAAGGCCATGCTTAATCATAGCAAACCAAGTGCAACTAATCACACCTATGCAGAGGTATTAAAGTGACATGTGGAATACCAGGCTCAGTCCTCAGTCATGGAGAAAGAGGTCTCACTTACTGCCATAAAGTACAGCACACAATCTGCTGAACAGATGGTCTCAAAAACAAAAGTAATCCGTCCGAGTTCTGACCCGGTTGCTCCTGTCACTGATGTTGGAGGTCTGTTTAACAGAGAAGGAACAAAATATTTACACAGTGCTCTACAGACAGGCAGCAGTCAATCCTTCAAATTCCTTTTTTGTACAGTGAAGCCATCAAAGTCCTGTCACAGAAAACCTGTCCTTGCAGAACGGCAGGAGCCTCTGCACTGAGTGTCGGGTGCAGCAGGGTCATTTTTAAGTGTCTTAAGTTCTTTAGTACAGTTCCCTCCTTATAATGAGCACCCAAATTTGACTATATTGGTAGGGCACCTTATTATTAAAACACACTACATACTTCAAGTGATTTACACCAATGTAATTGCGTTTACCTCAGCTGAAAAATAGCAAAGGGAGGGTGAGGTTCATCTTCCACACCTTATCGGTCTCAACATTTGGAACCTGGTCTGAGCTGGGAGTCTAAGCTCACTCTTTTGACAGAGACACAAGCACCTCAAGCAGACATTTCAGCCTGCCTGAGGCTTCAGGAGTGGTGGGATTCCCATTCTCCTGCAGTCCTGCATCTCCCTGTTGGCTCCAAGGGAAGCACAGACTGTGCAGGCTGCCTGCAGGAACCACAGGGCAAAGTAACTTGGGTTTCACTAAAATACTTTTAGGCAGGCTCCAGCATCCACGTCATGGCAGATTTTGCTGGTTATTGTGGAATAATTTAGAAATAGAGGGATAGCAACATCTTTTCACAGTTTCCAGACAGCCAAACTGGCTGTATCTTGGACTGAAGCAAATACTGCTAAAACCCAAGGTCTCACCCTCTTGCCTGTCTCAATGGCTAAACTGGGGACATGGGAATAAAATACAACATTCTTCTTGTCTCTTATTCATCACATTACTCCACTTCAGAAAGGAAGACTCAGATCATCCCTGAGATAGTGTGAAAGAGGTATAAGGGACAGAAATAAAAAGATAAAAAATATCCTGTTCCTTACTTAAATCCTGAGATGTACAGGCTCAAGATAAGATAGTCATTGTCAGAGCCTCCTGCCCCACTCTGGATGTGATCACCAGCCACCTCCCAACCTTCACAGGACAGAAAAAGAAAAAAAAATTCAATAAATGGGTGACAAAAGAAATCTATGTTACCATAATTTTTGAACAATTCAGTATTTCAGTGTATTTTAAAGATGCCTGATATAAACTACGGAACGATATCCACGATGCTTTTGAATGAAGAATTTTAGCAATTGTATGAACTGCTGATTTTAGAGGCAATTGTCAGCTTTCAAATCAGCAAAGCAATTGATATTCCCTGACCTGTGCTGCACAGCTCAAGGGGGGTGATCCATCTGATATCTTTCAGCCTTAAAACAGATGAATCAGTGAATCTGTGTGTTAAATGTTAAGCACATACTTCAGTTCCCCTCTGCTCAACACGCATAATTCAAAGCTTGAGTTACATTAGTCTGACAGGGTGGATCAGACTGAGGAAAATCTGTCAGAGAAGGCTGGAGAAGTCCCAAACAGAATCATTTTCACCAGTAAGCTGTGACTGCTCTCTGCTGCAATTTTAGCACATGTGCAGAAAGAAAGCTCTGAGTGCTAAATGAATAAAATCACAGACTGTAATTAAGTTTTTCAAAAGACTTATGAGTGACCTCGATGGGCATAGTTATCACAAAACAGAAAATTAGATAAACCAGGGAGAAGACAAAACAATGCTTTTTTCAATGGGGATATGAATGCATCTGAAGATGCATTAAAGCCAGTGGTTGGACAGGTCTTTGCTGAGGAGACTTCACACAGGCTGCAATTCCTGCCCTCTTCTAATGTACAAGAGATTTTTTTTATTTCTTTGTGATACTGTGACATTGCTTCCCACAGGAAATTTCAAGTCTGGTGCAACTGAAGGAGAGGGAGGAGACTGTGCTGTGAGTCATGCAGCCAAAAACACACACATTTTGGTGGGTGCTCCATTACAACAGGGATACATGCAGGAGACAGGCACACAACACAGGGAGTTTGGCTCACCATTCATCCCATCACACTTTGAGTTGCCAACATTAAAGCAAGATGTCTTCATGTTTCCTGGCAGGATGTTCCACCACTTGTACTCAAACCCAAGAGCTGGTTCAGTCCCAGCAGGGCAGGCTTTGCACTCTAAGGGTGAGAGGGCAGAAAAGGATATCACACAGCCAAGGCACATGTCAAACAGTGTTTTGAAGAACATAAATATTCTCTGGTGCAAACTATAAGCAAAGAAAATAATTTATCTATTTGTAGTTAAACCATCAAAGACTTATCAGGACCAGGAGAGTGGAAGTGAGAGCAGCATTTTATAAATTGTAGATCGTAACCTTGTGCTAAGTAATCTGCAACTGGTTCCCCCAAGTCACACTTAACTTTTTAATAGATACAGATGAAGGTTTAATAAACAAGGGTTCCCACAAAATGCTGTAGGGGACCATTGGGCCAATGTCTCTCAGAATCAACAAGCCAGAGTTTAGACTAGACAATGTTGTCAGAGTATTAACCTGACTGGGCTTAAAATGAAGTTTTCACAGGAGAAAATTTGGCATGGACAGTAGAACAGTTGAGGAGAAATTGCTGACTGTAAAAGTTTTGATTCCCTTCCCAGAATCCCTTAAAATAACTCTCAGAATGTTTCTATCAGCTGAGAAATGCATCCAGAACACAGCCAGTCACCTTAGAGCAGCAATCCCTGATAAGAAAGGACTCAGGAGAGAAAACAGATACCTACCTGCTCTCCAATGTTATTTAACAAGTATTTAACACAAAATGAACACTGGCCTATGATGGTGTGTCACTAAACTAAGTCACATGCAGGCAGATGACTGCTTTTGGAGTAATATGAAATTTTATTGCAGGCTCCTACCCTGTGTCCCATCTGAAAATGTGCCTGGCGGGCAGGGAGTACAGGAGGATGAGGCGTTGTTGTAAAAGCCAGGATTGCAGGGTGGGCAGTCCTGCCTCTCTCCAGAAGGAGGCAGGGTCAATGCATCAGGGAGATCCTCTCTGCAGATCTTGGGTTCAATCCACTTGTACATGATCTGAGTCTGGAAGGAGGAGACACTGAGCTCACACAGTGTACTATGAAGTTTTAGGACAAGATGCACCAATGAAGGTCCCCCTTGTAAACTGAATTAGGGTATTCCCATTATTTGAGGCCAAAACCACACCTTGCACATGCAGGACAATAAAGGGAAGCACAGGTAAGGGCAACAGAAGTGACTGGGTTCACAGGAGATTCCAAGATATCAGACTTTAGGAACAAGACAAAAATGTGAAACTTAATTACTATTTAATTAGTAAATTTCCTATTTAATTAGTAATTTCCTATTTAATTAGTAGATTTATTTCCGATTTAATTAGTAAACTTCCCCATGCAAGCTGTTCTGAGGAACAGCAGATAAATAATTCTAACTGGATATGCAATCTCTGCATTTTAACCACAGTAACACAAAATATAACTTCTGCTGCATAAAAGCCCTTTATTGGGAAGGCATCTGTTAGCAGAGAGAACCACAAGTTCTGCATTTTTAATTCACACTGGCCTGTTCTTTGAAAAGTCTCCAATTTCTCTCCTGCCATTTTTCACCTATTGAGAAAATGTCCAAGCCGTGCAGGAGCTCTCCCCAAGCCTCTCCAATCCCTCTTTATCACATAAGGAGCAGTTTATGAACACTAACATGAGTCAGTCCATGGTGTTACATATACAACAGTGTCACCTCTTCATCATCACCCCCCTTTGAGGACACAAGTTTCTGTCTTCAGGAGAAGGATTAGGTGAGATGCATCACCCACAAAGTTGTGTTTGAAATTTCATCTGACTTTGTGTCTCTCTCTGAAAGGGTTTTATGTCTCAAGATGAAACTTAGCTGAGTTCCACAGCTGAAAAACTGAACAGACAAGAGTTTAATCTGTCCTCCCACTCTGGGTACTTCCACCCTTTGGACCCAGCAATCAGAGATCTTTGAGGCTGGAGGCTCCCCTAAGGGAGATTTCACCTTCTGAATTTGATCCAGACCCCTTGTCACCCTGAGTGTTGAGCTGCTTGCACTCAGGGTTAGTCCCCTGGTAACAGAGAGCACTCCAAGAAGTATTGATCCTCCTTGAAACTGTTTCAAAAAATGAGCTGGAAGAAGCATCAGTTCAGGCTGGGGATCTGGCTCCTGGGAGCTCCAACTGAGCTGAGGCTCTCACTCTCCATCCCTACCTATGCTTTTTTGCAGCCATGCCTGTGCCAGCTCATGTTCCCTGGCTGACCCATGGACACAATGTCCCAGCTTGACACTGGTCATGTCTCATCTCCATGGATTTGTCTGGCCACCTTGGTTGAATCTGGTCACCAGCACGGGGTCGGCTTTGCCTGCTTTGCTCAAGCACTGAGGGACTGCTGGTGCTGCCAGAGTGGCACCTCTTCCTATGGATCAGCCTGTCCTTGCTGCTCCTGAACACTTGAAGGATTTTCTGGAGAATCACCCTAGAAATGCTTCAGCAGCATCAGGGCACACAGTGTTAAAAAAAAAAGGCTCAGGAGCTGGCAAAGCACCTGTGTGGTTGCCCAGAGCCCAGACACACTGCATACCACAGGAATCCTACTGCATCTGAGCAGGGAGAAAAGGGTCAGAGGGTGCCTGTGGCCATGTGGTGAGGGGCTCTGAGACTGAAGTACTCAGCCTGGGATTTTTCAATCAACAGGTAGATGAAAAGTCAAGAGTCAAGTGCCTAAATCTCCAGAGGCCCCTTCTACACATGGTGTGGGACAGCAGAAGGGAGACAAAAATCTATTATTCAGTGAAAACCTGGCTTATTTTAGCAACCATGGATCAATAGGCTGGTCCTTTACAGCCACTCTTCTCCTGAGGAGGGCCTACAGAGTCAGGCTCTCTCATTGAGCTGTATCACAAGGAGAGATGGCTGGGGAGTACAGCAAACCTGGACCAATTTCCAGAGGTGCAGAGCAGTGGGACCAATCCTGAAAACTCAGCCAGTACCTGTGTGCCTGTGACACCTGCTGCTGTCATTGCAACTTGACAGTGAAGGGTGTCTGCAGAAAAACCCACTTTGAATTCTAATGATATCCATCAGTGAAGGGGAAGGCCAGTGAAAAGGCAGGAAAAGGGTCAAATAACAATAGGGACTTGTTCAGTGTCAGGGAGACTTGGACCACACAGAGCAGTGACAGAACAATCCACAGGAGGCTGCAATTAAAGTTGTACCTGGGGGTGTAGCCATGAACACTGCTGCTAATTTCTTGAGTCATTAGAGACAGTTAACAGAGCAGAAATCAGTGAGTCAAGACCAGGTTGCAGAGCCTGGCAGCTCTGGGGCTAAACTCAGTGATGCCTTGTTATCAAACCATACAAGCTCTCAGCTGGATTTTGGAACTCGCATTTTGGATCAGGAGACTCCAAAATACTCCACCCTGCCAGCAAATATGAGGCCAGCAACATACAGGTGTTATGTCATTTGACTATTTACAATTCCATCTGAGAGATGTGGCCTAAGAGAGATGGGAAAGGAAAGAGACAAAACAGGCCTGACCCTGTGTCCACAACTCTGTGAACTTCCTATAGCAGTAAACAGGAATTTCTTCTCCAAATTCCTCCAAAAATCCCAGTTGACTGCTAGGACAAAGCCAGGCTGCTCCATCAGTAGGTCCCTCTATGAGAGACCAAGTGGATCTAAGGTCTCTGGATGCAACAATGTCCTGAGAGTCCAGGTGATTTGAGGCATCCCATGGGACAAGAACATTACCAGCAGCTAAGCTGCTGTACATGAACACTCCAGGCTATGTATATACCATTATTTGACCTGACCACAGGCTCTTTGATGCTAAAACCAAGGGACATGACACACATCATACCTACGCAGCCAAACACTCTTCCACCTGAACCAGAGATGGTCATATCCAATGCTCCTGGGCCATGGTATCAACTGAATTATGCCTGGGCACTGCTGGGACAGTCAACACAAGCCCAAAGTATGCCAGAAAGATTATTAACAATTAAAGAGATGGTTTTATGCTGGGACAGTTCTTCACCCTGTGTTCCAGCAGCATGGAAGCATAGAAGCAGCCCCAGTGACCCCATCAGACCCATATGGTGAGACACTGGCAATGAGCTTATCATCTCACCAAAACACATCCCTTAAGCAGACCAATACCTGGCAGATTCTAAGAGAGGGATGATGGGCAGGCAAAGGACAAGTCCAAAGCTTCAGATTCAATACCGGAAGCAAAAATGGGAAACTAAACGGGAAATGGATTCCTAAAAAGAACGATCTTGTTTTCAAATGCAGAAACAGCAATAAGGTCAGTGAGCTGATAAATAGTATCATGCCTTCTACTTACTTTTCCCTCCTTATCACATGGGGTATGGATCTGGAAAAAGTCTTTGCTTGTGCATGGAGGTCGCTCTGTGCATGCACTGGATCCCTCCTCTAAAAGAAAAGATGAGAAACAGGATATTAAACTATCAAATGGTCCCTGGAAAAAAACGTAACAAGCTCAAAACCTGGAGATTAAAATGAGTCAGCAGAAAATTATACAATGAAAATGAAAAATCAAGCTCTTAATGGAGTCTGCACGAACCTTCCCCTGAAATGAAGCAGGGGAACAGGGAAAATACTAACTATGCTTATACTGTGACACTGAAACCAACTGATTCAGTGTACACAGGGACAATTATTAGAAGAAGTTTTTTGCTCTGAGGATGGTGAGACACTGGAACAGCTCACCCAGAAAAGCTGTGAATATCCCATCCCTGGAAACAATCAAAGCCTGGTTGGGTGGGGCTTTGAACAAACTGGTCTAGTGGAAAATTCCCTGCCCATGGCACAAGGGTTGAAAGAAGATGATCTTTAAGGTCCTTTCAACCCAAATCATTCTATGACTCCCTCAAACCCTCACCCCATCGAAAAGGAATTTATACAGTTTACCAAGCATGGAAATATTTTCTCGCTTGGTAAGGAACAAAACCACTCTAACCCTGTACAAACTTCCTTACAACATTGGCCCAATTTTTTCTCTTGCCAGATAACTGTCCAATATTTCCATTCCCACTGTGAGCATAGGCACAGGTCCCCAAGCATTTGCAACCATCAGTGATAGCAGGTGCTACGGTCAGTAACTGATTCTTCAAGAACTTCCTAAAACTACAAAGAAGAAATCTGAAGAATTTTTGACTATGAAGAATAGATTAGGACCATGTCGTTTGAAGGTCACCACCTAACCATAGCTAGAAATAGCAGAGGACTTTAGGACTAGGTTTTGCCACTAGATCACCACATTTTCCAACTACAGATGAGGCGGGGGCAAGCCAGGAGGGAGTGTTTGGAAAGGCTGAAAACGTTAAGGCTGAAGGTTGTGATGAAGCAAATTCGTGTCACGACCAACCTGTAACACAAATTGCCACGAGAGGGCACAGCACGACTGTTCTATCCTTCAGAAGGAATATCCCCTTACAGGTCATAAAGGTCTCCATCCTTTCATGTTAACACTGATGACACTACCAACGCTTGACTGCGGCCCATTATGTATGTATGTGCCCTCTGCATGTTTTGGAAGTCACTCATTTGCCCCTTATGTATCAACTGGAGACTATCATTGCTGGATACAACCACTCTCACATCTTAAACAGCAGTGACTGCACATTTCTCAGATTTTCCTGATTTTGGTTATCCCATCTGGTTTATGTACCTGCATAATACATTTCTTCTTTACACTTCGTGCACTCTTTAGCCCCTTTCTCAGAGTAAGTGTCTCGTGGGCACACCTGGCAGCCAGATGCACCTGGTTTGTCACTGAAGGTACCAGGCTTGCACGCGAAGCATTCAGACGTGTACGCAACTCCTGTAAGAAAAATTCTGGGTAAAGCACTGAAAGAGACACATCTGTAACTGCTGCCCCCCTGGGCTTATGGCTGAGAGCAAACTAGCTGTGTAAAACAGCATAAAAATCACACTCAGTTTCACCACTCACTTTAGACACTTCAGCTTTGCTGATTCATAATTTGGGTCTTTAATCTTTATACCTCAATGACAGTCTGACCTATCTAAGAACCTTATATGACGCTCCCAGTTTTATTACACTTAGACCAGGACCAAAAGAGTAATTCCAGATAAAAAAAGATCATTTGAATATTAATTCAACTGTCACTGTTGTGATACATATGCATTTTTCCCTGCTGAGAGGCTTAGCAATAACCATGGTATTTCTATACTACAATAAAGAAAACCTGTTATTCCTTTTTCTCCATTTGCTAATGCAGTCTTCTCCAGCAGATGGCAACATTTACCAGATTAACTAATTTTTCAGCCTTTCCTCACTGTGAAGTTTTGCCGTTCAGTTTCTGCTCTTCAGAGGAGGAGACGGGGGCAAGAGGACAAAAAAAGCCACTTCAGCGCTGCAGGCTCAGCCATAGAAATAGAACTCGGCAAACATTGTGACAAAAGAGTGAGATAAAACCTCAAAGACAAATTCTACTTACCTTCAATTGTGATGTTCTTCACTAAAACTGGTTTTACAACTTTGGAGCCCATGAGAATCCCTGTTGTTCTCCAGTATAATATATTGCTACCTGATTTCAGAGTTACCTGCAACAACACATGTGAGTTAGCAGACATCCCCTTGCCAAGACACTGTTTTATTTCCTACTTCCATTATTCAAATTTCTTGCATCCTAACAACTTTTCCTATGCTATTTAGTAGGTAAAGAGGTAATGGGGAAACAATAGACAGATGCTGTACAGACATATCTGAGGAGTGCCAAAGTGTGCTTTATAAAAATGTTTCCCAATACCCCAGTTGGAAAACCACCAAGAGCTGTTTCTGACCTTGTTGTAAGCAGAATTTGGAAAAAGCTGTTCCTGCCTTTATCCAATTACCCCTGGCACTCAAGAGCTTTTATCTCCAGCCTTATGTTCAGATACAGTCAATCAGTTTGTTTTTAAAACCTTGAGATACACTTTCATAAAGAAAACTAGACATGACTCAGAGTTTGAAAATCCAGTTCACAAGTGAGTTTTGTTTAGAGGTTTTAAGAATCAAGTTCTGCCTGCATGTAACACCACAGTATCATGACCAGTAGCCAGGCACAAACCATGGCTGTCCCCAGCAGCAGTCTCATCCCTCTTGCTCGCTTGTGACCACAAACAGCAGATGAGATGCAGAAAACAACCTGGTTTCTGACTGCCCTGACCCACTTGTTTTCCTGGCATGGTTCAGCAAGTGGCTGCACAACCCCTGTGGAAGGATGGTGGGTTGGTGGTATCACGGCTGAGGAAAAGGGCAGTGGGAAAGCAGAAAAACTCTTTCAACAGCACTTTTGGTGCCTTCTGCCTTCAACTCACTTGTGTAACTACAGTATCACTCTCATCACTAAAAGCAGCAGGGTCACCAAGCCCCTGCCTGGCCCGCAAAGCTATTCCATATCTACTAGTCCAGTACAAGATGTTTACTGCCAACAGCAGGATACTGGCCTGAAACTGCTATATTTTCATACAAGAACAGGGATGAAAGCATAAGGGTCCAGGATAATGTGATTTACAGCAGTGTTGTACAGGCCTGGCAGGACCACATTTTTCGTTCACCCAAGATAAAGAGTTGAAAAATTCAGCAAAGTGGAAATGGACCATATTGTATCTTCCACACCCAAACATCTCCTACCCAGACGGCAAAGGAGAGCTGAGCTATCACAAGTAGCAGGGGAACTTGGACCATATTAAAACAGGTATCTGGTTGTCTGAGATGAGGTACCCAAGAGCAGCTTCAGTGCAGCAGGACTCACCTGCTGAGAGCAGAGACTGCAGCAACTGGAAAATTGTGCTCACAGAAGACACCTTGACAGGATTTGCAGTGCAGAAAAAGCCCTTCAGGACAGCCAGAATCATCATCTCATCTAGCTCATATGTCTACATTTCAGCCAGCCATCCCAACAACTGGCATAGACAGTGAGCACACTTGCACAACCCAGATGATGAGCTCAGATGGCACCATCTCCCATGCAGACTGTCTACATCCCTCAGCTCACCCAAGTCAATGCCCTGGCCTTGGATCTACCTCTCAGCTCATGCCACTCATCCCTCCTCAGCCAGCTTTCCAGCTTCCCAGTGAAACTTGTACTAATCTTGCACCTGAGCTAACAGGCACTCCAACCAGAGCTGGCTCAGGAATAGTTTCTCCTCCAGCAGGATGAGCAGACCACGGAAAACAGAGAGTATGCTGCTGCCTATGCCCACAAAAGCCTTTTTCTTCTGGTGTAATGTCACCTGTGCTGGGCCTTTGCTGATGTGGCTCTGGGGACAAGGATATGATGGTGTACAGAGGAGGGCAGGCCTCAGCTGATGAGCTGGTCTGCACATGATCCATTCACAGAGCAAACTCAGCCAGCTGGGTCAGGGGCCAGCCAAAGGGCACCTACCCCCAACATGGACAGGCTCATATCCCTGCTGCAGGAGCCACCCTGGTGCTGCCAGCTGGTTTTTGACACAAGGCCCTGTGGAACAGAAGCTGGGTGCAGTCCACCTCTTCTGCACACACCTGAGATTAAAATGCCCCTCCTGCTTGTCTCCACATACACACCCCACTCCCACTGCTCTGCCAAAACACAGAGAACAATCTTGTGTTCTCGTGAGCAAACAACTGTTGTACAAGATTTCAGTTATGATCATGCAATGTGATTGTGGCATGCAGATTTGCATAAATCTATTTAACCTCATAAAACATTTGATTCAAAGCCCAGGGAAATCAATACAAAGTCGTGCACCTATATCATATCCTTTCGGATCAGCCCCTTAGGGATCTCCCTGACTCTTCCCCTCAGTACTAGGAAAGCTTTCTTCAAATGAATTCACAAGAGCTGGCCTGTGTTTGGTGTCTGGAGAGAGGAAATTAAAGGAAATAAATGGAAAAAAACTTCATGAAGGAACTTTTCGTACACTTACAGAATGAGAGCCCCATTCCCCGTTGTCTGTGAGCTTCACCCATTTGTCTGCCGTGGACTCCATTTCTTTGCACTGGTCATTTTGTATCTGTTAATAAAAACACAAGATCAGTGACTGCAATCAGTTGCATCCCTCTATCAGCATAATGACCTCTGGGAATTATAACATTCAGCTCTGTTCCTCTTGTCTACATATTTAGACAGCTGCCTTACTTGTGGCAAAATAAACCCCCAATTTTCAACATCTGCTACAGCTTAACAGTGCCTCCACTGGTCCCCTCTGACACAAATGGTAAAAAAAGAGCAGGACGAGATGACCTCAGATGTGTCCTCACACTATATGGTCAGACAAGGGTGCTGAGCATCTTGTCTTGCTGCTTCCTCCTTCTCCTGAGCCTATCAAGATGTAATTCTCTAAAATCCAGAGGTTTCTAAGTCACAGGGGAAGCAGGTGTGGGTGGGCCAAAGCTGGCAGACAAAGTGTTTTCTCCACAGCCAATATGTGCTTTGTCTTCGACCTGCTGCCACCTGACTTAGGGATGAGAGTAATGCTATCAAGGAAGAGGCAACATGCCACGGAGAGTCTGTCCTGGCAGAAGTGTGAGGTTGTTTGTCCCTTGCCTAGGTCCAGCACAGCTCAGAAGAATTTCCTTGCAGCAGGGTTTAGTGCACTTCTTTCTTCTTATACCTGTCTTCTCAGATGAAAAGTATGAAGTCCCTTTGAGGCACAAGATCACATACTCTGCTTTTATTGCACCAGGGAGAAAGGCCACTCCAACACTTTCAGCCACTTGACCTGGAGTCAAGGATCCTCCCTAAAGTTGCTCCACATCAAATCTGAAATAAGTTGCACAACTCCACCTCCTCCAAAGCATCTGTACCCTCAGTTCCCACCTAGACCAACTGCACTGAGGAAAAGAGGTGCAGAGAAGCACCTGTGTAGAAGGTAGATCTCTAATTATCTTGTGCAACCTGAGCTACAGCACCCTTGTGTCTTGGTTCCCACCTGAAAAGAGGAGCTAAGAATACACAGTCTCTTCTCATCAGGTGTAAAGGGCTTCAATATGTAAACAGAGCCAAGAAGGGAAGATCAAACATCTCACCATTTCCCAGTAACCTACCACTGCCACTGAAATGCCACTGTCCAGAGCTAAAGGGTCATTGTTATATATTTATATATATTGCAATATATTTAAGCACAAAGGCATGCTGGAGAAAAAAAAAAGGAATTTTACAGGAGCATGAATTATGGTTTCCCTGAAATACCGAGGCTGACTAAGAATTTATAGGCATTTCTACAAAGGACTGCACCACTCATTGCCTCTTGAACAGGGAATGATAAATTCAGGGAAGGCGAGTGAGTGGGATATGGATAAAAGCAATAATCAAGAAGCCATTTTCAAAGCCAGTGCTCAGAGAAACATTATATTTGATCTATTGCAGGGGCAGATCTGCCAGTCAGTCAAGCAACTGGAGCTGGGATTTGTACTCCTGGCACATTTACCTGACAGCAGAAAGCATAGTTGCTGCTTTCTTCCCATGAAGAAGGCAGGATAGTCTAATACAAAACAGAAATGGCTAAATAACATTGCCTACACAGTCTGATATCAAAGTGCAATAGCAATCTATCACACTGATGTAGCAGCATAAAGGTACCTCCAACAGGTAATTTTTGTCTTCCTTTCCTAGCTCTAAGGATGAGGATACTTTGCACTTTTTTCCAAACTTCAAGAAATATTTACCAACATCAGCTGAGACTTCTCACTCCTGTGAGGTGCCATGAGCTGTGTTTTTCTGATGAAAAACAGAGCTTGTCAGACAGATACAGAGGCAGTAACAGAAGAGACTGAAAATTTCCATTCATCTGCCTCTCTGAGTCATCCTCCCACTTTTTTCTGTCCCAAATGGCAGGTACAACATGACAAGGACAGTGGAACTTTCCAAAGCACCTCAGTAATGTGGGGCATTTACACCCCACTTCAAATCCTGGTGTTGGGAACCCTCCAGCTCACTGGGCAGCAACCAGTCCATCCAGGTGGGCAGAGCAGGGTTGCCTTCCCCATTCTGGTCACTGCTGACCAGACTGTTTCAGCCATTTGAGTACACCATGGTGCAAGCCCAGCCAGGCTGTTCCCATGTTAGAGCTAATGATCCCCAGTCTCTCCATTTCACAGCATGGACACATCCTCAGAGCCTAATTCCTACTGAAAGTCACCTGAATTTCTCCTGCTTTTCTTTTCATCTCAATTATCAAATTACTAGGACACAAATTGACCTAAAAGTAAAGGTTTCCACATACAGCCTTGGAAGAAGTCTTTTTAAATGTCAAGTCCCTTCAAAGATATCTCCAGTCAGACACTCCTAAATGGGAGCATCTCCCACCAATACCTGTCTAGCAAAAAGCTGAACTAACTGGGGCAGCCATGATCACTAATGGAAAAATCCCAGTGCATGGCAGACAGGATCAGTTCAGAGTGAGTTTTGAAGATTAAATAAATGCCACAAGACAGTATAAGTGACAGAAAGAGAGGCAGATTTTTTATCCCGTTCAGCAGTAACAAGTTACAGGCATGCAGGGAAGTTAAAAGGGGGAAAGCTGCTGCTAATGATCTTTATCTGGGTTGAATTCTTACAATATAAGGTTGGGTTCACCATATAAAAGGCCTTACAAAAAATTCAAAGAAGATGTTGTTGTCAATATACTGGTATTCGAAGAAGACAGAGCCGGATTTCTTCAGGTGCACAGCGTAGATGAGAGAAACTGTACAGTCATCCCTGTTTGACTCTATGTAATTCCCTCGAGGCGTCCATGAAGAGCTGATGAACATAAACAAAACAAGCCTCAACTGAGATCACAGATACTGAGGAGGCTTTTTGTACACTACTATACAAAAACATGTTACATAATAAAGACCCCAGAATCCTGCTACAGCTGACTGCAGCAAATTTTTTAATTTATTACAGGATCTCCATTTATTTTTCAGATATAGTAAATATAATAATTTTACTTCATATCTATTTTTTTACGTTACAGGAATAATATAAAATATAATACTTTTCATTAAAACTCTGCATGGCAAAGGATATGGTACAAAAAATTTAGGACTCAGCCTACATAAGAAAAGTTTATTATCCACAGGTTCAATATACCTTCAATTACACTCAGAAACAGCCTTCTGCAAGCACCACAGGTCTCTAAATAGGCTGTAAAAGGACCTTTTAGCCACATTTACTATACCATGACCCTGCCATGATCCAGCTACAAATAAGAGCAGCTCCAGACTGGTCTTAAACTCAGTGGCTGCTGATGAGCCCAAGGGGACCATGTTGACAGCAAAGAGATGGGGCTACAGATTTCACCTCCCAGCCACGCTCGTTTGCCATTAGCAGGGCTGGCTACCCTCTGCAGAGCACAGATGAGTCACAGAGCAGCTTTGTGCTGCTGAGCTGTCCCAGGTTTACCCATAGCTGCCTAACCCAGGTGCAAACAGAACTCCTTACTTGTTGCAGCTGTCGGCTTTTCCCTCAGATGAGCCAACCGCCGTGTCCATGAACGTCGCCACGTTGGAGAATCCTGCTGGCAGCTCATCCCACTCATCAAACTTGATCCCGCTGCCCAGAGAGTAGGTCCCCTCTGCACATTTGCTGCACACCTGGTTCTTCATCTCCAGGTACTCACCAGAGGCACAGGAGAAAGCTGGGGAGAAAATAATTTACAAGATAGGAATGCATTCATCGGTCCTTATTAATGTCTTTTTTTTTTTTTCTTGCCACTTAATTAATTAAGATTGAACTGCCACTAAAGGGAACCAAACAGAATGTCCCAGTCCCAGGAACACAACAGCAGAACTACCAACATCAGCTGCAAAATTGAGACGTTTAAAGTTTTCACTGATGTGGCAGCACATGAAACCAAACCCCAGAGACAGCTCCTGGTTTGCAGCTCGCCTCCACTGACAAAAGATTTTTAGAAACAAAATCTCTACTGATAGATTGTGTCCAAAAGCTGTTTGTGAAACTGAGGATCTATAATAGAGTTCTCCTCACCCTTGCTCACCAAACTGTTACACCTTGAACTCAATTAAAACCACCAGTACTTGTGGGCCAGAACAGACTTTTCTCACTCACTTAAGCTAAGAAGGGCATACAGCAGCAGGCTGACAGTCATATAACACTACAAACCTTGGCTGAGAGTAGTAAACCTAATCCAAAGGTTTCTCTGTGTTTCTCCTCACATGAACTACCTACAAAGCCTCAAACATCTTGCCTGATAGACCATGTGGTCTTGGAAAAGGTCACCCACAGGTTTGTGACTAGAAGATAAGCATCTCTGATTAGGGTGACATTAACATGCTGAGAAAATAACCACTGGTTGTCAGCACAGCAAAGACAGCATTCCAAATCTGTGTAATTAAGGGAAATACAATTAGGAGGTATATTCACAAAGCTTTTTTTTTTCTGATGTCTTTAAAATTATTTCCTCCAAATAGCTATATGCTCCTTGTCCCCCCGATGACATCTCGGCCTGCTAAGGGAAGATTATTCCCATTATAAAACAGAAACCTGGAGAGTAGCTGAAGTCCTGTATGCCCACAGAGCCCCATGCCTGTGGTCAGGGATCACAACTCCTGTCTGGACACTCATTTCAATGGCAAGCCATCCCACTTTCCCTCAGTCCCATGCTGCATCATGTCCTCTTTGAGAGTGAACACCCTGAACGGAAAACAAATGAGAACTTTCTGCAGCCCACAGTACTTCCTACGATGTTTGCAGATTTTTTAACTTAACTACACCAGTCAAGCCAAAGCAGGATCCAGAGCAATGCACACAACTCACATCCCAAGAAATGATGGGATTTTCTTCTGTTTCACACATGCCATGTTGCACAGTGACAGATATTTCATACACTCTCTTTGACAGACATAAACTCATTAGCCTGAGAAACTGCAGGATGAGAGCAGACTGGGAGCCAAAGTGGTGAAACCAGCCCAAGGAAATGATACCAGCTGAAGTCCCAGAAAATGTGATTCCACAGATGTGCCAGTGTTTATCTAAACTGGAGAAAAACTTGTTTTATTGTAAGCACTTTGATTAACTCATGGCTGTGTAACACCAATCTCCATCTGAATCCAGCTAACACAGGCTCCCATTTCTGTCCCAGTACCAGCAAAATTTCTTTCTGTAATTGTCCTTGATGCGTGCCACTGGAAAGCAGATAAAAGGTACATTTTGATGGAATGATCTGCCAAAGGGTCATTTTTCCTTCTTACTCATATCAGCATACTCTGAATTTGAACCAGTGGCCTTCAAGCCAACAGATTTCTAACCCTGCTGCTCACTGGTGATGGACCAAGAAGGAAAGTGGGCAGGATCCAGGCAGAGATGGGTGTTGGGGTGGGAATAAACAAGGAAATCCTGCTATGATGGGTTTCTGTGAAAGACAGACAAAAAATCCACCCTCAGTGAGGGCAAGAGGTTCACTATAGGCAGTGGCACACGAGGTAGAGCTAACACCCCACCTGACTGACTGTGTGACCTCAGCCTAAGCCATAGGATCTCCCTGCACCTGGGGTGGGAAATAGCTTTCTTCAGAGATTTGGACAAAAGCAGTGAACATGTCCCTGTGTGTCTGAAATGTGACCACACTTTGTACAGCTTTTCACCTTAAATGCATAAAGATATCCTGACTCACTGCTTTAGCATTATTAATAAATCTTGCTTTATTTTTTGCTTTTGAAGGGTGCAGAGAGAAGCTATCAGGAAGGGAAGTAAAAAAGTAAGCTCTCTCATGACATCTTTGAATTCTTTAACAGTTTCAACTTTTTTTTTTTTTTTTTTTTTTT
>VXBB01023971.1:220177-231587 GCA_013399915.1 Illadopsis cleaveri
TTTTTTTTAAAGAAAGCTAAATAGCAAGAAATTGAGAGTGCTGCTTAACCATTCCAGAGTCATGAAATTCAACTAAGGAGTCAAGAACTGTGAGCAATTCACTGCCATAATGAAGATACTGAGGGCAGCAGAGCCTCCTCTTCCATCGTGGTGAGGTAGAGCAGAGATTATTACTTTAACTGAACTGATAAGTTTTAACCCCTTGCAAACTGATCAGTTGAGAGAAATAAAAGGGTACAAGAGATCAGGCCAGCTGCCATGCAGGACACATCACCCATCTCTCACCTTCCAGGAAATAGATGAGTCTTTATCTTATTTAGGTAGAGAATTATCTTCTTTCCTTCTAAGAACTGTATTTCAAAGGCAGCAGCATTTCCCATCCAAACACATCCCCCTGCAAGCAAACTGGCTCTGAGCATGCAGCTGCTTGCCAGGTTCAATTTGGGGCTGAATGTGGCTAATGGCAACATGAACCACTATCAGCATTGGAACAGATGCAACATTTGGTCTCATTCCAGCTGGAGAAGGGTGGGGAGGAAATACAGTGTGTGGTGAGTGTGAAGATGGTCTGCTCTCCTAGAGGCCCATAGCTTGGTCTTCCATCAAGGGGGAGACCAAAAGCCAGGCCAAACCCTCTTTAATCTAAATTGCATCAGTTCAAGAGTTCTTCCCAGCTGGAGACAGGGAGGTCAGAGTCACTTGTGGAGGGACAGGGCACAGACAGATGATCCATTCCAGGGCATCCCAGGAGCTTCTCCTTCCTCGTGGCTGCTCCATATCACTAAGAGGGAGCTGAGCACAGATGCAGCACTTCTCAGCAGCCATAGAAACAGCTGGCATTATTGCAGCATCACTGTGTTTGTGAGAGTGACACACATGAGATGCTGCCAATCAGAAGGGCTGAATCACAACATAGGAAGTTAAGGAGTGATGCAAAGTTTTGGGAACATAAATCCTGTATTTTAGGTGTGTGCTCTGATTCATCCTCCACTAAACCCTCCCTCTTGCTTCAGAATCCAAAGGAAAAATTAGTCTTCCATATTAGAGGGAGACTCTGTGAACACCCCTGACCCCAGAGTCCATTTGTTTAGGTATTTGATACTTAATTTTCAGAGAAAGCATCTCTACTGAATGACTGGACATCACTATTTCCTGCCCCTCTCTAACTGCAAACTTTACTATTACACCTCTGAAACATGAGTTTGGGTGCTACACACCAACTTACACAGAGCAACACAGATTGTGAAGACTGAATGTGATCTTTCTTTCTGTGAAGAAAACTTGAAATGCATGAAAAGATTTCATGACTTGCCCCACCATGGGCATTTTTAAAATTGGAAGAACATTTCCAGAGGCAGTTAGGAACAGCAGGACACACTGGATACACTGCTGCCTTTGGAGCTGATACAAGTATTGGTGATGAGCAGTTGTAACATTCTTAAATAACTACAGAGAGGAAAAAAAAAAAGATGTTGTGGTTTGTATAGGTGACTAGTCTTTCTCACAAAATGATGCTGTAAAGTACAGTTTGACTAGACATTGCCTCAGGCAGCCACACACATTCATACACACATGCAATAATGCTGACGGCATATGCACCTAATAAAAAATTGACATGAGATGAAGTACTGATAGCCACCACTGTGTAAGTCTTGTCAAACAGACCTCATGTCATTCTTTAAAAGGATCACAAGTCACTTGATAAAGGTGATAGAGTGGATGTCATAGACTTGGGGTTCCTAACACAGTTAGCTTAGTTTTGCATGTCACTCTGATGAAGAAAGAAAGGTAGTGCTCACAACACCAGAGGGGCACATCTTAAAGGGGTTAAGAACTGCCTGAGATCTCAGATGGGGCTGTGGATACAAAGCCATCCTTGAGCAAGGAGGAAGGGGGCAATTCTGCCTGCCTGCCCAGGACTGAGTCTGATGGCTGCCCACATTTTTCTCAACGATCTGCAGGTAAGAAGAAAAGAAATGGTATCAAGATTGGCAGAGGAGAGACTGTTACCAAGCCTGAGCCCACTCAAAGTCAGTGTGCTTTAGCAGAGCCAGAGGTAAAGACAAGCTGCTGAGGACAAGGACTGCCAGCCCTGCCTGCAGAGGGCTGAAATGTATCCCAAAGAGCAGCAAGCTGAGGATGGGAGCAGACCCACCATGCATCAAGAGCTTCCACTGTCAAGGCATCCAAAAAAGGCACTAGTAAGAGCTGGATAAATTTAGAGGTGGAGTTGAGATATGTAGGATGAAACGCGTATTACAGGGAAGAAGGTTGTTATAATATATCTATATTGCATATAGATGTGATTCAGCATTTTTATGAGGTCAGTACAAAACAAAAGGACTTCAAATAGTTTTAAAATTAGAGGTAATGTCTTGCAGTGAGAGATCTGAAATGCTTAATCTATTTAGTTTATCACAAGAAGGTTGAGAGTCAACTTGATTAATATATAAGCATCTCCAGGGAGAGAAAACACAAGATCCTGCTGCACTCTTTAATCAAGCAGAGAAATGCATAAGAAGAGCCACCTTCTGGAAGCTGAACCCAAACAAACTCAAACTGGAAGTAATGCACAGATTTTTAATAGGAGGAAAGGCTGATTTTTGGAACAATCTGTCATGGCATGTGATGGACCCTTTGTCTCTCCAGTGTCTCATGCCATAACTGGATACCATATGGAAGAAAAGCTCATGCCAAATATCTATTATCAGCCCCACCATCAGCCTAGCTGGGTGTATTTTAATGGTTTGCAAGGTCAGACAAGCAAATCTAATTAAACCTCCTACTCTTAAACTCTGGGAGTCAAAATCAGTGGTGTCCTACCTCCTTTCTAGGACACACCATGAGAACTGGGGCATCCTAAAGCAGGAGCCCTGCCCACGGTGTAACCACTTCTGAGGGGTGCTTGCAATACATCACTTGGCAGATCTGATTGCACTTTACAATCAATTTGCAGACAGGGAAACAGCTCCCCAGAGGGCAAAACAGACCATAAACAAGCTTTCCTCATTTGCCCTTTGACTGTAAGTCTCCAGGGTCACATTCTGTCTTTCAGTACGGCAGTGGCCCTCCTGGTGATTTTGGTGGACTAGGATCAATATTAGCTGGCACATTTCTACTAACTGACTGTAACATTCTGACATTGCTGAACTCTCTGATGCTGGGGATCAGGACAGGATTATCATGAACAAAAATTGACAGAGTAGATCCTCACATATTTGAGATTTCACCAGAAGATTAACCAAAGCTGTCTCAATACCCTGCATCCTCCAACACCAAACTATAATGTATTCATTTGCTTTCCTCCCTTATGTAGCCCTGGCCACTCAGTCTCACCTCTTTCCTCATCCAGCTTCCCATCCCACACCACTTGGACCCACTACTTCTACCACCACCACTCTTCTCAGCAGACTTTTTCCTCCAGACATTTCTTACCTAAGAATACCTAGAATTATCTCAGGTCTTCTGTTTATTCTGTTGCCATTGAATATGTGCATGTTCATCTGTATTCTTCTGTGTTTCCCTGGCTCTCAATAATTAGGATTTTTTTTTAAAAAAAAAGACACAGGACTGGATTTTACCAGGTTGTAACAACATTAGAAGGGGATAGAAATTGAGCAATTCTACACAAACCAATGAAAATACAAAGCAAAAAAAATCTCAAACACTGGTTTTCCATCTCTCCCCTCTCCATTCCTGTGTTGTTCATCCAAAGCCCCATCATCTGGGATTCAGGTGAGATGCTGCCATCTCCTGCAGGCAGAGTCAGGGCTGAATTGTCTCAGCCTCCCATGGGCAGAGGTGGAAATGTGAGGTTGGCAGCATCAGGCAGCTGTGTCTCTGAACAGCTGCTCTTTTCAGAAGAAACATGCCACAAGCCTGGAGGGGAAGATGTGGCCATGGACAAGCACATGGAGACTTTTCCATGATACCCTGGGGCATCGGAGTCCACACAACATGGAATCAAGGACCAACCAAAATACAAAATGAGGAGGAAAAAAAAGAGGAAGACAAAGGATGAGAGGAAATCATTGCTTTATTATTAATGTTTCCTATAATCTCGCCAGCTTCAGAATGTCTTCCGTGAATAATTTATAGGAGGCTTCTCCAACAGACTGTGAATAATTGATGTTCGTTTTCTTCAGTCATTATTTCCCCATGTGTTACCAGGAATTAGACTGAATCTTAATTTAAAAAAGAAAAAAAAAAAAAGTCTGTCTAGGCTGTTTAGGCTTGAAATGTGATCATACTGAAACCTGATACCTGAAATCTGGGGAAGAGTACCTTCTGTGGAAGACCATAGGAATAAATAATTTTTCCTTTTATCCAAAAAATAATGAAATAGAGCAAGGCTTTTTTCAGTTCACCTGTTTTCCCCAGCTGGCCTGGCACACAGGACATTTTTAGTATCACAGTATTGCATCATTTGGACATGGAAAGGTGTGGGTTTGGAATGAAAATAATCAATTCACAGCAGTGTGGTGAAGAGAGCAGGAAGGCAGCGATCACCAAGAGGTTAGGAAGCACATTTCAGGGTTTCAACAGCCATCCCAGTGGAGATGGCAGGAAACAGATCTGGAGATGAGTGAGCAGCTCTCCAGCCCCTACTGACTCCATCAGGCATATTCTGATTGCTGATCAACCCAAGTGGTTCTAGTGCTATTTGATGTTCTCTGCACACACACACAGTCCTTGCCCCTCGTCCCTCTACCAAGCTATAACAAATATCAAGGTCTTGCCAGCTGCTTCCCTGCTGAAAGAGAAATTAGTGACTCAGAGGAATTCCTTTTTAACTTTTTAAATTACATTGTGTACACAAACAAGGTGAAGAATTCATCAAAAGACACTAAGGCCCTTCATAAACTCAGTACACACATCAACATGCAGTTCCCAGTAATTCTTCTCTAAGAAGACAATTAAATTCTGAGGGTTCAGGGCAAACTCTTCAGCTTTTAAACTATTTACCTGTTTTGTTTCAAATCTGTGCTTCAAAAACCCAACAATGTGACTTGTTCTGCAAAGACAGTGTCTTGCTCATGCACAGAGTAAAAATTCTGGAAAAAATACTTGTAAAAGTGGAGTATGTCTCAGGGTATCAATCCACATGGAAAAGCCATGAAGTCTAGCCTCAAGCTTCAGCCCAGATGAGAAATACAGTATTATCAGTAAAACTCATGTACCTGACTGGAGTTAGGAACATGAATTAGCAGGGGTGCTTTATGAGGAACAGGAATAAACATCTGCTTGAATGATTTGCTAGATCACAGCCTTTTAGTAGCAACTCTCAAACTGTGCTGTGCACACCCCTGCCAGCTGAACAGCTTTGCTCCATGGCAGCCCTGCATTAGTATGTGTGCACACAAAATCTGCAGGTGCCCACTGACTTCAGGGGAGTTAGGGGCAGGCCCAGTTCTAAGCTGCTTGGGATATCCAACTTTACCAAAGACTGAGAGAACGTCAAACTCAAACCCTTCATTTAAGTTTTATGTTACGAAAGAAAAATGCTAAAACTCCTGCTGATCACTTAAATTGCCTTAAAGTGTAATAAAGTGTAGAGCCTTAAAAAGGTCATTTTGCTTAATTGAGTCTGCAATTAGCAGGAAGATCCGTATCTCCTCCTGTGGTATCCTGGGAGCAGATTACACAAGTTAAAATACACTCAACAAACACAGCTCAGATGCAATAAATCAGGTCAGTTTTTGCTCTCAGACTTCAGTAAAGCCCATTGTAATTGAGGACAGTCTATTTTCTGAAGTTGATGGAGCTTTTCACCAATTTGTCATTTGGTGCAGGCTCACATAACTCACTTCAAAACAGAAGAACATTTCTGATTTCAAAGAAGTTGCTCCCACCTTATTGGCACAAGGTAAAGGTGCACTCTGCTAAGAATCACAGAATCATTAAGGTTGGAAGAGACCTCTAAAAGCATCGAGTCCAACCATTAACCCAACACTGCCAACTCCACCACTGAACCATGTCCCCAAGTGCCACATATACATGGTTTTTCAACACTTGCAGGGATGGTGATTCCACCACCTCCCTGGGCATCCTGTTCCAATAATTTGATCAAGTTCTTCTATATTATCAACATTTCCTTTCTGTCTCTTTTCTTAATAAATCTTCCTGATTACAACTGGCATTTTGATTCTGACTAGAATAATGATCCTATCAGCACTTTTTCCTCTTGAACACAGCAAATCCAACTCCTTTAAAAACACTCTAATATTTTCACTATAGTTTCTTTATTATGCACACAGCACTACAAAATAAGGAGATATTTATGAGATAAGGTACAATCTGTTCTTGCCTAGGACAGTAAAAAATAACTAATATGCTGTGGAATAAGAAAGTTAATATTTTAAAATAATATGAGGTCAAAATGTGAACCCTTTAAGGAATTTTTGGGCAAAACTTCTGCTGAGATGAGAATATCAGCGCACCTGGGAACACCCTGAACCAGGTATTTGGGCTGTAATTGAGGGAAGGAGAGGAAGGAGAGGAAGGAAGGAAGGAAGGAAGGAAGGAAGGAAGGAAGGAAGGAAGGAAGGAAGGAAGGAAGGAAGGAAGGAAGGAAAGCTCCAAATTCAGACTCTTCAGTGTAAAACATGCAGCATATGGTCAGGCTGGCAGAAGAGCCTGACGGTGGCCACACAAACAGACTGCAGTGCAGTGTCAGCAGGAGCACCATGCCAAGTGCTGCTCCCACTGCCAAATCCCAAAAAGTCCCCATTAGGCACTGCCTACAGCCCCACACCAAAACAAAGGGCTCCCAGAGATCCCAGCCATAAGGGGGTGCAGGCAAGGGCTTAGCCCTAAAGCAAGCTGCTCCCTTGGACTGCGATCAATATTTTCCACTCAAAAAAGCCAAGCAACTGCCCTGATGGCACTGATCCTTATCAGCTAAATTGTCTTCCTGCTATCAGACTCATGAAGAGATCAGAGGCAGATCTGTGGTAATTAAAAATGAAGGAGATCAAATTAGTAAAGCACATTCCCAACTGTCAGGAGTGATTCAGAGGTCTGGATTGTGCTGAAGGAGGCTCTCTGTCTGCCACCCCAACCTCCATGTATGTACCCAACCTCCAGAACAGTATTGGGAAGATGCCCAGAGGGGACATCTGAAATGGGAAGCAGAGGAGAGCCAGAGTAGCTCTAGGAGTAATAAATATTACTTTTTCCCTAGCCAAAATCTTTCTGGACTTTTAATGCATCTCTTCACAGGAACTCTTGCAACCGTGATGTGGCAGCATCAAAAATGTGACTCAGCTCTGAACAAACAGAAACCTGAGAGAGGTGTCCAGGCAGTCTGGTGTGGCCATGCCATGGCCTGTCCAGACCTAGCCCAGCCCCACAGGGTGACCACTGAGGAACCACATCACACTGAATGGGAAAACACAGGCTGCAGGCTCTGAAAGTGGTGATGACTGCAGCCCCATAGAGCAGAGAGAACAGTAAAAAATAGAGGGGAGTGAAATACAGAACAGGGCACATTGTCCCAGTGCCTTGCAACTGCAGAGCTGCTACTGAAGCTTTCCTCACATATCTGGGTCACTGCATAGCAGGACCTCCTACCACAAAATCTCTCATGTGAGCCTCCTTCTTCCTTCCCACCTACCACCTACATGGGAGAGATGTGGAGGGCAGGAGGGTAGCAGGAGGGGAACGTGGATCATTGTGCTGCTCTGTGCTCATGGAAAGCAAAAAGCATAAAAATTCTTCTTCTAGTAACCAGGTCATAAAGCAATCAAAACATGACAGTCCTTTCTACTGTGCACCCTGTGACTTTCTCAGAGGACACTGCTCTCTCTGCAGGTAAATTTTGCTGATTAAGTTTCTGAAGACTCAAAAACAGGGTACAATCCTGGCAGGTTTTGGAGCCTACAGCAGTTTCAGGGAATGTTGAGGATGTGCTCAGCAGGACAAAGTCAGCTGTGATTTGCAGTATGTTTGTGTGCTTCAAAATGCAGCAGAGCACAGAGATATCCAACCTAATTTAAATGGTTTCATTCAAATGAAAAGCAGTAAAACACAACATCCTGCAAACGAGCACATCTCAAGACACCAACTGAGTTCTGATGCCACAGTTCAATTGCTCCAGATATGGGAAGCACCTGAGCTAACACATTTTTAGTAATCTCAAGTGTCTTTCCACTCTGCTGGAGGCCACAGTCTAGACGTATTTACAGAGCAGGAGACATTTAACATATTGTTATACTGTCTTTCAAATTTCTAGTTCAGGCACAATTTAAAGAGAACAACTGCTGAGCATTTGGAAGAAGGAGAGAGGTTGGCACAGTATTCTCAGGACTCAAAATTAATGATGGCCTGCACATCACTTCTCTTTTCAGGGAGCAGTAAAGATCAGTGGCAGATATTCTCAAGCAGCAGCATTTCTGAGTAGATGAAAACAACTGCAAACATTGTGAAGTCAGCAGTGATGGCAGATGTGTTCCAAAAAACCTCACTTTCTCATACACATTCCCCCATACCATTGTGCCCACTGAGGGCTCTACCACCCTCAAAGAGACAATAAAAAAAAAAAGCCCTAAGAGCTCATGCTGCTTTACAAATGCAACTGCTATACAAGTGCAACCCTTTCTTAAAAGCAGAGACATAGTTGCCACAGGGTATCTCAGGACTAACAGATGGTGAACAAAACTTCTGAAGATAACAGACCTCTGGAAGGAGGAAACTGGAAGCTGGAAATTGTCCCACTTGGAGTGATTTTACTGTAGGCCCTGATTCTGCAGGTTGAAGGACCAAAGAGAGACCCAAGGGGACTCCAGGATTCTACCAAATGCCAAAACGAGCCCCAGTTCCTATGTCCTGGCATAGGTAAGACTTCCGAGATGTAGGAGAATCTGAATAAATTTATAGAATGTCCAGAAAGACTCAGCTCAGAGGATATGGCATAGTTCTGGCATTTCTTGATTTCTTGCTAGACCTTGGGATAAAATAGCACCAGGCCTAAGGGAGAAGGAAGGCACCTCAAGGAGCCATTAATGTGAGTTGTGTGCAACCCCTGACCAAGCCTGCAGCACAAATCTCACTCTGCACACAGTCCACTAAGAACATGAGTTGTAGAAGCCTCAGATACAGAACCTTTTGTTTTCCTTAGGCTGTAGAAATTCGTGCTTTTAGTGTAAGATGTCCTTGGTACAGCTGCTGTATTGTCAGATGAGACAGAAGCCACCAGTTTAGAGAACATGACAAGAGAGTAAGGAGACATCTGTCAGCATTTTCAACACGACTCATCATCAACAACAGACCCCCACATGCAAACTCTAGAGATTTCTAGGGCAGTCACTTTTCAAAAGCTTCCTCTTCCAGTTTATCCCACCCATGGAGAATGGACTGTCAGCCAAACTCTACGCTGGTTAAAATATTTTGCAGTAAAAACCACTACATTAACCAAGCTGAATGTGAAAGGTGTTCCCTACACGTTCCTACAGTGACTGACTGCTGTTGGCAGATTCACGTTTTCAGGCTGATAGATCGGTTGTTCTTTAAGCAAAAGGTGAAAGACTCAGAGATGAGAAAACCTCAAATTACTTTTGCCATAAGAATATAGCCAGACAGCCCCTGAAGCCAGTTAATTTACTACAGACAGAAAAAAAAAAAAAGATAAAACTCCAAGAGCCCAGGGAGATGAGATCTGAGGGATTCAGTAAAAAAGTCAAATATGTGATTGCTTCTCAAACCAGCTGAATTGCCATGGGATTTAACAGCAACACTACAACAAGGAGATGGGTTTTCTAGTGTATTTAACAGAATCCTGTATTTTGGTGTATAATATCAGAGCCCATCTACTGGGAGAACTTTTCACCTTGTCTAGCAGGGGCCAGATATTGAGAAGCCAGATTCATCTATTGTTATAAACCAACTGAATTCTCATTGGAATTGTTTTAAGACCAGAAACAGGCACAAACAATAGAAGATGGAGAGGGAAGTGAACCATTTGTCAAAATCTGTAGAAAGTAGAGGATAGTGTAATGTTGCTGGACTTAAACCATTTATCACAGGATTGAAGGAGAAATAGTGTACGGCAGAAAAAATGAGTTATACCTGTGTCCTCCAGGGTACACCAAAAGTGGCTGTGCAGCAGAAGAAATAAAACTAGCTGCTCCTTTATAGTGCAGGTAGCAAAAAGTGATAGGTTTGAAGTATAACAAGGGAGATTCAACAGCAGAAAAATCTTTAACAGGAGGGAAAATGAAAAGAACTAAATATATGAGCAAGTATCTGGAGAGCTTCTGGGCTCTTCATCACAAGAGGTGCCTGAAAACAGTCCAGCCAAACATCAGCCATGAATGACAGTCATTTCCACTACAGCTATTTGGGCTGGAGGATGAATTATGGGATCACCTGAGGTGCTTCTCAGGTCTGTATTTCTGTAATTGAAAAAGCATATCCTAAGGAAACACAGAGATTCCCCATCGAAAACCTTGGAAATTAAATCCAAATACCAGGAATGACACATTCTCAAATGATGCTTGCAAGTAGTCAGAAACCTTCCAGTGATCAACACTGCTACAGAAAACATTTATGTACCTCACACTGGAACATAGAGAAATGAAAATAAACTTTTAGAGGAGGAGAGTCAGAAGTGAGTAAATCTGACATCTGCTGCAATGGAACTGAAAAGATGTTGCCACTGTTCATCCTGTTTGTCAGATACAATAATTTATACCCCCTGGTATAAATTACTGCTAGGATCTTTTGTGGAGAGAATTGCTAGGGCAAGGAAGTGTGATGGGAAAGAACATTCAGACTGGGAAGCTACAATACAGTGAGGGATGTGTTTGCAGAGCAGCAGTTTGTTTATATCCCCAGATGCAAAGACGTGTTCCAACATTAAAAAAAATGCAGAACCAAGTGGTATGAAAACACTCCAAGTTGTTAAAAAATAAATGCATAAATAAATAAAATGCAGGAGCTTCATCATAAAAATAACTCAGGAAAATAAGAGATTTACCATTCCTTATGCATTCAGCTTATGAATTAGCTAAATAATGACAGTAATGAGAATGTGGACACTATGCAAATATAGTTTGACCACTACTGGTCACCATTTTGGCCAATACAGCTATAAATGAACTGGAGAGCTGCAGAACTGGAGAGCAGGGCAGATCAAGACAAACAACCCCATCTTTTCAGGGGGTGCTGTCATAGATGTGCCTCCTCTGTGAATCAGCATAAAAGGGTACCTGTAGCAGACAGTACAGGTACACTGCGAGGACAATCCCTGCTCCACATCTCCTGGAGACAGAAAGTTGGGTTGGAGGGTGTCCTAGGTTACAGTGTAAGAAGTGCCCAAAGTATGTATTCTTCATGAGAAACCAGGTGGGGCAGTGTTCCCCTTGCCCCCTCCCTCTGGACTATCTCCTGTTAATGGGCCTATCAATGCCTT
>VXBB01023971.1:231704-251289 GCA_013399915.1 Illadopsis cleaveri
GAGCAAACCCACGGACAATCGCTGGTAACTGTCCCGAGAGCAGGGCTAGCCAGTAAGCAGCTGCCCCGGAGACAATTACAGGTGTCAGGTTGTATTCTGACTCTGTCAGGGGTCTTTTGTACTATTGCTTTTTATTTATTTTATTTTATTCCACTTTTTTTCCCCCTCCTATTAAATTGTATTTCTGACTCAGAGTCTCTCACTGGTTTGGTTTTCAAACCAGCACAGAGGGGAAAGACAGGGAAACTCGAGACGTCAGTGACACACCCAGGAAACCCCACAAATGTAAACAGCACAAAAAGTCAGTCTGTAAAATGAAGAGTCACAACGTACTGCATTCCTTCCCTCTCACGGGGTCAGGTAGTCCAGAGCACTCCACCGACGGATTCGGGACAGCCACCCTCCATCTGGAGCCGCTGCTGTCGCACTCCGTGTACTCAAAGTGGTAATCTGTCTGCAAGCAATTACAAAGAGTTTCAGTTTCATCATAACATTTGCATATTAAGCTCATTAATCAAGACTGAGATTAGCAAGATCAGTTGTAATTAAACCAGAGAGGAAGTGGCTGGCATGAAACATACTGTGCAGCTTTGATGATTGCTGTGTATCATCACAGAGCAAGCACAGCTCTCATCAGATACCATGCAGCACAAATGCTAAGGCAGAAGGTGGGATTTGCAAAAGCACTTGATAGACAGGATGCAGATTCCACTAGAATTTTTTTCCCAGTCTCTAAGAGCAGGATTGATGGAAAATTTCTGTCCATCACAGTATCTGATCTAGAGCAGCCAACGAGGCTTCCTCTTTGATCAATGGAACAAGCCATACTCAGAACACAAGTCATCCCATGATAGGCTGGATGTGTAAAATGGATGGAATGATTCCTTCTGCAAGTGCCCATCCCTCCTTGTCAGTGTCAGAGGAATCCCAGCAAATTAGGGCAGATAAACCTGGTTTTGGGACACCTCTGAAAACATCATCCAAGGTCAGCTCTGAGGAGTACCTCAAGGCAGAATGATGGTGTGAGAGGAAATCAGTCCTATCGTCTCTGTGGCTGAGATAACTGGGAAGACTCAGTGAAAAAGAGTACTCTCAGTAAAAGAGTTTCTTATGCTCAGAAAAAGAGTAAGAAACTTCCCAGCATTACCTAGGAAAGAATATTAGCTATTTGTCATATTAATAGTATTGATTCGGATCCCACATAAAAATCTAGACTCACATTTAATTACATTTTTAGTTTTGTGTTTATAGCTTTGTTTCCAAATTCATGGCCCAGAAGTTTATGACTAAAATAAACCTCAGCGACACCTAATTTTTCAACCAGTTTAGGTGGAGCTGGCAGAAATGGTGAATAACCTTCTTCAGAGGGACAGACCCATGTTCAAATGACATGCCCTGGCAAGTTCCATAAGATGGTTCCATATGGGCAAAGCCACCTCCAGCTCCCTCTGCAGTTAACCAAGATAAAACATTGGTCATGTACCTATTTTAGACACCTGTTGCGGAGGGGACAAGGAGAAAACACATCCTAGAAACATTTCTTTCTCCCCACTGGCTACAGAGGGAAACCAGCCAACTAATTTGGATGGAGTCTTCTCCATTTCCTCAGGGGAACCCCACTTCACACACTCCACATCCCTTCCTGGCCCATAAAGGTACCACCAAAAAGCATGGTACCAAGGAAAATTTAGCCACAGGCTCGATGTTTGAGAAGGTTTGGGGCAGCCTGGTGTGGTGATCCATTTAGTCTGGTGGGCTCCTTTCCACAAAGAGCAGGACTGGCCAGGAGCCAAGGAGGGAAGGCAGTGGCCGTGTCTGCAGCCCCAGGCAGGAGCACAAGAGCTCTTTAGGTGGTGCAGGGTTGCTCACCCTCACTAGAGCAAACCCCAGCCAAGAGGCAGCAGAAATCTGCCTTCCTGCCATGACTGCAGACATCTGGCCCTAATTCCACTGCCTTAGGAGGAGCTACTTTGTACACAGAGATTATTTAGGGACAATCTTCTGTTCTTTTCCTGGCAACTGACATTGCACGTGATGGAGCAGAAGAAGGGGCTCAGGTGGATAAGAGTTGATCCATGCTGGCTCTGATATAGATTAGTTAATTCCTGCAAATATTCAGCTGACTTACATGGAGAAGACTTGCAATTCTCCTCATTTACTTGCAGAAAAAACAAACAATTGTGAGTTAAATACTTCTCCGACTGTTACCATAGCTCTCCAGAGATATTCAGATGTTAATGAAGTTCTACCTAAACATCATTAAAGCCTTTGCTATTTTGCATCCAGGTGCAAATAATAATCTGATTTCTCTGGAATTAATATTTTTATGGCTGAATATTTATCTTTGTAGCTCAATCAATGGTTTAGAAATCTAACTCACAGCACAGTGGAAAGGTAAACTATTTGTCTCACAAAAACCAAACCCAGATCAACATAAAATATAACACACTTCCAACTCTACAAATACACTCAATTATAATATGTATCTTCTCCCTTTCATCTCATTATGCAATCTTTCAGGAATAATTTTTAAAAAATAGTCCTGAATCATCTCAGTATGAAATCTGCCTGTAAGGCAACCAGAATACACAAATGTGATAGATTCATCTCCTAGTTCATATGACATAAGAAAAAATTTATCTATTAAATTAAATATGCAAGACTGGAGTGAAGCAAAGAAAAGGATATTAAAGTGCTCTGATTTACTTTCAGATCCATTTTCTATTTAATATCAGATTAAAAAAAAAACCACAAAGAGCAGTTTGGTGTCAACAATTCAGGTTGCTCTCATAGCCACCCCCTCAAAGCATACTTTAGTGATGCTGAGCCAGGAATGCAATCCCTCTGCAGCCAAAACAGGTCCCAAAAGTGGGGCAGCTGTGAAGGATACACCATGCAGTCCAGAAACATTCCCTTAAATGGCTGGATAACTGTCAACTATCAACAGGGATTAAAAATTCAGGACACTAACAAAAATTATAAAGAACAAAAGGCTTCTGCTCTCCTTCCATGTTCAGGCAGATGAGTCAAGTTTCCACCCCTCCATGGAAACCTCTCCAGCCTTAACCAGTCAGGTGAGGTTTCTGGAGAGATGGACCCAACACAGGTCATTCCCTCTGATCACCCCATCCCTGTGTGCAGCTGTGTCCACAGAGGAGTCACAAGACTCAAAAGGTTTGTACAGCAGAACAAGAGATCTGTGTGGTCTCTTTCCATTTCCTTCCCCTGTACTATGCACAGTTCCCTTGTGGAAGAGTGGTTGGGGTGGGTTTGTTTGTTTGTTTGTTTTCTGTCTGACTTTCAACTCAGCTTTATGTCTGAAAACACCTCTATGGACATGTCTGTTTATCTGATTAGTGACTGTATTGAGGACTCTTCAAATTAACTTTTGCCTTTGATCGTACACACATGCATAGCTCCAAAAACTTCTGCCAGCTACCAATGCTACTCTCTTAGAATCAGAGAACCACAGAATCACAGAATGGTCTAGGTTGGAACATTAAAGATCACCTAGTTCCAACCTTCCTGCAAAGAATCTGCAAAAAAAAAAAAAAAAAGTCCAGAGAAACTATAGAACTATAGATACCTAATCCATTGAAGTGGTTGAGGCCAGGTTGGATGGAGCTTTGAGCAACCTGGGATAGTGGAAGATGTCCCTGCTCATGGCACAGGGTTTGGCATGAGATCTTCCAAGTTCCCTTCCCAACACAAACCATTCTGTGATTCAATTACTCTATGAAACAAACACTGAGGGCCCAGCTGTATCCATCTTTTATAACCAGAATACATTTGTGCTGCGTCACAGGCACAGCAGCAGCTCACAACTTCAGCTTTAAATTAACCAGCGTGGCTACTTATGGTGGGTGAATGCAACTGCAGAAGCCTGTGGCTCAGCTCCATCATCCAGCACCAGTTTGAACTGGTTTAGCAGCCAGGGTGACATCCTCAGCCCCCAGCATAGCTCAGGTCCATTCCTAGGAGCTGGAAGCACACCTTGGCTGCAGCACCCACACCTTCCATCACACACAATATTTGCAGGAATCTTTACTGGAAATTGCCCGTTAATGCTGCTTACCCGCCTCAGCAGCGCTTCTAATGTGCCTCAGGAATTTGAACTTCCAAATATGGAAGGCTGACCATGGAGCCACCTCAGCACCATGGGACACTTACAACACCTTTGTTTCTCGTGGAAAAATGCCATTACATTGGGATTTCCTCACAGAATCATAGAATGACTTACATTGAAAGGAACATTAAAGATTGCCTACTTGTAGCCCCATGACAGAAAAATTTCTTCACCCACCAGTTCTCCGAAGTGAATTTCATGGCAAATCCATTGCCAGATGTTATCTGTTGCCAGCTACTACTCTGGCTTTGCTTTCAATGTTTTTTTCCCCACTTTCATCCACTCATGCAGTATCTTTACATTTGGCCACAGGCCTGTTTTAATTTTAACTGTAATTCTGACTCTGTTTTGTTACTTTTCTGCACTTGGCCTTCATCTTCAAAATATGTCCCTCCCCCAATTCAGCTATAATTTCCTATAGCATTTCCTGTTTTATTGATCGTAATTCCTAGGGTTTGGCAAAACCAATTTGAATTTCACACTCAAAGAGGAAGTTTCCACTGGAAAGTGTCTCTCAGGAAAAAATTAACAACACCTCACACAGAGTTAAACTTGGAAAAAATGCAATTTTCTAAATGGAAAGTTGATGCTGTTCCAAGAAACCGCTCAGGATCAATGTGTAGTCCTCAGCATTAAATTTCAAATGAAAGGTTAACAGTAACCTAAAAAATGCTACCAAAAATAGGCATCTGCATTTGCTTTTACCCTGTGCTGAATTTTGTTTTATTGTTCTTGGAGAATTAGTGAAATCATATCAGCAGTACCATGCAAAGCTGTAATGAGAAACTCTCTGACCTACACACACTCTTTTTGAAGGACACTCTGCACAAAAAAGAAGCCCTTGTGCACACACATGACATCAAAGAGATGGTGCACTGATCACAGCTCTGCCGGGGGAGGAAAACACAACACAATGTTTCCAGCATCCTATGCTCAAAATCCATCAATATGAGATCGATGGTGTGGGCCTGGCACCCTCACAAACATCCTGTGCAAAGCTCCAGCAGAGATCTCCTGGCTCCCTGGGGCACCCACACCTCCTGCCCTGCAGCCCTTCCCCAGCTGATGCCCTGAGAAGGATGACGTGGAACAGAGACTGGGCAGAGCTAGAGAATAAAGTACATACTTATTGAAAGGCCTTTAAGGATACACCTTGGGCAGGACAACAGCCTGAGCAGCGATACACCCAAGATGGACTAGGAATGGTCACAAAATGCCCCACTGGTCACAAGGTCGTACATTTCTATAAGTTTTGGTTCATTTGTTTATTGGAGTTTAATTGTCCAATTACAGCTTCAGGTTGTGAGGTCCCATCCTTCTTGTTCCTCTCTTCAGTTCACCCTTATTTGTGCTTTTGGGCCTGAAAGCTGTCTTTGGTCTTCAGCAGGAAAAGGATTTGTTTTGTCTGCCTACTCTGTGAAGAGAGCTGACCAGCACTTAACATGAGCCTCAAAACTACATCCCTGGGCAGCACAAAATCTGAAAAACATGAAAGCTAAAACTTAAGGCATCACAGCTCCCAGCCCACCAGGAGCTGGCTGAGCAACACCTCAGCGAGGCGTGTCCCACCCTGTGTCCCCTGCAGCTCCACTGCCCCCACCTCAGACAATCGTTGTCCTCACTTTAAGTGGTACCAAGTGGCCCTCCTTGCCCAGGTCCCAGTGCATGCAATGTTAGCTGTTTCCAGACCTCTACACCTGAGCTAGACATCTCACAGTCCTCCACAACAGCTGACTGACATAAACATTTCCAGGGCACAGATACTCTGTCTTAAAATAAATGCCTATTTCAGGACATTTCTGAAACACTACAACTATTATTTTCTTCTCCACTGACTGGAGAGCTTTCTTGCAGACAACCAACCCCCATGGCCATGAGCTTTCTCTATGACAAAGAGCAACACCCTCTTCAGTGCCTTTCCTATTTTTCTGCACCAATTTCTTCATTCCTGCCTTCACATAGATGGGAGATGCCTTGCACTCCTTCCACTTAATTAGAACCAAAGAGCAGAGAGGGGACAAGTCCTTACAACCAGTTCCCAATGCACTGAACACAGTCTGGGGAGAAAACACTGGATGAAGCCCAGGAGCAAAGAGCATTTACCATATCTGTTATGAAACAGAATAGCAAAAGGCTCCTCCAGTTTAACAGCTTGCTCTACTCCTGTTGTTTTCCAACCACAGACATCACTGAGCCAAATAAAAAAAAAAAAAAAAAAAAAAAAAAATTCTTCTATGCTACCTGGCCAATAATACTAACCAACAACTCTCAAGAGGTCTGACACTTACTCCCTCCCTAAACGTGGACTTCTTGTTCCACTGATACTTTGCTTAACCCGATTAGCTGCACACAATGCTATTAAAAGATACTGCTTGCCAAAAGGGGCATCCATAATCTTTACAGACCTTTGTGCTGTCTATATTTACATGTACAATAGGGATTAGCTGTGTATTCATTAAAAAAACCTCAATCTTCCTCACAAATAAAAGCATCTTTTAAGGAAAGAATGATTACAGACAGAGGTAAGAAGGGAACCCAAGCTCACTGAGCACTACTGTAATTTCCCCCTGACTAATCTCAATGAAAATGAGTCAACATTTTTACTTCCCTGCTACACCAAGAAATGTCACCCCAAAAGACAGCAGATGCAGAGACATGGCATTCTCCCTGTGTGGCTGTTTCCCATGTCTGGCATTCACAGCATTAGCACACTCAGAGACTGTGCTTTCAACACTTTGAGACTGCTCCAGAGCTTTCAAGGGCTGCTTATCAATCTCTTCTAATTCAGGCTTTGAAAAGGAGAAGCAAGTTCCCATTTCTTGTTGGTTTTGAGCTTCTAGCCCTTCCTCCTCAGGGACCAAAAATCCCTGCTGCCCCTCGCTGCTCCTATCACCCCAGACCATGAGGAAGCAGCAGACCCTTATGTCAGCAGGGCTGTCACATCACTCCTCCAGACCTAATGCCCAGCTCTACATCTCTCTCCAACATGAGCTCATTCCTCTTTAATCTCCTTTGAAATTACTTATATCAGTGATTTTCAGCTGAAAATCTGGGCCAGGCTTTCAATTATTACTAAATCCCCAAATTCCTAAAGACATTTATGTGTATTCTGCCACATTTCTCTTTTCTGGACCCCTAAGTCATTTGAAGCTGTTTTGGCAGTAAGAATCCCAGCCTTAATTGCATTACTTAGAACTTCACAAGGCAGCTGCATATATTCAGACTTTCTCAAAATCAGGCTATTTGCATCTTGAATCTAATTCAAGCACCAGGTTTCAACCACCAGAAGCTGAGGTTGGAACACTGCCAAAGCCATCTGCAAATTAAAGATGAACTAAAGAGGTTTACTGAATGAAAGCCAGAATTCAGCAAAAATATATCATCAATATTTGCAAGGAATCAGAATAAATTACATTTTGCTAAGTTTTTATATAACATATTTAAATGTAAACCAGAATTCTAACCCAAATGTGTTAAAATAAATGTCCAATCCTAGGCCAGTGAGCAGAGTGACCTACAGTGGACAGATGTCTGGAGAATGATGGGTGAAGTTCAGAGAGCCATGAGCAGCACCATCAGCAGGAGGAAGACAGAGACAATCCTTAGCAATGTTTACAAACAACAAGTGATAAAAAAGTGTTTGGATGAATATTGTGTCCCACTGGGAATGAAAAAGGCATTGAGCTCTCACACTAACCAGGTTAAAGGACTTCCTTTGCTCCTGGTGAACCTGCTGCAGCACGAGATGATGATCACCAGAGATAACCAGGAGGTGGTTCCAGCATATCCCAGATGTTCAGAGAAGGACACATGAACTGCATCTGTTTCTCCCTCCACAGCTGCAGAGTTTGCACAGACTCCTTTGCACACAAGTATCTGAGGTTAGGTGGGACAAGTCCTTGCTGTTCCTTCCTGCTGGACCCAGCTGTCACCTGCTGGGCTGCCATGGACATTTTGAATGTGTTGGTGCAGCCTCTGAACAGCTTCCAGTCCACATCCCAACTAAGTCTCTCAGAGATGTTTGTCACAGAAATCATGTGCTGTTACTATAGCAGGGTTTTAAATTAAGAGATTGCAGGGTCAGAAGGGCATTTCAGAAGCCATTTAGTCCATGTTCTTGCCCCCCACACCTAAACCATTCCTGACAGAAGTTTGCCTAACCTTTCAGCAACCTCCCAGTGCCGGATATTGCACAGCTCTGCAGGGTGATGCTCATAGTTATTGGCTCGATATAATGATGCTAATGTACTCAGACCATTCATCAGGCAGCTAATGAAGCAGGTATTATCAGTAAGGGAGCTGAGCAGAAGAGCTGGGAGAAATACATAGGGGTGAAGGGTTTATTTGTTGAAAAGCACAGCCCAAAAACTACCATTTCAGCATATCAAGAGATTCAGAGAACATGGCTGGCCCGAAAGGCTGGCTGTATCCCTCCAAGGAATTGCATTTACTACACTATACATTCATATATATTTATTACATGGTTTGTTGAAGATAGTTTCTTAAGGACAGTGTATTCCCATGCAACACAGCATCAACTGCAAGAAACTACAGGGCTGTGTTCTGAACAGTTCTTCTCTTGGCTGTCAAGCACCCTCACTCTGGCTGGAATCAGTGCAGATTTCTCCAGCCTCACAGGGCACCAGCCAGGTCAGAGACTGTCATCTTCCAGCAGAGATGGTGCTTTCTCACTCTGACACTTCTCCAGCCTTTGCCAAATCCCTTTCAGCAGCAGTCTAGTAATGGCTAGGAGAGCTTTTATTATCATTACCTTTTTTTTCCTTTCAGTGACCATTTTCAGTCTGAAAAGGTCAGGTCAGCCAGCAGCCCTTTGACTATGAGAAATTTATTTTTCTTTTAAATAAAACTTCACAAAAAAGCCATGTGCAGCCAAAGCCCAGTCATCTTTGAATGTGTATGGGATTATTTATTTTTGCAACCTGCAGAAACAAGTAGCCTCTAGTAAAACACTGTCTCTTTCATCCAGTGCCTTATCTGTTGCCCACTTAAGTCAATAAAAGATATCCATTCACTTCAAAGGACAACAGGATGAGCCACAGTTAACCAGCTCATGTACTCACTACCCTGATGTTGTTTAAATAACAGGTAACGGTCATTGTCATCCCTGCAAGTGAAGCTCTAGAGAAGGCAAAAACCTGTCTCCCTTTTGAAATAATCCCATTGAATTTCATGGAAGGAGATACCAAAGAGAAAATTCTACAGGAAGGCACAAAATGACCCTCAAAAAGATTATTTTCAGCCAAACTATATTTGCAAACTATATTAAGTCATCCAGTGATGACTTAATAAGCTAATGAGAAGTATTGAGCACTTTGCCGGCCTCAAACTACATTTTTCTTTTCCCTTGTGTTAGCACTACATATAAAAAGAACCTGATCCATCATAAAGTCATTTTTCCCCTAGTTTTCAGCAGAACAGCTCCCTGCACACTGTGTCAGCACTGCTGTGGACACAGGAAGGAGTGGCAATTGCTGGCCAAGGCAGAAAGATGAGACAGAGGAAAAAAAGCATTTTCAATCAGGAGCAGGATTGACCTATTGGTCACACAGACTTAGACTGGATTAAATTGATGGCAAAAGTACTCCTTGATTCTAATGTCTCCTTTCCCAGTTCCACAGCTGTATTATTCAAGGGTTTGGGTCTTTCAGGCACCACAGAACATTTTAATGAATATGGAAATTAACACAGTCTCTAGGGATACACATCTCTAAAGCCACTCAATAGAATTTCCAAATGCATATTCTGGTTCTTAGCAACAAAGCCTTACAAATCTTCATCAAAGAGAGACTTTTTAATGCCAGTGAGACCATAGAAAATTGAGAGTTAAGAGAATAAGCTTTGTGCTTTAACTGCATCTTTGGTGAAATGCTGAGTCCTGTTTCAAAACCACCTATCTCTGCTTTACAAAAAGCAACTTGCAGGAAAGCCATCAGGAAAAAATTCAGACATGATACACGTTTGCATTTTATCTTTAGACCTAATATATTCTTTTCCTAAAGGAGAAAGGAGGAGTTAAACCTCCTACCCTTGCTCCATTGTCCTGCCATAGCTTGACGTGGGTAGAGATGGTGGAGTGAGGGCTATAACACATCTCAGATAAGGCATGAGGTGGATGTAGCAAATGGCACCTTGTAAAAAGGGCAGGAGACATCAAATCCTTTGGCAAACAGAGTTGGGTCTCTTTTACAAATGCACAGGCAGGTTATCATGGACCAGAGGCATAAGTCCTACTTCTTCATCAACTGCTGGCTTGCTTGTGGAGTCTCAGAGAAGTCTTTACTCACCTGCCTTACAAGTATAATCTCATTTGGCACACCTGGAGATGATACATTTCTCTGCAAGTTGTTTTGGCAACCAGACCACTTTTTATTGTCTTACCTAATGCCAAATACTGAGACAGGTCAGGAGTGGAATCCAGAAGCTGAGTCCTTAAACAGATAATACTCCCTTATCCACAGGCAAAGGGCAAAACCACAAAACAGATTTGAATTTACTAACACAATTCCACAGTATTTTGCCCACTGTCTGCATGGCTTCAGGGAAATGGAGAGCTTGGAGCACTTATTTTCTTTACATTTAAGACTCTGTAATAGGCCAGTTACAAGTGCAACGAAGAGGACACTTCTGCCAGGAGAGAGCTTGTAAAAACAGTAGGTTAATAACCTGTTCTCTGTGTCTGGCAGGTCATTCCACATTTAAGAGCCACCAAAAGCACCTACCAGAAAGAGGGAAAAAGATGTGAAATAGTATGGCACAGAAAACAGCATAAGTTTCCCACCAGCATAAGTTTCCCACTCGAGCCCTCTACTATCACATCCCTGCCACTCTCTGTCACAAGTCCCCTCCCTAGGCTGAAGGGATACTCCCTGCAAGCATTTGCTTGAGTTCCACTGCTCAGGACTAAGAAAAACAGTGCTGGTTAATATCTTTGGAGCAGTTTGGTTTAGGATAGGATGCCAGTCAAATTAGAGCAGTTCAATTATCAGGAAAAACATTTCAATGCAGCTCTCAGGTAAGACCTGCTGCCAGGACTGGACTGAGGAGTTCCACCTCATCAGAAACCTTTTTATAATATCCATCCCTGCCTCTCCTAAAATACCACCCAACTTTTTAGCTGAAAGTTAAAAAGTTAACTGTCTCAAGGGCAACACAACTTTCTCAGGTCACAAATAAATTTAAATGACGGTATAAAACTGTCTGGCCTCTTTCCAACAGAGGGGATAGAAGAGAAATGAGAGAGACATGTCCAATATCCAGCGATTCCGCTGGGAGGAAAATCTGCTAGACGTGATCAATTAATTCATTGTAATGAAGAGCACTGTAACCTGCTATCAATCATTTTTGTCCTGTGCTTTGTATCACATGGATTTCTAATATATGCACATGCCAGGGGATCTGGAGGAATATTACTCAGCGTGTCTTTCAACTGGCTTTTTTAACTACAAATCATGGGATTATTTGTTAACAAGTCGGGGATGTGTTAATGATTTGATGACATTTCATTTATGACTCTTGTCTAGGTAAAACCTCCAAGGTGCACTAAATACAAACAAATAAAAAAACCAGTCACCTTTAACGAGTGTGTGGGCACGTACACACCTGCTTGTGCATTTTTGTATGCACACACAGCAACTCACACAAGGATAATTCTGTCATCATTTAACCCACAGGCTCCATCTCCCCTTGGTTGATAAAATTTGGTACAGCTCTGCTGCCTGCAGAGCCACGCTGATTTACACCCACAGAGACTCTGGCTTCTTGTTCATCTTTTAACAGAATGACAAAAGATTGTTAAAGCAACACACAGGTCTTGGGTGAAGTCTGGGGTATCTGACCAGTGCTCCATGAGACCCCCTGATGGTGCAGTCAGAACCAAAACACCTTGTCTCTGCTCTCGAACTCTTCCAGCAATGACAGCTAATTAGGTGCTGCACAATTAACTTTCATCTTCCACCTGTGTGCTGGTGGTGACTAATTGCACTCACAGAATAAATCAGATCCCAGTTCTAAGTGCACCAGTAAATCTCACCACGGACAACAGGAGAAGATGCTACAAGGATGAGATTGACCTCACCAGGACACGGATGGCAAGGAGGACAGAGCAGAGGCTTGATGTCTTTCCCCATGTTTGAACCAAAAACTGCTTTGAGAAAGAGCTCTTTTCATGACACAACATCTTGCTGCAGGTGGAGCACTGGGCACAAATGCTGCTCCCTCCCAGGGTCCCACCACAGCTCCTCAGGGTCTGTGGCATGGCCAAGTCAAGGCAATGCCCACAGCACCCTAAAGGAAGATTGTAGTTAAGCTCTGCCTTCTCTGATTGCTAACACCCACTGAAACCTTGTGGCTAAATCCATGGCTGGATTTCCTCACAGGAGCCAAAAAACCTATTTCTTTTATCCCCTCCCTCCCCAGATGCTTGTAAGTTGTGTTACATATCACTGAAGTGCTAATGCTCTGGGAGGAATATTAACATCAAATATAAATATAAATATAGGCACTACAACTAAAGCCATCTGTTCCTTTCTGTTGATTACAAATCTGTTCTCCTCACCCAGAGCTACTCCAGCCTCATGATCTCTCCTGCAGCCTCTGTCTCTGCAGCACCCCAACAAACATGCAAATACACAAACTCTAATTAACCTCTACACAGGTTCAGACCAGCCACAAGGGATTGTCAGGAGCAAGGAAACAAGTACAGGACACTAGAGCTGGATAGAAAATATCCCCATGGACACTGAGAGAGAAACACATCATGGGGGCAATGCAACTGCCCATTCATAGCACCATGAGTGCTTCAGTGCTCCACCTCAGCTGCTGGAGACAAACCTGTGGCTCTGGTAAGATAAAAATCACACTTCGGGAAAAGCACATGTGGCTCTGAATCAGAGCAGTTGCCAGCAGACCGCCTTAACCTGACCTGAGACAAGAACACGTCTTTGCAGAGCAGTTGGGATACAGATACCCCAGAAATACAGGAGCAACAATATATAACTTGGGATAAAGCATAAAGGGATTCAGACCCACATGACAAACCAGGAACAACCAAAGGCTCTTCCCTTTCCTTTAAGAACTGTGACCTAAAGCTCCAGCTAAAACAGCTGCAGTAATATTTCCCCACAAAATCCACATAATCACTTTCTCCCCTTTCATTATTTCTTTTTCCTATTTCTATGCAAAACTCCCATGGGAGGAGGTCACAAAAGATTTGGATGGAAATACCCTTCAGCAAGCGGAGCAGGAAACACAATTTACAACCCTTTTCCTGGGGCAATGACAGCCCTCTTCCCTCTCTCGTGACATCAGAGATTCCAATGAGAATTTTCCTTGTGTCCTTGCCAAGCCAGCTCAGCCTGATCCTTCCAGCGAGGAGCAGATGCCAGACTCTCCTCTTGTCCCAGTCCCCTTGACCAGCCCTCAGGATGGCTGCGTGGGGTGGTCAAGCTGTTTGGACCTGCTCCAGGCAGTAACAATAGCTCAGGAAAGCTGTTTGCTCCCTCAGTTCCTTTTCAGGTAGCGTGGAGAAACGGAGCCAAAACCCAGCAAACAGAAGTTCAATCAATTGAGGCTCGAAATAGAAACAAGACCGTGCTGGCCACCACGACAGAGCACAGAAAGGGCTGCCCGGGCTTGAGTGCACACAGAGCTAAAGGAAGTGTCATAATTGCTCCTGGGGCTGCAGGATTTGCATATGACTCCCTGCAAGTTTATCAGCAGTTTCATTGTGTAAGGAAGTAAATAATCAAGAGATTTACAGAACAGAGGGCTCAGGCTCACTGCACTGCTCCAAGACACATCCACAGTCAGGCTCCACAGCCCTGCCGTGCAGCTGGGGAGGCAGTTGCACACCCTAACATCAAAATCTATAAGAATCAACCAAAAGCACCAAAGGCAAAATTCAAAGCAAATGTGAAATCCTAAGAATAGAACAAACCTATGTCTCTCCCCAAAGCTGGAGTATCACCTGAGGAAGATTACTCCCTACTCAAGTCAGTCTCCATTAAGCAAAAGTTTTCTCAGCATGCTGCAAGTTCAGCACACGAACTCTGAACCAGCTGACATTCACTAAGCTTGCTGCAAATTCATGTCTGAAGCAGGATCTGTCTGCAGGGGTTCATATTCCTACCCTAACTGGAAAATTTGAAATTCCGAGGTAGTGGTGACACCCAGTGAAATGAGTGAGAACAGCCCTGGTGTCCATACTTGCTCTATAATGCTCTTGTCAGCTCTAGATCTAAGATCTGAAATCAGAGTCTCTAAAAAAATTCTCTAATTCAGTGTTTAGCTTACATCTGCTTCCTTGTAACACAGAACATTGAACCAAAGCTTGGGTGCTCTGGTGACTTTATCCTCAGAGCATCCTTCTAACACAGAATCACAAAATTGTTTGGATTGGAGATGACCTTAAAAATCATCTAGTTCCAACCTCCCTGGCATGGGGCAGGGATGCCACACACTAGACCAGGTTGCTCAAAGCCCCATCCCACCTGGCCTTGAACACTTTCAGTGAAGACAAGTGTTCTTATCCCAGAGGTGATTCTGCCCAGGAGCTAAGAGCCAGGACATTTAGGTCCTTATTTGTAAAAGGTACAAAAGAGCTTTGCTCCTATTACCTGTTACAACAGCAGCTGGGCTCTTCACCAGCTTGGAATCATGCCCCAAGCATGCTGCACACAAGAAAAATTAAATGCAGGTCTCCTGAGGGTCAAAAGACTGGATCAAACTCTTCGTTAAGAGCTTTCTAAATCTGTAGTGTTGATCCTGCCTAAGGGACTGCTGGAAGGGAGTTGCTTTCCCCGTGGGAGGAGATCTTGCAGCAGCCCTTGCCACGGCAATTTCAAACAGCAGTTCTGCAGAGCTTCAAAAAACAACAAAATAGGAACATTTAGCCCCACTTTTATCATTCTGCAAAGCTTTCTTGATAATCCATCTGTTTACTTGCCAAGGAAAGCTCATCAGATGAAGTCAGGGGCACAGGGCTCTCCAGCCAATTAGGCAGGTAGTGCTGCTCAACGTGCCTTTACTGAGCAAACAGGCTTCCCCTCTGCAGGCACGGGAGTGTGGGCTGCTGTGCCAGGCCACCACCATCATCCATCTCGTGTCAGCCAGCCCCATGCTGCCAGCACAAGGTTAATACCGTCAAGGGGCAAAAATAAAAATAAAAAAAAAAAAGAAAAAAGAAAAAAGAATAATAATATACTGAAAGGCAATGTGCATATAAAGCAGCTGATTTCCAAATAGTGTCAACTCTGCATTTCTCAGCGCTGGCACAGGTTCCCACAGCCTCCTTCCACCACTGACCACAGAGTACTTTGTGAGCTCTGAAGGTTTAAGCAAGGCTCAACAGTGAAGGAAGAACAGTGAAAATTAGGAGATGTTATATGGGCATGACATGCTTATATCTTGAAGTGACAACCAAACATATTTTTAATTGGCTTTGAAAATCAAAATTAAGCACAGCTATAGGATGATTACATTTCCATTTTACTCTACATTTTCTCTAGAAAATGTACCTATTTCAACAGTATCAAATCTGCCCAGTATGGAAGTTTGCTGTCCTCATTTTAAAGAGTATAAATGTCTCTTTTGACTACCCAAGGAGAGAGGTGGGGCCTCCAGAGGATGGTACATGTCATCTCAGAGGAGTCCCTGCCATCTGAGAGTCTTTAAGCTGAAACCACTCAGGATGTGAAAGTCATTCGTTCTGAAGGCTGGAAGGAAGGAGGAGAGGAGGGAGGAGTGTTTGAGTGGTGGGGTTTACTCAGTTGAAGAGCAAAGGATATTTCATTCTGAAATACCCATGCAACAGGACATGGTTGGCTTTCCAGCTAAAACTGTGCTTGTCAAAATGCATTAGAAAACATTCCCTTTAATGTGGAAGACTGCAAATCCCACCCAGAATAATATTTGCTTCTAAGGAAAAAAAAAAAAAAAAGGAAAAAGAAAAAGAAAAAAGGAAATAAAAAGGCACAAACCAACCCAGTAGACATTTTCCTTCATTTGAAATACTGCAGACATCAGATTTTGTCAGGACTCAGAATACAACCACAGCACAACCCACAGAACCCAGCCAAAGCTTTATCACATCAGATAGAGACCCTCAACACTAATTAATTGTAACACCCAATGCAGAGATAACCCCAATCAACATAGATTAAAGGTCTCCTGCAGCACTCAGTGAGACTCCAGGGACGGAGCAGTCCTGACAAAGCCACTCCATACCTTCCCAACATACTGTCTTCCACGTGCCTACATCCCTGCAATGTCCTATTTATTCACAACCTGTCACACACCAAACCACCGGCTGCCTAATGCCATAATTCAATGTTCGTAATGAAACATCGTAATTATCTGCTCATCTCAACTACAGCAAATCAATATACAACTCTGCACCACCAGGCACAGAGACAGAGAAATAATTATGAATCTTCCACCACTGGCTGAGTATTCCATGCATATACAGACAGGCACAGAAGCAAAGGCAGCAAATCTCAGTTACAGCCCTTCTACCCACCTGACACCTCCAGCAGCACTGGAAAATCCAACACAAGAGATGGCAAAGTCAGCAAGGCATTCTGGGGCTTTCCTGAAGAAAATAACCTGGGGGGATCTGCAGGAAACCCCCAGTGAAGGATCCCGGGGATTTCCTGCAGAAGTATTACCTTTACATCCATGGAATCCATACAGAGAAGGAATTAAGTGTTTAATCCAATCCACAATGAGCAACACCAGACTCCCTGACTCACGTGTCAGTCTCTTTTGAAGATCTGTGACCATTTTAAGCTGTTTTGCTTCTGTAGGCTTTTACCTCCAGCCCCTACAAAAGCTTTCCAATTTAATGGCTGAAACATATTTTTAAAATATTTTTAAAAATACATAAACACAAGTGGTAAGCAAAAAGTTGGCAGGTTATCTTAACAGGAATGAGGCTGCTCCCCTTCCCAAAAAAGTCANTCTACAAAAGCTTTCCAATTTAAAGGCTGAAACATATTTTTAAAAACACATAAACACAAGTGGTAAGCAAAAAGTTGGCAGGTTATCTTAACAGGAATGAGGCTGCTCCCCTTCCCAAAAAAGTCATTCCCTCTCCCGTGTTGTCTTTTTCTGTGAGAGATGCCTGAGTGAAGCAAACTGCTACAGCCAAGTTTCATATCCCAGGAAAACTGTTCTCTCTGATGGAAAACCCTGAGAAGCAGTGAGCCACAGCTGCTCTGTCAGGAGCCATTATGATGAAGGATTACCAGCACAGGCCATCTGCCCAAGATTGGGGGTTTGCTTTGCTTTTTGCCTTTTTCTTTTTTTTTTTTTTTTTTTTTTTTTTTTTTTTTTTTTTTTTTTTAACTATATGATGCTGCAGTAAATCAGGACAAAATTAAACCCAGGAGTGGCTGATCCCTTTGGGACTGAGTTGCCCCTGGAGCATCACTATCACCCCTCCCCCACCCAAGGATATTAAAATAAAAAACACCCCTGAACAATGATTCAGCACGATTTGAACTGATTGGCCAGCATTCTTTTGTTAAAAACACACTGCCAAACTGGAAGGGGGACTAAATCAATAGCCACAATTCAGGCTACATTAATTCCAAATCCCTTTCACTGTGCAAATACATTACAGTGATTCACAGAGACAGCCTCAAAGAAACAAGTGTCTCTGAGTTATTACACAGCAAAATGTGAGGTGCTTGGGAGTCATGTGGGCAGACAAATGATGGTATTAGTGATTTAATTGGCCCTTACAGATAAAAACACATATGAGGAAGGGCAGGGCCATCAGCAAGCAGCATAAGCCAGGCCAGAGGAGAAGCTTCTGAGATGTTTTCCCCATGCTGGCAGAGCAATACAGCTGCTGGCTGGGTGGGAAAGCCATGGCCAGGAAGCAGAACCACTGAGGGATGCAAGGGTCATGTCCTCCTTGTGGAGACCAAAGGGCCATGGGATAGCAATGGTGGGTGATGGGTGCCCTGAAGAGGGAAGGAGAAGGTGTAATCCCAGGATTATCTTTGCATTTAAAGCCAGGGAGCACTTTAAGGTTCCTGGTGAAGAGGCACAACCTGACACGGCAAATCAGGGAGGTGCAACCAGAAACAACCTTCTTGTGGGTTTGGGAGGTGCCTCACCAAACTTTAGGGAAATGTCCTCATCCCACTCACAGAGAGGACAGAGAAAATGTTGTTCATTGCCTGAGTCCTGGGATAAATGCACACTGGAGGATTATGGTGCTCATCCTGATGCCTTTTTCCTTTCTGCCATTCACTACAGCTGCGCAACTGTGAAACACAGCCCACTGCAGACACACAGACAATTCCCATCCTCATCATCTGCTGCCCAGAAGCAGTTTATGAGTACCAGTGGCTGGTTCTGCCTGCAGCCCCTCAGCTGCCAGGAGCTGCACACCAGCTCTCACTGCAAGTAATCCCAAAGAGAAACACTCTGAAAAGCCAGGACTTAAATTTTGTAGACAGAAGTGAGTGTAACTGGACCATTAAACACCATTCTTACATCCTGCACATAGAACAATTCTCAGTATTTTGGAATAGTAATGATGTGGCAACCACCAGCTGTTTGCACGGGGCCATTGCACTTACACAAGAATAGCTTTTAAAGAAGGAAAAATGCTGCAAATGATGCTACCAGGTACATAATCAAGTTCTAATTACCTTTTTCTTCTACAACCACATGCTACCCAAATAATAAGCTGCATCATGTTAGATGATGGCAGACAGAAGTGGGAAAGCAGCTTTTTAAGGTCTTTTTTTGCCTGTGGAAAACTCTTTGCCAAACAAGGTCTCACCTCTGGGTTAGTGGTGAAAACCTGCAGCCTGCAAGGCACAGCTGACCACCCAGCTGATTCAGGATATTTCCCCTCATAGACACTTCACCCACCTGGGTCCCAGGCAGTAACAGAGTTCCCACAGTGCTAAATCATCTGAAGACACCCCATGTAGTGCAGAACATGAATGAGCAGTTAAACAGCTAAATCTCTGCTATTTATTAAAAACAAACAGAGAATAACTTGCTTAGGAAAGCCAAGCTTAACTGATCTTCCCTGGCTGGGAAAGCTGACCTGTGAGGCTGCATACAGAGCTGAAAGGGAAGATGTGCACACAGGGCTGTATCTGGGGTCACAGAGGACTCTAGGACTGTACAGGCTCTCCAAGACAATTGGAGTGTTTGCAGTGTAATTACTTGTGTCTGGAGCTCATGGATTTAGTACAACCCTAGCTGAGTGGCTTGGAGAGGAAAATAACTAATATAATTTATTAATCATAAAAGCACAAAGGTTTTCTAGGACTCTCATGCAAGTAAAGTTTGTCTTGTTACCTAAGAGAATCTCATACATAGTTATTTTTTTTAAAAAAATTGCCTCATTATTCAATATTGCAATTCACATAACTGTTTCACTTTCATCCTAAAGGGGAAAAAAAAAAAAGCTCT
>VXBB01023971.1:251468-281029 GCA_013399915.1 Illadopsis cleaveri
AAAATAAAATAAAATAAATAAAATTTTTTAAAACCCACAGAAAAACAAACAAACAAAAACCAAACACAAACTGGCTTTTGCAGGCCAATAAGCACCACAGCTGAATTAGACCTGCCTAATGCTTGGTTAAAATCTGTAGCCTCAGGTAATCATTCTCTATTAAATAGATTATATTCAGCACACGCACAGGACATTTGTAAGCTTAAAGCTAAGAGGCTACACATGAAAAGANTTATTCAATATTGCAATTCACATAACTGTTTGACTTTCATCCTAAAGGGAAAAAAAAAAAAGCTCTTTTACGATCATGTTCAGTCATAGGCTCCCCCTAAAGTCCTGATGAACCAGAGTGAGTTCATGGAAATGAATGTGAGCCCAAACAGCTAGAAAATCATTTTTAGTGAGCAGAATTCAGGAAAGGAAGAAAGGGAAGCACAGATTTATTGGCATCTCAAACCCTACTAAAAATCACAGAACACACAATAATTCTTAACCCTTGGAGCTCTGGTTGGGTGCTGCTGAAGGAAGCTTGGGCAGGGCAATCTGTGCTCACTGGCTTAGAGAAAGAAACAAATTTCCAGCAATTAACAATTTACTTGCCCAAAGTTAAAGCAGAGATTAGTCTAAATTAAGATTATGATATATGAGGAAAATGTTAAAGAGCACCTTTGGTGGTCTCTTCCTTATGTGAACAATGTGCTTTCCTTAGCAAAGGCCATGAGTTTCTGAAGAAAATTCTCCTGGATTTACACCAAGCTTTCATGAATACCCACACATGTGAGTGAGAAAAGGCTTGTCTTAGAAAGGATTAACTCCTCAGGCCAAGCAAGCTTTAACACATGACTAAGGATTCTCTGAAGATTTAGGTACCCAGGAAAGGGGAAGTAATAAAATAAAATAAAATAAAATTAAATTAAATTAAATTAAATTAAATTTTTAAAAACCCACAGAANTATGGACAGGAACTGGCTGGGAGTTGCTGGTTGAAAATCTGCTCTTTGGAAAACCTCCAGTCTCCTGAGCAATTTTGTGAGAAGTGACCACATTATTGTAAACTTTTCAAACTGAACCATTTCAGAAAAGAATTACGGCCCACATATCCTCACTAGTCATTTTATATACAGAAGATCCACTTTTTCACTCAAATGGTACAAAATATTTTAACCTCCAAGTAGACAAACTCTTAACATCTAGCCTTGTCTTTTTCAGATTTCTTTTTCATTTTTGGATTTTAAAATGAAGCTTGACTTCTATATTGGAGTGTGCTTGTTCTGAGTTTTGCTGAGCAGAGAAACAGCTGGTTCCAGAGAAGTTCAGCTTTTAACTGACCCAGAAAAGGGCCACCATCCAAATCCACCAAATCAGTAACTATCTTTCAACTAGTTTCAAGCAGGAAAACAAAAAAAGTCTTTCTCAGGACCAAACCACACAATACACCAAACTCTCTTCACTTCCACGGTGTAGTAAAGCTGCAGCCTTTAAAGAATGAAGCTCTGAAAGGGCACCTGGGATTTGATCCACAAAGTCCTCCTGCCACTCGGGATTTGGTACTCCCACCAATTGGTAAGAAAAAAAATGTAATATGATCTGTCAGCAGAAAAACTTTGTGATAACATATGTGTTATTTGTTTCTGAAGTGGCTGGAAGAGTCCCCTGCTCTGCTGGAGAAACAGCTCACACTTTGGGTTTTTTTTCAGACTGCATTTGCCACATTTCTGGAGCCCCAAGTAAGCCAAACTGAGCAGAGCAAGGCTGACAGCAGGACCCTCACTCTGTGAACCAGTGAATCTAGTGTGGATAAAGAAAATTAGTGAGAGAAGGAAAAACCTCTTTTAAAAGGAAAATTCTCCACACAGAAAAAACGATTTTAAAAGGGACCACTGAGACACACCTGTCCCCACCTCATCCCAGAAGAAATCCCTCTGGGGCAGGAACGAGCTCCAAGGGGAATCACACAACTGAAGCAAGAGAAGGAGAGAAAGCTCAATTGCTATTCACCATTTTCGAAATGCCCCGGTGAAAAGGTTTAATAACAACGTGGCCTTCACTGATCTCACCATATTTTTATGTTATCCAAATTATAAAAATCTTCACGTCTATCACCCAACCTCACTCCTTTAGCCATGTGTGTATTTATACACAGCATGACTAGACATCAAGGACAGACTGAGGATAAGGTTTAACACAGACTGGAGCTGCTTATACATCCTCATATCTTTAATGTATTTTAGTGTTACAGTATCCTATGACACCGTTTCCAAGCCAACTATAAAAGGAGCAGCTCTGTGTTTTCATTGTGAGGAAGCTAAAACACAGAAGCAAGAGCACAGGTTCTAAGTGAGAAACGGATGGGAGAGAAGGACACAGGGCAGTTAAAGAAACCCCTGAATTCAGAGGAAAAACTTCCCCTGCCTTCAGCACACTTTAAATCCATCCTCCTTTGGGAGAAGCTGAGGGAGATTTGCATTTCAGACTTTTTAAAAATAAAAACCCAACAATATTTGCTTCAGAACTAAAAATTGTCCTGGAGTTCAGCTGAGGAGAGAAGCTTTCTCGTCTCTTATCGACTTCAAGGAGAACTTCAATGCTTTTCAGGATTGCCACACTGCAATTTGCAGATATCTATGAATTTCCAGACTCCTACGCCTTCAACTCCAACTTGGCTTCACTGGAGGTTTCTTATCAGTTTCCTGTTAGTAGTAGGAGCTTCCGTCCTTGAATTTCCCTAATATGATCTCTTTTTAACTCCAAAGTATGATTCAATAACCAAATGATAATTCTTTTCCTTTAACGTGACATTAATAAAGTCGTGTAAAGTTAGAGAGAAAATTATAAATTCAATACAATTCCCAACTTGTAGCATGTCAGACATGAGATCTTATTTAGACTGGTGAGAAGTGTTCTCTAAACCAAGAGTCACTTGTTTATTGAAATCAAGGGTATCTATATATAGCACATTTGTACATTTAAAAAAATAATAAAGTCAGTGCTCTGTGAATGTAATGCTCCAAGAAAGCAATGAGAGATTCCAATGTATTTCATACCTTCCATATATATATAATCACAAAAGCATATCTAGAAGCCACTTTTCATTTAAATCTTTGGTATTATCACCAAGTTATCCTTCAGCATAACAGAATTGGTTGCCAACGTTTGTCTTTATCTCGGCTGCCTATGTTCTCTTTCTTTAAACAAACAACTTGCTCTATTTTGGTAACTCCTATCTACACTAAAGCTCTGTAAAATGACCCCTCGTGCATTTACATCCAACTTCACAGAACTGAATTTCTGCTCCAGAGAGCAAGTTGTGAAAAATGTAAATTGCAAAGATTTCTACAACCCTCTTGATTAAAAGAAATTTCTTTGGTCCAAAGTCACCCTGTTATATCTTTACTGAAGTTACAAGTCTCCTCGGTGCTTTTTTCCTAGAACATGCATTCTTCAAATGAAACTACTGAGACAAACTCAGTATCAAAATGTAATTTCATTTGCACCATTGAAGTCAATGGAGTTTCTTTACAGCTTGACCCAATGGCACATTTCAAAGAAAAGTGGGAAACGAAAAAGCACCATAGGTTTATGAATAGCAGAAATCTTCTCCAGCTTCCTTCAGGATTGATTCTCAAGGTTAATCGGTCTTTTATGTACACATGACTTGCATAAAACCATTTCTAAACCTGCCTGTGCTAAAGTAGGGGAAGAAGCCCAAGCCTAGCAGAAAAAGGAGATAAATTAAAGGTTTATAAGGAGAAGGAAGAAATAAAACTAAGACAGAGGCAGTAGGCAAAGTCATTGCTGCCAAATAGGAAGTAGGGGGTTGTTTTAACTGTAAGGGATACATTAGAAAGAAATATATCAGCTATCATGTTATACATTCACAGGGCAAACTAGGTACATGCAGATAATATTGCAGCATGGTTACATGAAGTCAATAGAACATCCCACATTCAGGGCTGTTTTCATCTTACAATACTGAACATTAAGCTGGTTCTTTCTCCAACAGGGTATTTTTTCCTTTTCCTCAGCTTTTCTCGCTGTTTCTGAGCAGTGAACAAAGGCAGCAGGTAGAACACAGTCTCATCAGCTGCAAAACACAACATCCTCACAGGAACTAGGCTGCATTTTCCTGATTAATTTAATGATCCTGAAACCCAAACACCACCTGTAATTGGCCCTCGGTCTCTATTGTGAGAGGCAGGCTCATTAAAGTCCCTCTGGCTTCAGGCACTGCCGGGAGCTGGAAGTCAGGAAGGGACGAAGTTTTCAGCCCTCAAGCAGCCTTAGCAACATGGGGTGTCATCAGAGCTGTTCCCAAATGGATGCACACCTCACACCAGCCAGGACAGGCTGCTGGATCCCGGGATCCACCATGGCTCACACGGGGAAAGGGGCAGAACCTGTATCAAGACTGTTTTGATAATCATCTTACCTGCATTTGCAAGGGTTTCTAAAGCTAGCAGTTCCATCAGTGCTGTCCCTCGGGATACCTGTATTTGATTTTAACAGGCTAAATCCACCCTAGTTTCCCAGGAAAGTATTTTTATACCACACCTTTGCTCCCCAGTGAAAAAGAAGCGCCTTGGAAAGCCTCCACTGCTGCCACCACAGGATGCAGAGATGGACCCAGGAGTCCAGAAGCCAGCCCCAGCAACCCCAGACATCCCAAATCATTCACCCTGCCAGCAGTGACATGTCCTCATCTCATCCTGTTGGTATTCCAGACAGCTCAGCTTCAACTCAGTGCTCAGGGGCCATAAACAGGAGAATAAAACTGATGCCACATTTTCCCTCCCTATTACAAGCACTTACAGTCTATTTGAATTTGAATTGAACTTTTGAATTTAATTTGAATTGAGTTTGAATAAAATTTGAATTTTAATTGAAATTTTCCATAAGCTGTTTATTTACACCCTTCATCACTGGTATCTTCTATTATTTCTTCAGGGAAAGCCACCACAAGACATACTAGCACTTTTTGTCACCAAACTGATCTTTTCTCACTACGCTGAATTTCATCTGTTATGCTGACACCCTTTGTTCCTGTGTCTATTTACAATCTCCTATTTACAGGTTTCTACTCTCCACTGATCACATCTTTTAGATTATTTTTATCGCAGACACTTTAATTATTCACTGGAAGTAATTTTTACCGGTTAATATAATTCTCCTCTAAAGAGTCATTAGAAAGTAATTTTTTTAATTATTGCTAGATATTAGCTATCATGCAGACACTGAATCATTTGGGAGAGCATTTCCACCTGCAGTTACACAGTAGAGCATTCCAGCATGTGGATCCACCACTTAAACCAAAAATATTGAGTATTTTCCTATCCAGCCCAACCTCAGAACTAAGCACATATCTGTAGAGGGCTGATAGATCAGGGGCCAGGATCTATATTCTTTCTTATGAGTTGCATGCTCTGCTTTGTGTTGTATTTGATCATTTACAGGAGAGATGGAACTTTTAAAATTTAAATTAACAAATATGCATGCAGACAAAAAGCTGCCTACATGTCCAGGAACAGCCCTTAAAGGAGATGTAAGACAGAACTGGATTACCATTGCAAATCTGGGCAAATTTGGCTCAGACTCCTTCAGAGCAAAGCACTGCAAGTCTGCTCTTGGCAAAGCACTGCATATGGCCAACCCTTTCCCTTGCCTAGAAAGAAGGGAGAGCTTCATGTCTTTTTTTGTTTGTTTTTGGTTTTTTGTTTTGTTTTGTTTTGTTTGGTGTTTTTGTTTTGTTTTTTTTTTTGTGTGTGTGTACATTTAAAATACAGAAGAAAAAATAAAGCTAGCACTGAGGATGTAAAAATAATTTATTGGATGCTTTGTCACTAAGTTACACATGTAACAACCAAATATCTCCATGCCATGAATTATTCCTTCTTCCTCAGTGTCTCCTATGCCTGCCAGTTTAGTACCATCTACACAGTTGCTGAGGGTAGTTTAAAAATGCCCTTATCAAAGGAAGTGCTAAATAAAAGTGCTTTTTGCTCTATGGATAAATTACCTGCTATGAATCTCTGTCTGGACATGTCACTGCTTTGTTTTTATTTCTTCAGTCACTTATCAATGTATGGGGTTCAAAGCACAGGCTGAATTTCTTTTATGAGGATTTTTCAATGCAACACGACTGCAAGTGCAAAAACACAATGATATTTGCCTGACATTATTTGTTCCAGTGAAATCCATGATTTTTCTATTTGCAAGATAATGATTTTCTCTCCCCTGTTATTTGTTACACTGCTTTAGTCAGGTTTATGGGCCAGTGGTAGCCAAGGTTGTCCTTTTTTTTAGAGTAATGCTAAGCATTATTTTTTTTATATTTCTCAGAATTTTCTGTTACTCATTATCATACCAATTTCTTCATACCCATTAATTGAATATTTGTTCTCTAGATTCAAATCACCCTTCCAGTTATTGTACAAGCTCTTTACTACTAATTATTTTCCATAAAGGTATTTCATGAAGCAGTATCCTTTCATCATAAAACACTTAAGATATTATCAGTAATGGAGTTAGTGTAAAGTAAACATTATTCTCTCTTTATTCTCTCTAGGAGTCTAAAGTCTCTCTCCATTTCTTTGATATATCTTGGCCCAACATTACCTATTTTATATAATATGTATAATTCCTCATTTTTGTTTGGTATTTTTCCTGTATTAGACAAAGATGTCTCTTTTTATCTTCACCGGGTTGTTTCCCTTCCTCAGAGCAGGCATCTTTATCCCCATAGTTTTTATAATACCATCACTTTCATCATGACTAGGTTGATTAGTGGATCAGGTTCTGCAGTCTAGTTTGGTAGTTTTGATCTGTCAAGCTTTTGGGGTTTTTGTTTAGTTTGGGGTTTTTTGGTTTAGTTTTTGGATGGCTTTTTTTGTTTTCTGTGGAGGGTTTTTTGTTGTTGTCGTTGTTTTTTAATAATTGGGCTGGTTTTGGTTTCTTTTTTGTAATAATAATAATAATAATAATAATTTCCAAGTCTTATTGCATATCTAGCTTGTTGGGAAACAGCTTTTTGTTGCTATGAGCTGCACTTTTGCTACACCCACAATGAAAAGTTCATTGAATCAGATCACCAGAGAGAAAAAAAAACCTACTAAATGATAAAAGCAGCACAACTCAGGCTGTAAACTTTTCCTGCCATTCCCACCCTACACCACACCATGGAAAATGCATGGCAACTTGAAGAACCTTCATATGCAGCTGTCTGGGAAAATCTAGAAACATTAATATTACTTGAAGTGAGTGGCTTTCTCAATCAAGGTTTTCCTTTTAAACACCTGTATGTAACAGTTTCACATTATCCCAGTCTATCTGTATTCTTTTAACCTGATGAAGAAATTATGATTACTGGAGTCATTCAAGTAAGGCCATCAAATCCATCAAAGCCCTCAACACTGGCTTACAAATGATTACAGCAGAGACTGTTATTTGTGGCAAGAATGCACACAACTTCTAGGCTAGTGGAGGCTTTCCTTCTGCTGACCCAGTGGCTTCTAACCTAATCTGACTAAAAACACAATGAGAATTCTTAAAGGAAACTTTCTTTAGTCATACTTCCTAAAGTGATGAAACTACAGAGCAGGGATGATTGCCTACAACATCATCTACTCAGTAAGGCTGGATCTGTGCCTTTCTCTGAGAAGCAGCATCCCTCCTTTAGTGCCACACACTTCATTAGGGCTGTGCAGGCTGTGACTAATGGCTTCTGCTCAAGCAAGTCATCCCACTGACTCCAGAGAAACTGCCCACGTGAGCCAGAGTTACCAAAAAACACCATTTGTCATAGACTGATGCTTTCAAACACATTAATCTTCCTGCAGCTGCTCCTTTTTAAAAATGGCTAGAAGATTTACTGCTGATGAAGCTGGGTTATTCAGCAAATTCTGGCAACTCAAAGGCTGTGGACTCCCCTTTGGCCACACTGAGAAAGGGGAAGCCACTGGAAAGGTCTGTCTGTAGCACGGTGGGACTGAGCATGCCCAGGTTAATCTGAATGGGCAGATCTTTCCCTGAGTGATCTGGTCCCCAGGTGGCACTGAACACTAAAATCATCATCCCCTTTGTTAGCACCCTGCTCCAGTACTTCTGTCATGGACTTGAATGTACAACATCCACAGCACCCACCCTGCCAGAGCCACGCTGCCTGGAGAAAGGGAATGGAAACCATATCCCAAAAACACAGAGGCCTTTTCCTTTTAAGGCATTTTGGACTGGCACGACTAATCCTTACCTTCACTGTACTTCCCTCCTCAACTCCTCCTGCCACAGACAGCTTTTGCATGTGCTGCCTTGCTTTTCTCTGCACCACCCCAGAAGACACAGGAGGAACACGTTCACTGCCACAGCTGCCCAGAAATTGAATTTGCTGCTGAGAATTTAATTACAGAGAGCAATCAACGCAGCAGACTGAGAAATGACCAAATGTGAATAGGGTAAGTGCAGAGCAGAGGTGTGGTACAGCAGTGCCTCTCATCCTACATGTTACACTTCATGTGCCTCCACTAGCAAAAGGCTTTGTAACATATGGGGATGATATTAACCATATAGAAAGAATGGTTAACCAAAAATAATGGGGCTTTTTATCAAATTTCATCATCTTCTCCAAAACACAGTATCTACAAAGCTCAGTGCAGTACAGTAGCTTTAACATATTCACTAAATTGAAATATATTAACATTTTCCAAGCAGACATTACCCTTTATGTATAAGAGCCATTTCTAGTCCCAAAAAAGATCATTTTACTTTGACATTTCTAATTAAAAGAAAAACATTGCTCACAGATAAATAATAAATGAGAGTCCAGATGCTCTTATCTGCATGGCAGAAGGGAACAGGGAATTACTCATGAGTATGTATCTAAATGAAACTACCAGACCTGTCCATAACATGCACATCTGGGTACCACAACAACTACAGTCACTGACTCATTTTCCACCCACTTTTTTCCAATATTCCATCTAATTAATTATATGGTTTTCTCTTTCTTCCTTAGGAGTCCTGTGATGACTGAGTACAATGAAAATATACATGTAAGAGCGAATGCTGTTGCTCTTTGGGCTGTGGGTAGTTTTAGTAGTTACCCTAAGCTGGACACTAGGTGCATGTTTTTTCCTGAACCTGAGAAACTGTTATAAATAACTGTAATCAGAGATTAACACAATTTTACCACCTTGATTACTCATAATGGTATAGAAGAGTGAGTCAGGACTGTGACTGCATTAAATGCCTGGGAGGGTTGAAGATAACTGGCTTATAAGCATCCTAAGTTTCACTCTCCTGGATATTTCACAACACAGACTTTAGGCTTTGGCTTTGCATTAAGAAAAGTGCTCATTAGTGTTTAGAGCAAACACTGGGAATAAGGCTTATAGCTCCTGATCCTCCTTCTGCCACCAGCTTGAGCTGTTCTGTGGCTTTGAGAGTACCACTGGGCCACCCACTTAAATCTCTGCACCTCTAATACCTTAAAAGCACACTCTGATAAAGCCCTTCTCCAAGAAATGGGTACTACCAGATATGAGCATGCATGCACACACAGGCTTGTTAATGCCCCACTGTGCCAATGGTCAAGGGCTGCAGCATTCCAGGTGATGCCTCACTGCTGGGAACATAGAAAACTCAGCAGCAAGGCACAGTTATGGGCTGTTTAACTTCCAGGCAGCAAAGCAGGTCTCATCCTCATCCCTGACCCTGTACAGTCAGAGAAGACAAATAGCTACAAAACCTAAACCATGCACCAATAATAAAAAAATTCAGATGCAGATCCCAATTTTCCTGACTGCAGTGGGACCTTGGGTTCCCCTGGACATCTGATGGTCTGAACTGACCCTGCTGCTCTAGGAATGATGATAGCAGCTTGTGCCCACCACAGCTGCCCATGGCACAATCAGCTCCCATTCCTGTGGGCAAGCACCTTCCTGATGGCATCAGAGGGAGGTGGAGCAGAGCAGAAAATGGCTCAATGTGCTTCTCATGGAAAATTAACAGAGTGGCCTTCTCCTAAGAAAGGTTAGTGGCAAAACAGTAACATTATTTAAACCATTTCATCCAGCCTTACTGATTGGAAAGTTGTTAAGGCAGCAATTTAGGCTTAGTCACAAAAGGACATAATTAAACCTTCACCATGGATTCACCTAAGCATCCAAAGCATTTCTCATCTGAATGTTCATTCTTGTTCGGATTATGGAGCCGAGCACTCCTATCAGCAATTCCACCTCCTTCTTAATTTACTCAGACAGGGTCAGGATTTATATCCAACTTTGTGTAAGTCCTTTCCCTCTTTAAAGGCTGTGCCAGCATGGGGGAGGGGAGGCAACACTTACACATCCTTGTATGTCCTCAAAATAATTAGTTCAAAGACCTAGAGACTGATTCAAAAGGCAACATCCAGCAATGGCAAGAGAATGAGCCATCATTAAGTCTCCAGTTTCAGTAGCACATCATTCAAATCCCAAGCCAACATAGCAACAAACAAAAAACCCAATTTCCTCTATCATTTTATTTTTATTACTTCTCCAGTAACAGAGAACAGGAGCAGATTTTACCACTGCTAACTAACTCTGTTACTCTGGGAATAAAAGGCAAACACTGTGTTACCCTGCGTAGGAGGCTGAGAAACTGAGATGTCAATTTTTCTCTCTTGTAGAATTAGAGCAAGAAATTATATCAGGCCGTAACACTGAGTGAAAATAACAGTTTTGACAGTCAAATTGCCCAAAGGCAGGAAAATGCTGCCCAATTCTAGAGGCTAAACACTTGAAACAAAACAGATCATAATAATTAGAGACAAAGAGCTCAGGACTGTCAACATATCTTGAAAAGCACACCTAATTAATCCCCTAATGAGAAGGTGAGAGGTACAAAGTCACTACCCTCTTTCTGGGTTCAGGGAATACAGGGGCTATTTTATGGTAAATATTCCAAGAAAAGTGTCTGAGGACACCCTTCAGCATCTTCCACCACCTAAAGGAGATCTACAGGTGAGGGGCTTTTCACAAGGACACATAATGACAGGATGAAGGGGCAATGGTTTTAACTGAAAGAGGGCAGGTTTAGCTTAGGTATTAAGAAGAAATTCTTTACTGTGAGGATGGTGAGATACTGTAACTGGTTGCCCAGAGAAGATGTGGATGCTCCTTCACTGGAGGTGTTCAAGGACAGGTTGGATGGGGCTTGGAGCAACCTGATCTAGTGAAAGATGGAAGTTGGGACTGGATAAGCATTACAGTCCTTTCCAACACAAACCATCCTATAATTCTGTGATCTTCCCCTGCAAGTGAGGTTTTTCAATAGCCCCCAAACACAAAGGCTCATATGCTTTGCTTAACCACTGCCATGCAGTGATGGGGCTGCCCAAACCTCAGGGACCGAGGAGTACTGGCACAAAACTTCTCTGTGGCTCAGAGGTGGTGCATTGTGCCAGTGGGGCACAACACATCTCTGGACAGACAAAAACCTTGGCACAGCACCCACAGTGGGAAGGGAGATGTCCCTTCCAGCCAGCACAGCTGCAGCTTGAAGCCTCAAGCTTGTCATGACCTTTCCTGAGATAACCAGTGCCTTGTAATCCAGCAGTATTTATTGGATTAAGAGAGAAACTTTAGGAGCAGGAAAACAATAAGAAGCTGCCTAGTTAGGAGACTACATAATATAGAATCTAGTTTAGTTTGTAACATGAATTTATATAATTGTGGTGCAAAAAACAGCCCAGACAATGTCCAGTCCAGACAATTTCCATGATGAGGGAGCCATTCCCACCACCCATCCCTGTTTCCTCCTTCTCTACAGCCCCTGCTCCTGCCAGGACACCATGTATGTCACCCAGTTCTCACCTGTCACTGTTTCATCACCCATTCAGCAATTGTTCTTTCCAATCCCTGGGACACATCTAATGTTTTGCCAGCCCATGTGTTGATTTGCCTTTCAGGATTCTCAGCAGCAACCCTATGTTTTTCTGATACACACTCATCCAGTTATAATGCCTAAACCACCCAGGGTCTTGCTCTTTCTGATCCAGAGGACCTTTCCCAAAGGGTTTTGCAGTCTAAATACCACCTTGGACTTGATCATAAGGACAGATTTTACCATTTCTGCCCTCAAATAACAGCTGCTTTGGAGGAGGTCAGCTACTTTAATGCCAGCATTGTCTTTGGTGCAAAGAAAATAAATTGCTGCAATCATTTTCTCACAGTCCTTCCTCGAAATTCTTTTAAAACACTTTACCCTTTGTAAAAAGATGTCGAATGCAATAAGCCCCAGTCAGACCTCACTGGTAATAGACTTGTCAGAGGCACATTGGCTTTCTGCAGGGTAGCAGCGTGTCATCTGTGGTCTCTGAGAACTGTAACATCGAGCACTCGCAGCCTTTCATGCTCACAAAGCTCCACAAATATCAAAAGAGACCAACAGATAGTTCAGAGCCTTCCCTCTTGAAAATTAACCTCTGTGAAGATGAATCCACCGTGTCTATGTGACCCTCTCACTTCTCCATTTTCTTCCCTAGGGGCGTGCTGGTGAAAGCCCCCTGTACCTGTAAAGGAAATACTAAACTCTAAATACTAAATTCTTTTGTGGTCAACAAGCACATGGGGAGGATGGACTGGTACAGGCAGGATTGGGTGGGATGCAGGTTGAAGAGGGCAGTGCTGCCCACTGGAGGAGCACCACTCAGAGAGATGAATTCCACTCAATTTCACACACTGAGAGAAGCCCAACTCAGTAAAATAAAAACCACCAAGCATGCCGTTGCACATGTGAATTCAAACTGGGAGTTTATTTAACAGAGAACTTGACCATTACTTTCTGAACAGGCAGAAGGGGTTGACCCTTTCAAACATCCTTTTGAAAGCTTGCTTCACACCCTAATTACCCCATTAACATTGAGGTTTCATCCCAATTGTCCGGCCTTTCTTCCCAGGGAGTTCTTCAGTGTCATTTACACAGGATGGAGTTAACTCCACAACCAAAGCAAAATTCCCAATGATTCCTTTTATGCCATCAGGTTTTGGAATATGGGGTTTTTAACCCTTCAGTCCTGAAATCTAAAAAATTCACCTCTATTGCTTCTCAAACAGTTTTTAGACAAGACTGATTGAAAAATCATATTTTTCCAGTGAGCTTAATTTTCTAAAACAGAAACAGGTTAAAGAGAAAACTGAAGTAAAGAACATGGTGATAAAGGATATTGATACATAAGTTTATCTTCATTGTTCTAATGTTATTGAGTTATCCAGTCTTTTAGTCATCCAGCAGTAATATTTGGACAGGTTTAAACCAGTTCCACAAAGCGAATATTCTTCCATTAACTGCAATGAGCTTTCTATGAGTTCTTGTAATTTCCTGAGATTTTTACAGCCAAATAAATGTAGTTTGTCAAACTGAAAATTACTTTTATTATCACCAATCTATGCATGACACTCTTCTTTAATATTCACAACACGAAAATCCTACAATTTAAAATTTATACACCATTGGTTGGGGTTTTTTGGTGGGTTTTATTTTCTTTTTATTACATACATTTAAATGCACACGTAATCATATTTTAAGATTAATAAATGCACACAATTTGCTGCATGGCCAAACTTTTTCAGTGATACTTCCACTATACATGGTGATTTTACACAACCCTACAGACATTCACCCCACTGCCTTGTATCACTTTGCTTTCACACAGCAAAAATCAGCATTTTCAGGAGGTCCAGGCTTTTCAATGGTTTTTGTGAGGTTCTCACTTCCAAAGCAGGAATCCCTATTTCAATACTCAACAAAAGCATTTAAAAATAACACTTTTTTCACTTGTTCTTGATTGTGACAAGAGGTTTTCAGGTCACTGCAAGTGCAGGTTTGTGGTGGAGAACAAGGTCCTCCCAATGGTACAGGGCACACCAGGGCAACAACCCCAAAAGACCAATCCCTAAAACACCTTGCTGAAGCAGGTTCTCAGGGCTTGAATCTGTAATTATTGAAGTCAACTAGATTGAAGGATCATGCATTAATACAAATGTTAGGCTTAAGGAAAAATTGTCAGGTTTAATGCTAATATTCAGTCTCATGAAGGCCCATCAAAGTAGCATTTATGGCCTTCAGCTTTTTAACTCTCAGTATTTAGGCATCCTATGCATGGCTTAAGTAGTTGCCTTGTTAACGACAGGAAATCTATCTAATACACCCTTTTATAGGAATAAAAAAAAAAAGGCAAAAAGAGGTGTAGTGTCTCACGCTTGATATTATAGTATTTTCCCTTCCCCACTGCCATAAATTTCTACCTACAAAACTATAAAGGAGAAATGTTGAAACCCTGGAGGCTGAAAATTTCAGGCATTCTGTGCTAAAAAGCACTGACCCTCAAGCAAGCACTGCATTCGACCTGAGGCCATGGAACAGGCTTTCGAAGTTCAGTGATAGCACTGGGATTATGGGTGTGTAGTTTGAATAGTATTGTATGATCTCACAGGGTGAAAAACTTAGAACTTAAGGTTTTAGTATATAGTAATATACATGGGGCAATATGGAGGATTTAAGGCATTGTCTAAATCCTTCTTCACCTTCTTCTTCTTGGTTTTGGGTAGGTTTTTTCTAACTGGGTGAAAAAGGTCCACATTGCAGGCTTTGAGTGGTCAATTATTGGGTTAAAAATATAAATAACATAGGTGTCATCTCGTTATTGGATAATTTGTGCTTAAATAACCTTGGAAAGAGTTAGAGACACCTCCACTTTCTACTTTATTAGCTAGAGCCTGTAATATAAATAAGAATTAATAAACACTGAGTCCGAACAAAAAATTCCATCATGTGCATTAATCCTGGCTCTAACACAAAGAAAAGAAGATAAGAAATCCACAGAGAAAGCTCACTAAATCCCCTGTTTTGTCATTTGGTATACACCAGTTCAGAGCACAAAGCAGACAAGTGCCCTGCACAGGGGACAATGACACACTGACTCCATGGGGCACCAAAGTGTCGAGGCCGAGTGTGGCTGTGCCCGAGGGATGGGCAGTCCCCAGGGCTGGGTGTCCCTCCCCAGGGCTGGGTGTCCCTCCCTGCCCCCTGCCACACGAACACAGCAGCGTCCAGACAGGTTGGCAGAGATCTGTTTGCACAAGGTCACTCCCATGCACATAAACTCAGCTCTTCTCTCCAGGAGAGTAAATATTAGTGCCTATTATTCACAAACACCAAGTATACAGCAGGCCTTATGCAAACACTGCGTGCATATGGACACCAGATAAGCCACCCACATGCTGTATCTCAGATCCACACACCCTGGCATTGTGCAATCAGCCAAAATAGTCTCTCAGAACAAGATTCATGTTTCACTACCAATATGGTGAAGCTTTTTATTCAGAGCTACTCTGTTATTACAGTCGAACAGGCCTGACAGTATCAAAGTTGATCACAGTTCTAATTATAACTTTTAATATGCTGGATTTTATTCATTCCTCCTCCTTTTCAACCTTGATGTTTTATTCTCAGCTATTCAGAGCTTACGACTCATAAATGAAAAGAGAAGCTTTTGGTTTTTTGAGTATGGATGTTGCCGACTGTTGCCTCTTCAGAAGGCAATCTGCACAGAAAGGGTTCAGGGTATAAGTATTTAATAGCTCAGAAGCAAATCCCAAGAAGGCAATTACCTAAGGTACCTGCAGCATCCCAAGTGGCTCTAATTAAGCCACAGCAAAAAAATTGCTGAGCTTTAGTTTGTGAAGGATTCAAGGCCATCAAGGCCAGGCTGGGAGGGGGCCTGAGCAACCTGGTCTAATGAAAGGTGTCCCTGCCCATGGCAGAGCTGGAACCAGATGATCTCTAAGGTCCCTTCCAACCCAAATCATTTTGTGACTCAATGATCAGGAGGTCCCAGACCTGAGATGGACAGCAAGGAGATGAGCCACTNCTAAGGTCCCTTCCAACCCAAATCATTTTGTGATCTTAAATCACAGCCTCAATGATCAGGAGGTCCCAGACCTGAGACAGACAGCAGGGAGATGAGCCACTGCTCCAAGGTGAGCAAGCAGACCCAAGCAGTCTCCACTCAACTGATGGATAAACTTCCACCAGGTTTCCCCTCGGCACTGAGTCTTCAATCTTTCCAAGTTTCCCAAGACAACTTTTCCTTTTTATTTCTGCTCCTTATTCTCCTTCTGAACACCAACATCAACAAGTGCCGAACTTCACTGCTTCCTGAAGCACCAGCCAAATGTACTCACTTCTTTTCATGCCTTGTCATGACCTTTCTTTACCAGATGCAAGACAAGATGATAAACTGGGACCCTTTTTTATAATCTCAAAATAAACGACATGGGCAAATCCTCACTTTGGGTGCTCCTGAGATGTGTAGAATTCACCAACTAGAACTACAGCAGATATAAAACAGCTGAGTAGGACAAAATAACTTACCTCAGATGAGGACCTGAGCTGATAACTTCAGTGAGGAAATTATATCCATGTACTTGAGAAAAATGAGCCAGATGGAGCAAATGTTAGGGCAAATACTATAGCATATGTATCTACAAGGCTCCTCCAATCTGAGTGAACAATTTAGCTCAACATTGATATTTTTAGGCATGTGCAAGTGCATCCAAGAGCTTGTGCCTCTCCTTTTGTGAGGCCACTTCCTCACTGAGCCACTGCTCTGAACCAGGTTTAACTTCTGCAATTTGTGTCCATAGGGAAAACGCAGCTTCAAGGATTCGGTTCACTATTGCCAAACTGTCTTATCTTCACAGGGCTCCCAGGGGGTTCATGTAGAGGATGATAAAGGTAACAAGTTGCCAACTAAAATCCTGTGAGGACCTGAACTATGGCCAGATTTAATCATCTGAAGAATCAACATGGTCCATTTCATTGCAGTTCCCCTCCAGCAGCAGTCCCACAGCATCATCCCGTCCAATCTGCTACACAAATTCCATTTTAAAAAGCATATGAGGATATCATTAATTAGTATCAAAACATCTGCAGAATGTATAGAGAAGAAATATTTTTCTGAAAACCAAAAAAGGAGCATGAAATGAGCACTAAATTCACTTAACATTTAAATATTCTTAACACCAATCAATATGATTTTTAGGTGCAACACTGCACCTAAAGCAAAATCCTCAACTAACCGGAGGCAAAAGATTTAAATCCAATAATATATCTCAGTTATGTCAGAGCGTTGACTCTGTGATACACAGAATTCCCTGACTTTCATCCAGGATGGTATTTAACTTCATCTTAAATAAGGCATTCATTTTCAAACTTCAGAGGAATTATTCATGTGCTTAAAAGCAGGCACATGCACGAGCATTTTGCAAAGCTTCCCTCTGCTGTTGGTTATCACTTTCCATTAGGTGTGAGAACTTTTCATAGCAAGCACCAGAAAAATATTAGAAAAGGAACAACACAGTTATTAGAGGGAAGACTGAGTGATGCTCACTTATCTGATCTTGTATCATTTTTCTGCCCTGTCACCTCCTCTACAATTTCCTACCAAATGCATTTGCTCCACATTTCCCTTTCTCTTGAGAGATGTTGGGAAAAATATCCATTAGGTACTTGGCCTGCACAGGGCAGGGTGTGACAAACCCATCCCTCATTCCCCCATCACTGGTGACCCACGTCTGTGTGCTCCTGGTGTGTTCCTCCCTCTCTCCATGGGGATGGACAAGTCTGGCTCACTTCTGGGCTCAGCTTGTCCCCTTCACACTTTGACTTCCTCAGGAGCTAAATTTTAGGTACAGCCAGGGAGAGAATCAGTGAAATAAACCCTCAGTGTGGAAGGCAATGTTACCCCAATCCAAAGTCTCCTCTACCAACACATACAGTCCCAAAGGGAGAGCTACAAGTACTGGTCAGTTTTGTTGTCAAAACAAGTGATTTGCACTCAAACTTGAACTCACATAATTTTAACCAAAGTGGTCACATTGACAGAAAACATGTTTATAGAGAGGACTTTGTTATACTTCTATACAATATTACTTATTCTACTATGCTAATATGTAACACATGTATACGTAATACTACGAAGTAAGCATTTTGAAAATGAAGAAAAGGTGTGCTTCTTTTGCCAAATCTAATTCATTCTTTTGGGGAAATAAAAACAAGAATAACTTTATTGGCTTTAGGCTTTGCCAAAGCTGCATTTACTTCTATGAAGGTTATTACCAGGTTCTGCATTTTACAAGCACAAATTTTACCCAGGAGTCTTCTCTGTGGAAAAAAAATATTGCAAAACCAAAACCCACTAGGCTACAGAAAGACTGTGAACTGTTTCCTTCTCCAATTCATTGTTTTTCAGTGGATGTTTTGCTGCCAATATCATTCAGCATTTTACTTGTTTGCTGACCAGATGGCTGAGTATTTTCAAACAGGAAAAAAAAAAAAAAAACAATAAAAACAATCCCATGGCAGATAAGGCTGTTTTTCTTTACAAATTTTAGCTGAATCTTTATCAATATTCAAGTTTGGAAATGCTCTATGTTTTTATGAATATTCCATTTTGAGAGGGGGAAAAAAAAGACAGAATAGAGACTGATGACACCTGTAACACTAGAGGGACATCATGCTTGGGAGGTTTAGCTTGGGAACTTCTACCTGACTTGCAACCACTCATCCCAGGATGGGACCAGCTCTTTGTGAGCATTTAACTGCCTTATGTGAAACAACCCTGCTCATTGAACAAAGCAGTATCTTAAATCACAGCCTGACAAGAAAAATATGTAACACTGTACACTTAGGAGCAAGCCTCATCCAGTATTGCCCTCCTGGGTCATCTCCAAGCCCACAGAGTCCATTTCCACTGCAAGAATAACTAATAAATAAAACCAAGGAGAAACTAGCAGCCCAAGGCAGCCTGAGCTAACTAAACAGTGGAGAAAACATATCTTAGATTTAACTTGGCCATCGGCTACATTCAGTCTCTGGACTCTTTTCTGTGTCTGTGCTGCTAACTCCAGTTAAAATGATCCCCAGTAGCAGGGTCTAGCCCAGCCTTGCTCAGTGCACAATTCTCCTCAAGCCCAGATTTACCCATAGGGCCAAGGAAGCTTCTTTAGGCAGCTACAAATCCAAATTTGTTAGCATTTCTAGCAGCTGGAGAGTGCCTGGAGCTGCAAGATTCCCTCTTGCACCCAACCAAGGCCTGGTGAGGGATGAGCCTGGCGTGACAGCAGTAGGCAGAGCTTTACCCATAGTCCCATTAAATCCTTTTCCAGGGGCAGGGTAATGTGTTATCACAAGGGCTGCATCAGTCAAATCAATCAGCAGTGACTCATCAGCCCCTGGACTGGGGGAAAGGCAGGAGGGAGAGATCAGGGTTTTGCTCAGGCACAGCTCCTCAGCTGTCCCTTGCTGCTGATTGTGCCCACGAGATATGACATAGTGTAGGACACAAAGAAAGAAATGTATTCATGGCTGGTTCACCTGCCTGGGCAATGCAGCCAGCTTGTAACCACACACATGGGAAGCCAGAAAAAAATCATGCATCTGCCTTTTTTGCAGTAGGAAATTAAACACAGGTACAAGGTCTAGCCCATTTGACAAATTACAAGCTGATGGTAACAGGCAAGCTTAAATGTGTGTCTAGACATAGATGGATAGACAGATACACAGATATAGGTATTTCCTGCATGTATAATACAGAAATTCACCTGGCATTAGGCTGATGTTAATTATTCCCTGGACAGGAAGAGACTCTGCTGTGTGATAATGCACCTTCGGTAGGAAGCTGCTACAAGGCAAAGCAATAAAAACTCTTGGCTCACAAACAGCTCTCCAGAACTAAGGACCAAGGCTCTGCTCCTGCTGCGTTTCCCTTCTAATTCAGCAGTTCAGAGGCAAAGATTTAGATCCCTTCTCCAGTATAATTAGGTCACTGCAGAGATGTCCCAGCCTTATCAAAACACCCTCACCCCTGCAGCTTAGAGGGCTGCAAAGTGACCTTGCAGCTTGTGTAACAGCTAATGCAACTCACAGTGGAGACAGATTCCACTGATGGGTCCTTATTTTACTTCAGGTAAATAAAAGCTGAGCATCTACCTGGCAAAATCCAGCATACCTCTGTAGTCAGTGGAAGAAAAGGAGCATATTCAGCAGAAAAATCACTTTCAGGATGACAATATTAATCTTGAGTGGTGATTGTCTCTGCTAGATACTTAGGTCAAGCTAGGTGCCTAACTTGTACAATTAAAAGCAAGGTAAATTCTTTTTATGGTAGAAATGCTGGTTCTGCTCTATGTTATTTCCACACCATGAGGATCTCATGCTTGGACTATGCATGGATCACTGGAGCAAGGTCTCTTCACACTGATTTTCTGCTGTCCTGAAGAACCAGGAGGGTGTTATGTGCTTTCCTAACACAATAAGTACAGTAAGTACCCAGTTATCATCATCCCATGACACAACTGCCTCTACTCATCTTTACTGCCTAACTGCAGGATTCCTGTGGGGTTCATCCAGAGCTCCTACTGCAGTGTCCCATGCTGTGCCAGCTGCCATGGGCAAATCCATGCCAGGGAGCATAGACAGCTCAGGCACCAGAGCTCTTTGGGTCTGTCCTATTCAGCACAGAGACTGCCTATGAGAGCAGGTCATTTGTCCCCATAATTTATCTTTTATTTCCAGCATGTGTGGTGCCCAATGAGGCACTACTGGGTCTTCCCATCAGACTACCTACAGTGAAAATGCTAAATTTAAATAATGTCCAAGTTTGTTAATCAAATTGTACTTTCAGTAACAGTCACATAAAGTTCCAAAACCTTGAGTCAGGCATCATTGCTTCCACCCCATCAAATTCATATAACCTATTTAAGTACCACAGGACCTTAAAACACTATGCAACTTAGCTTCACTTCATTTAACTTTACAGATTTTCAAAGTTCACATTTTCAACTCTTCAATACTGACGAGCCAATTTAACTTTTCTCCCACCTTTTTCAGTGAAAGCTGTGATTCCTGCATGAGCACATGATGAGGCTTTAAGGAAATCTTTTTTCCTTGTTTAGCAAAGCAGTTCAAGAGATTTGCAGGTCAGTATCACAATGGACAATGCAGCAAACCAGCTGGTTTGTCTGGGATTTTTTTTAATTTAAAAGTTATAACTGCAAAGCACTGACTTTTCAGAAGCGCCAGCAAACATTTAAGTAGAGTTGGCTTTAAGTGCTGTTAGAAATACTGCAAAACAAAAAAAAATACAGGAATTGATTGTTTTTGATATTATGCCTCCTCTTAGCTGGGGTGAATGGGAGTGTGGTCATTGATCACAGCTATTTCAGCAGCAGTTCAGGGCTCAGTGTTGAACTATTTGTGACACTGGTCAGTGCATCCCTGAAAGGATGGCTTGGCTCCAACAGGATGTGTTCCTTTGGTGCAAGATAGAGCAACACCTCTGGATCTACTGCCTCACTATGCAGAGGCTAATACAGAGAACAGAGAGATTCCAGCTGAAAAAAGGAGAATTCAAAGCCCTGGTGTATCCTATACTCAGCATCAAAACCAGGCACTAATTGACAGTCATCCTGTCAGATCTGGAAGAGGAGGGAGTTGGCCTGGGTTCAGCTGTTACTTGAGCAGCTCTAGGGGAGAGCCACTCTCCTGCTAATCAGGACACTTGACATTCATCACAAGGCAAGACAAGCTCATCAGCAGGTCTGCAGGGCAGGTGCTTGTGAGAAAGGTGCAGCATGATAAGCTGAATCATTTCCCACTCCAATTCTATTGTGCAGCCTTTCCTCAGCATCCCTGAGATGAACATCAGGTCACAGTCCCTCCATGCAAGCATGAATCCTGCCATGAAGAAGTCTGGTTACAGCCCCTTGTTCTTTCCTTCCAAGAGAAGCCTGAATTTTCTAAAAATTGGATTAAATAAGAATAAAAAAAAGAGAGAAGAAAAGAACTGTCTTGGGAAATCTTTCTTTTCTTCATTTACTTCAGGGCACCACAGAGCTGGAGATGAAAAGCAGCTTACCAGAAACAAGCAGCATTTGATCAGGACTGTTGACCTGCCAGCAGGAGGGAGCCATGGATATAAAAGCCTGGGAAAAATCAGCAGTCGTCCATTTCTGCTGTAAGTCTCTCCAAAGACACAGCACCACCCCTTGTGTGTACAAAACATGACTGGCCTGAGTGAAGGTCTTCCCTAAAGAAACTTCAGAGAGCAAGTACAAAACCAGAAGGATTTCACACACCACAGGAAACACCATGGGAAATTAACACTTTAAGAGTCAACAGCTCAGGTCTAAATCACCTTTACCCTTCAGTTTGCTGCTAGCAGTCCCCACCTTGTGCACTTCAGTTTTCTGTGACAATACAATCAATTCAGAAAATGATTTCTCTACTATTAACGTGTACTGCATTTATCAAGCCAGCAGCAATTATGTTAATGGCATCTTCAGGTTTTGCACTCCCCGTTGCTCCTCCCCCTGGCTTGGTTATCTAATTAATTTGAATTTTCTGACTATATTCATTACATTAAAAATGCTTCTAAACATGTTCAGGTCAGTTCCACCCTCAGAGGGAAAGTTCACCCTCACCCTAAAGCAGGGGTTTTTCATCAAATTGGATTATAAGATTAGCACTAGTAACCCATATTGGTAATTATAATATATATAGAAAATAGCTCTTTTGACTGGGTCTACCCTGCTATCTAGAAGAGGGCCAGGGATCTGCCTATACTCATGGACTGCCTCATTTTGTTTGCAGGAATATCTTCTCCTGATGCTCCTGTTCTTGGCAGGGTGGGCATAGCCTTTTAATCAATCCCAAACATCCTAAGCCACTTTCCTGTGGATTATCCTTGGAAAATATTTGTGCCTCTAAGGTGGAACAAAATCTAACCAAATGAAAGTTGAGCTACCCAGCATTTTCACCATCAGGTAACAGTTCCTATCACTTTTTATAGGTACTTTCCAATAGTCTTCAAGTATCACCATTAATCATTTTTGTTGTGTGTTGTATTTCTTGACAGTAAAACACTAACAGGTAAGAGAGGTTAATCCCATATCAATGTGATGGGTGATTTGTCTTCTCTTTGTAGCAGTAAAAACTCAATGTCAGAGATTTTCTATTTGGGAATACACCATCATCCGGAATTGTTATTTTTTTCATTGAAAACATGTCTTGCAGCCACCAAATATCATTCCTCACTGGGACAGCACTTGTATCTCTTAAGTCAAAGCACAACAGAGAGCAACAATCCAGTTATTTCACACCTTTAACACAACACAGCTCTCGTTTTCCTCTTCCTACATCAGGAAATACAATCCCCTTGCCATTATCCCAGTGTAAATCCAGGCTAGTTCTAACCCACCAAAATTTTATGTTCTAGAAATAAAAGAAGAGCAGACTTGTCCCCTTGAGTAGGTCCCAAAGCCACCTGTACCATTTCTATCACCCCAGAACCTGAACACTGACTGAGTCATCTCTGCCACTCTCCCAGCTAAACCCTCACCCTTTTCTTTTGTTTGGAGGTTTTTTGGTTTGTTTTTTTTCCTTTGGTCAGGTGAGTTTGCAGCCGAATCAGCATCAGTTCTGACTCAGCACAGTGACAGGATCATCAGCACCAACACAGCAGAGGCAGTGGCTCAGCTGCACATGTCGTCCTAGATCATCTTAAATCAGCTCTGAGCCCACGTCCCAAGTGCACAGCGATTACTGTCTGGCACTATTTATCACAGAGAGTATCACAATGCTTGTGAAACAAGGTCATTATGAGATTTAGATAATGTTTTGTAATTGAAAGGGGCTTGTTTGTTTGTTTGCTTTAAAAGATGGCTGTTAAAATAAATTTTTAAAAAGGGGGGTTTATCTATTCCTCTCCTTCAAAACCAGAGGTTTTTATTTTCAAAAGATTGAAAACCAAAATGTTCCCAGTACCAGCAATCAAAATCCAAACACGTTTTCAGGTCCTGGGTAAGACCTAAGGTATTACCACGGGGTAGTGAGCAGGACACTCTTTTCCATGTGGGTACAAGAGGGAAGATATAACCATACTGGATAACAACATGGGACCTTCACAGCAGCAGCCCCTAGAAAAACCTTGGCACCATCTGGGAGACATGTGGGACCTGTTCCCAAACACTGTTTCTTTCCTATCTCAAGTATGAGGCATTCAAGGCTACTTTTCTTTTTACCAACCTTCATCTGTTCTTCTCTAATTATTTTTTTTTCTACTTAGTTGATGCTTACTGCTCCCTTCAGCAGGTGTAGACAGCAACCTACCACATGATACAGGGAAGCCTGAAGTGATGGCACCTCCCTGCTGCCCACAGCCTGAGCCCTGCAGGTCTGAGCACCCCTGGCTCTGCCCCACGGTTGTTGCAGTCAGTGGGAGCCCTGCCAACACCTTCACTGAGCACAGGGTCAGGCTCAGGGAAAAGGTTCCCTTCAAGTGATTCCAGCATTTCTGACCCAGGTCATCACCTGGCACAAAGCAACACACAGGACTGCCAAAGCCTTCCCAACCAACACCTGGTGGAAAACATGGCCTGGATGAGGCAGCTAACAGCTCAAATCCCTGCAAAAACCCATCCTGGCCTCTGCCTGGCTGGTAGTCCTGACTCCATGATGCTTGGATGTGTCAGGAATCCCAGCACAGCTTCGATTCTCACTCAACCTCAACCAATGAAGAAAAAGAGAAAAAAAAAAAAAATCATGGCCTTCTTTATAAATGATAAAACTCACCCTGAATGATCCAGTGATATTTGATGGTGGGAGAAATGCAATCTTGTGTTGGTTTAATGGCTACTACTCTTTTGAGTTTATGGTCTGTTACAGCAGTTTCCACTATGACTAATTCTCTTATCCTTGAATCATTACAGCCATGGCTCACTATCCAGTTTTTATGCCAGCATCTGTCTTCCTTCTCAGGTTTTCATTTCTGACACCTCACCAGTCTCTCCTGTGGTTCCCCCACCCTGATCTGCTCATGTGCTTTCTGCTGTGGTATCTGTGTTTTAGCATCTGTCTCCTCACCTTTTGTGCACGTGTTTCCACTCCATCGACTTCACTGTCAGCAGTTCTGTAGTTTTTCACTCCTCTTTCCTCATCTTTATGACCCTTCATCACCACAGAAAATGGAAGCTGCACATTTCTCCTTCCCCCTCAAAGACAAACTCCGTGTAGCAAAACATGAAAGAAATAAAATGGTCTGTGTAGGAACCTTTCCACAGCCTCTTCTGCTGCCTATGAATTGTTCATGGATTAAGTGTCTAATATCTTCCAAGGTGGTTAGAAATCAGGGAATACAACATTGGATCATCCCAGCAGCTGGTATAGGTAGTACCTGCTCTGTTGCCAAAACAGCAAATGCAGATGGTTCAGAGAAAGAGACAACAAGGAAACCAACTTAGAAGGAGGATTCCTTTCTAAATGAGCTAATCCCTTCAGAGATTTTAAAGCCAACAAAGACTAAATGAATCTGAGATCAAATAGTTGTATTTGACCAACCCAAAGGTTGTTTATGGTTACATAAAAGTAAAAAATTATTATCTTTTAACAATAAAAACATTTAGCCTTTCAAGTGCACAAGTCATTTTTATTTCTACCATATCCTATAGAGATGCATCTCATTAATTTTCTCTATCCCATGCATTCATGCATGTTCTTCCTTTTCTTGCTCTGTCAAGTTACTCCCTCCTTACCTAGACAGCCCCACCCTTCGCTGTGATCACTGTGTGCTCATTAACCAGCTGTAGAACAAACACAGCGTTCACGGTTCCCGAGCACTAATGATAGGGCACAAAACCACTCTGACAGGTTTTATTCTTTTCTTTTTCGTTTAATCACCCACCCAAATTGTTTCCATCAGCACATTCACTGCCTCTACAGAGCCTTCTGCAATGACTGCAAACCTCTTCCCAAACAGGCACAGTTCACTTCCTACACGAGAGTGTTTCAGATATCCAGATTCCTGCCAGCCCTGTTACTCCTGCCATGTGCACTTGGTGACAGGCGTGTTGACTTACATAACATCTTCCCAAGACTGACACATCTCCTCTCCATCCTTCACATGCAAAGACAGAATTTCACCTTGCTTCCCACGCTGCTTAGCTCAGTACCTAGTATCCTGATTTAACGTACTAATATACTTAAAATACTTCACACTTAGCTGAGACATACTCCATTTTTTAACCTTTTCTCATTATGAGCATTGGCACTATTTCAACACATCAAATCCACCTTATTTGACCTAAGTTCAAGTTCATGCTTCCCCTTTAGTCTTAAGACTTCTTTGCCTTTGCCTTGCAAGTGATTTTATAAAACTCTTTCATTTTCCAAGAACATTTTTTATATGGTTTTTCCACAAGCATTCGAGCAGACTCATGCAAGAATACATTCCCTTAAAGAAAGCATTTAGCATTACCCTTTAATTTACCTGTCTACTGAGATAGCAGGTAAGCCATGCAATATAGCAGAATCACATTTATTATCAATGTCAAAGGCATGTCTCAATCTGCATAATAACTGAGTCGAAGAGGGGTATGAAAGAAAACACCTTTGCCAGCAGGATACTCTGTATGTCTCTTTGAAAGCAATTTGGCTGAATGGGAATTAAGAGAAGAGTCGCTCAGTGAGTTCAATTTTTTTTTATTATTATTGCAAAAAACAACACAGGGAAAGGAAAGATGAAATGAAGAAGACCAATTTAGGCTGAGTATCAAATGTCCTAAAAGCAAAATCTGCTCAGATTTGGATGAATCTCTAAGTGAAGCTGAAGAAGACTCATTCAGTTGAAAAGTTTAGAAAAGAAAAAGTACCAAACACTGGAACATAAGATGTAACAACCATTGTCCCTGCAGCAGCAGGGGGACTGGCATGAATATCTCATTATTTCCAACATAACAGCTTAATGTGTATTTAATGGCAGTGAAAAGCATAGGTGTCATCAATTCCACTCAAAGTCATAATTTATGCAGCACATGAAACATTTGCATGAGTGCCCTGATCATCATTGGCATAGCAGAAAGAATTCACCAAGCACTTATTCTTCTACCACTGTCCTAATTCGAGCTGCCAAGTCACGAGAGGCACAGTAATGGGTCTCCCCAGGTTCTGTACCCCAGCCATCCAAGCTGAGCCTGCCTCCATCTCTTGGAGATGCACCAATCACCTCTAAATTTGCTGCTGGCATTGAAAGGCTCAGGGAGGGCTCATGGTGTGAATGACCATCACAGCCTGGACTGAACACTGCTGTGCCAGAAGCTTATGGCTGTATCAATTTACTCCAAAAACTCACAGGAACATTGATTCAAGCTTCTTGTACCTTTGGTTTGCAGCACAAACACACCCCTTCTAAATCCAGTGTGCTGAACTACTACAGTCCCTGACGAATCAAGTCAATGACAAAAAGGTTTCTGGAAAGTGACATTGCTAGACACTATTTTTTTACTATCTACATAATCAGAGCACCAAGGAGCCTCAGGCACAGCCACAGATCCCACTGCTCCAAATGTTGTGCCAGCACAGAAATCTCACAGACCAGCAGATATCTGTATTTGTCATAAGAGAGGGAACAAAAAAAACAAGTTGTCAAGGAAGGAGTGGGGAAGTGCTGCTAAAGGATCCCCTATAGATTGAAAATGAACTACTTGTCAGCACAGTAAGGCTTGTGCTTCTCAGACCTTTTGGGTATAAAACAAAAGGCGTTTACCAAGTCTTTAAAGGATTGCAATACCCTCTGACAGGCTGTGCTTTCTTATGGCACAACAACCCTATCTGAGTCTGTCCAAATCAGAGTCAATCTCATCGGAAAGTGATGTGTTTTTAATGGCAATACACCCTGGTCACTCAAATTGGACTGAATTAGGGCAAATGGTAAAGTTTTGGGACAAAACTATTAACTTCTGTTCTTCCCTTTTGTAAAGCAGTTCATCTGCTACCCTGGTGCCGTTTTTTTTTTCCTCTATCTCCATCCAGACTTGTTTGTAATCACATTTCTTGAGACACACATTTTCATGGCTGCACACACCCCAGCACAAGTAACACACAGCTTTTTAACCATGTGAGGGAGAGCTGTTTCTGTTTCAAAGAGCATTCAAGTCAAGTAAAATAACGTTGTTAGCCTCTCTGAAAAGAAAGCAAAAGCACACAGGTCCAGAACCAAAGGGGTGCAGGAGTAGGGTTCCAGAGAGAATTTGTACACCTAAAGCCCAATGCAAGATACTCAATACACGTTTTGGTACCACTGCACAGGTTCATCTCTCACCTTTAACCATCTGCAGAGGTTCATTTTTTTGAAGCAAAGACTTTAGGATGAAAACAACTCTAAAAGTACCTGTTTCCCTTCACTAGCTGAAAAGGGAGATAGGTAATTTAAAGCTGCATAAATTCCTCTCTCTGAGAGTGACTAACATTTAGGAAAAACATGCCCTGAGAACGATCAACATTTAGGAGAAACATGCCCAAAACAGACACCGATTTGCCAGACATCACCACTCCCTACTGCAAGATTTCCCACGCTAGCGTAGCACTGAGCTCTGCTACTTGGAAGACAACAAGGAAATTTCATAGGCAAAGAGAGAATATTCCCCAGGTCAGAAATGCTCTCTTTCATCACAGGAAGGAGACGCGGTGTTCTGCACCCCCAGCCGAGGAGGTCCCACACTGCAATAGCCTCCAAGCACGGATCAGGAGCCTTCGACAGCCGAGTGCTCCCACCTGGCTGCAGTCACCCACCCCCAACCCACTCTGGGAATGTACAAATTCCTTCTTGCTAAATGGTGCGACTGCAGGAGGTGAAGTGGGGAAGCTCTGGTCCCAGAGCATCCTCGGATAGGAGGGGATTAGAAGAAAGGGGACTGACCCTGGTTAACTCACTTACAGTTTCTGCTTGCCTGAGCAGAGCTCCGGCCACCTAGACCTGTTTGGGATGGTGATACCCAGCCTCCTCACCTCTACTGCTGCTTTAGAACACAGAAAAGACCCACTTGCTCTTTGACAGCAGCAGAGAGGGTTACTCCTCTTTTCCAGGAGGGTTTCCTCTCTTTTCCCGGGAAAACAGCTTCATGAAGCCCAGGTCCCTTCCCCGGAAAACCTCGAGGGCCACCCGGGGCTGCGCATCCCTGTCCGGCCGCCTCAGCCCCGCATCCCGCACAGCTGTGCGGAGCGTCCCCGCTCCGAACACACCGACTCCCTCCAGGTTCGGGTTCTTACAGCAGCAGAGAGCCAGAAAGTTTCTCTCCCCTATGTCACACGCACGGCTGAGCGCCGGACACATCGAGCTGACACCGGGAGGGCGGGACAGCTTCACACACCACCCCTCCCTTGCTCTCCACCTTTGCGCTGATTCAACACGGTAATTAGAAAAACAGCGAGGCCGGCCAAGCCCCCTTCGTTTGGAGGGGGTCTCTACTATTTCCGTGCACCGAAGGGAGCAGCGATCAGCACGCCCAAGGGGAGTGGGGAGTGCGGTTCGCGGCCAGGGCAGCCGCTCTCTCTGCTCGTGATGCGGGGGGGCTCGGCCGCCCCAGAACACCCCCAGCACCACGGCGGAGGGTCTTTCCCCGCGGGTCTGACCCCTCTGCCATCCCACGGACAGCTCTGGGGGAACCAGCAACACCCCCCTGCTGGGATGCCACCCT
>VXBB01023971.1:296670-313163 GCA_013399915.1 Illadopsis cleaveri
GCAAAAATCTGTACCACTGCTGTGAACTGACCCCATCTCCTCCCTTTCGAACCAGCTCTGCTGCTCCCACAGCCCTGCCCAACCCACAGCATAGCTCAGACAAACCAGGAAAGGAAGAAAAGGCAAGGCAGGGCAGGGCAGGGCAAGGCAAGGCAAGGCAAGGCAAGGGGGCATCATGCAATTAACACTCAGCAGCATCCAGCTGGCCTGGAAAGTGTTTTTCAGTGCCTGAAACTTTGAAAGTTGAAGGAAGATGAAGCACAGCCACGAAGGCGGATTTCAGGAGCTCATTACTATCTTTGTTACACATTCACCTGAAAAAACTTAGTATTTTCAAGAGAACTTCCTTGCTGGATGTGCCCAGGAAATAGAAACAAAAATGCTGTTCTTCATGCAGCAGGTAGGACTGGGTATGGGTCAGGATTGCCTGTGACTGGAGAGAGGCAACTGTTAGTGAAAGACTGGTGCAGGATGCAGACAAAGTACTAAAGAGGCTTTGTGACTTCTTATATCCCTTTTCTTTTTTTCTTGACTATTTAATACTTTTCTGAAATCCTGCACTGACAGCACATTAAACTCTTTAGCTGTTAACTGTTTGTTCACTGGACAAATATATTGACTTAATATGTCCTAAGTCAAACAATGGGCTGTTTGGAGGAAAAAAAGATCCTGCAGATCTCCTCAGATCTGTTGAAGAAAATGGAAATGCACAACTACATTCTAGCAAGGATAATCTTGATGAGGTTCATTTCCCCATGTACAATTAAGAGAATTCTGATAAAAAAAGAGGCTTTCTCCAGAAATTGCAGCTCTTCAAGTTAATTCTGACTCAGCAAGGAGATTCTTTCCTTTAGCAAAATGATCACCACTTCATTCAGTGCAAGGGAGCTGCAGTGCTGAGTGTTCCCAATTCCTAATGGCTATAAAATATGTATGTGTAATGGTTTGTGCCTTTTCACAGATTATTTATAGGGTGAGACTGTTAGCTCAGCAATTGATAGGTATTTTCTGAGGTTATGAAATGGCAGAACCAAAATGCAGGCACCTAAACCCCCCAATCTAATCTGCAACTGAAAAACATTAGACACATAATTAATCTAAGTAAGTCTGGGGAGTGCACTTGCAGCAAGAGGGAAAAGATACCCCTTTTCCTCCATTTATTTAAGGAATGTTAAAGGTGCTTTGTTCACAGGTGCCTTGTTCACAGCTTGTACAAGAAACGTATTTTGGATTCTAGGTGGTTCTCTCCACCCCTCCCCAAAAAAGACGTAATGAGAATTTTATCCAGCTGGAAACTGATGCTAAATAATTTCATATTTAAAAAAAGGTAAGGCATAGAATGGTAACAGGAAAGGCAAGTCATGGAACAACATGTATAGGGTTGTGTGGGTTATATATTACCAGAAAGTTTTAAATCATAGTCAGATATTATTCTGAAAGGACTGCCAGAGCTGAAACAGAATTTCCCACTCCTTGAAGAAATTACTATGTGGGATTTGGAGGTCTGTGCTATACAAGAGGTGAGTTAGTTAGAGGTGAATAACAACATCCACTTTAAAAATCAAGAAATTCTTTCTCTCTGACCATCTCTCCGAGCTCTGTGGAAAAGGGAAGTTAAAAACTTCCCCTTTCCACAGAGCTCGGACAGATGGGAAGATAAAACCACCATAACAGAAAAAGATCAAACGAGAGCCAAAGCAAACAGCAGCTGGCTCAACAAATACGAATTTCAGGTAATGGTCATGAACAACAGGCTGGAACTGTGGATGCTAATAAAGTGAGAGCAGAGGTCCAGTCTTGCTCTTTAATAACATGTTTGGTTCAAAATAACCGATAAAATGAAAGTGTCATTCACAAAAAAGCCCATTTGTGTGAGTAGTGCAAATAACTGGTCGCCACCCCAGCAGCGCCTCAGTTCCTATAGCAGGCACATAAGTGGTGCCTCCAAATGAACCAACTATGAAAAGGCACCTGGGAGACTGAAACTGCTGCTGACCCTGCTGACCAAACTCCTTGTTTCTTGGTATTCCTCAATCTGTTGATTTGCACCTCTCTGCCATCTCTTCTCTGAGAAACAGACTGTAAAGTGTTTTGGGCAAAACCACCTTTCTATTGTTTCTTTTCGTGTAGTGGGTCACACAAGGGGCTTCAGGTCTTGGCTTTGACCCTTTGGATCTATGGAAACAGTTGGAACAGTAACAGATAATATTTCATCCTTTAATCACTGCTGCCTGCAGATCCCCTGGAAATAAACAGAACCCACACTGGTATCCAAGTACTGATGTTTAGGGAAGACGTTCAGCATTTACAGAGACTCTGAGGATATTAATTCATAGCAGGTCAAAACCCAGAGATGTTTGGTCTTGATGAGGTCATTGCTGGAGCTGGTTTCTTCCCCATCTGCTTGTGTGAGATTTTGGCTGCAGCTGTGCAGACACAACAGAGGCAGGGCGCTGAGCCACATGGATGTGGAGACTGATCCAGACTCTCAGCTCCTGTGAGAAGCATTAGCCCTCACATAGCTGTAGGTAATAATAAGATTTTATGCTTATCACAAGAAAAATCCCATAATTGTCCTAATAACTCTATGAACAATTTATCCCATTATTTGTTTCTTTGTCTGCCAGTGCAGTAACCTGAACACAGATGGCCAGGAAATACTTTTTTCCATCATGTGACCTTTAGGCTCTATTGTCAGCTTGCTTTCTGCACCATGGAGCAAGCTCATTTGTGAAAAGGTAGAGGAAAAAGAAATAGAATAGCCAAAACCTTTGTATTAAATGTATTTACTTGGGCTGGGGGAGGTACCTCTGAGTCCAAACTATCTTGAAACCAGCTATTTCCAAGGCAGAGAAATCTCTGGCTGACCCAAAGTTTATTTAAATGATTAAAGAAAGTGTAAAAGACCTCACAGCAGAGTCTAAGAATCATGCCATGGAGCCAAAGGGGTATTCTTGGAGGTAGGCTGAGGTCTGGGTCACTGCCCTGGGTCAGGATTCAATCCTGAATCCTCCATCAGCCATGAATGTTTGTCCTGTCTCTGCCACAGGGACATTTTACTTTTGAAACTCAGAGACAAGGACAAGTGGAGGTAAAAAAGCTCTTCATTAGCTCCCCATTCTCTAATGAGGATTGTGGTTCACAAATTGTGATGGGGAAATGACAGAAGAGTCCTACAACCTCTACACAGTAACCACTCAGCACTGAAAATTATCCCACACTGGAAATGGCTATCTAAGTGGCCAAGGTAGAAGGAAAAATAAGAGAGGGAATTTCAAACTCAAAAGATAAATAAATATAAATGTTTGCTAGTTATGTAGTTCCAGCATATTACATCAATATTAATCAAACTTCATGGCATTTTAAGTCAGTAAATAACGTTTTCCTTATCTCAAAAACAAAAAACAGGTTGCCAGGTTGACAATGATGAGAGAGAGGGGAAGAGGTGCTAAAACACACAGTGCTTGGACTGTCATTTAAAGCCAGTCTTGTCCATTTGAGTGGAACTAAACTGTGTTATAACCATGTTATGAAACCGTGAAAAACCTGTATAGGAGCCCAAACAGGGATATGTCAGCCATAGAAACAGAAATGTACAGATGATGCTCCAGAGGCTAATGAATTTTAAAAGGACAGCTCAGAGATCTCCTTCTTAGAGAAAGGAAAACATTTTTTAATACTTTTTGATAGGGTTTTCTTGATTAAAATATATCTTAAAACTTCTTTCTTCTTCTTTTTTTTTTTTTTTAATCAAATCCAAATATTATTACCAATAATGGTTTACTCAAAAGCTTTTTTTACTGAAAGGCTCCAGTTTTGGAAAAAGGGTGAACTAAAAATTGAGTAGTTCTAATTTTCAACCAGGACAAGGCAATACTTTACGCAAGGTTAAGCAGCAACACAGAGGCAAAGTGAGGAGACAACTCAGGTTTGCATGCTCTGTGTGCCGCTTCACCACTATATCACACTTCTTTCCATTTCCTATTTGCAGAAGCAGAACAAAACAAATTTGCACAGAGCTGTCCAAATCAAAAAGCAATGATTACCTGCAATGAGCAAATAGAAAACAGAGTAATTTCTAAAGAAAGCTGTCTGACTCTCATATATGCTGCTGAACTGTTGGCATATTGGTTTATTTCAGACTTTTTTTCTTTCTGATAAATTTGACTCCCCTTTCTCTTATTGGCAAAGCACATAATAGATATTTTTGTTAATTTACTGGGAAGATAGTTCTCTGCAAATTTTTTGTGACCAAACAATGCAATGAAGTTGCACAGAAATGATATCTGGTAAAATACATCATATTTTTGTCACTTCTTCGTTGAGATATTCACCTCTCTCTGGGCTCTTCATGCACATAATGGAGCTATCACACACTGCGAGGTTAGAAAATAGCTGCACAGAAAAAATGAACTTGACTGGCAGATTCTGTGAAGGTCACAGAGCAAGAGAGACTTCACACAAATTCACACAGCATTCAGAAAATATCTTATTCTACTGAATTCTGATAGGAGCCACATCCAAATCTCTTCATCTGAATGTTATGAAAACTGGGAGAAAGCTGGATGTAAACGTAATCTCTACAAGTGACCTTTGCTGCCTCTCTGCCTTGGCTTCAGACATAAGCAGCTCCACATTTAGAAAATATTCAGAGATGAATTCAGAGCACATTGGAAATCTGCACCTTCTTTTTAATGCTGGACCCTGACTTGCTGCTACCAATGATCAGAGTGAAGGCAATTCCATCAGCCTGAAAGAGCAGGGTAAAAAAGGTTAGAGCATCTCTGCTGTCTATTAGAAAAGCATCTATGGTCAAACCATCATTAAAAGGGGAAAGACGGGGGAAAAAGCCAGGAATCTGTGCAGCATCCTACATCAGACCTGAAAGATGGACTGGCCTGATTCTCAGCTGCTGCTGCTGCTGCAGGCAGCAAACAGCTCTGAATTTAAAAGCACAGTACTGATAAGCAAAAAAAAAGAAAAAAAAAAAACAAAAAAACAACAAACCCAAAGCCAAAACAACAAATTAAATCATTAATTTCAGCAACATCACTGCACAGATGGATAGACAGACAGATTTCTCAATAGTATTTATTTGTTCTTTTATCAAACTGATAACTTCAATATTCACTGTCAATTGCAGTGTACTTGGGCTTTCTTCCTTTTTTTTCATACTTTCCCATTTATTTACTCCTCACAACTGCCTGTGGTGTCTAATACACGCTGCAGAGATATATGAATTATTAAAGGCTGTCTTTTCAAGAGGGCTGAGGTGTTTATCAAGATTTTTTCATATATGTAACCAGAACTACTTTTTCCCCAAAAGAATTTGGAATTGCTAGGCTTTCTAATCACAGGATTGTTTGCCATAGCTGGCAATATTTCTGATATTATATATGGCAATTATTTCTATTTGACATAGCTGACAGTATTTCTCAGCAGGGAATTTGCAAAAAGTCTAGAAGGGACTTGCAGCTCTTGTGCAAGGACCTCAAATTTAGCCTCTTTAACTTGTATCATTTCCTGGATTTCAGGCATTCTGAAAAAGGCCCTAAATACCCAAATATAAATTTTAAAATTTTATAGCATGGGATCCCATCGTATATATTTTTGATCTAAATTCATAGAACTGTCATGACTGAAATTAAGAACATACTTAGGTATTTATACAGTGAGAATGCTGAGGACTGATATTTTAAATTTCTCCTGCCTGTATGGATGTTCACATTGTCTTAAAGGGAAGAACATGTAAGAAGCAGATCTCAAGACTCTGATCTCAACACCAATGTCTTTAGATTTTCTTTCCAAAATAGCTGATTGATTACAAAGAATTTTAATTGGGATATTGTTCATTTGAGGGAAGAAAAAATGCGATTTTGTAATTTCTTCTTCTTGTCAGTCCCATGATCACAGATGCCTTTTTCCCCTTGAACACAGAGTTTTCTGATCGCCAGTGACACATCTTATCAGCTGCAGAGGTGAAAATGATTTCCTAGACAATTAACTGAGAATCACTTAGAAACAGGCCAGGTATGCTCCCACTGTTCCTTACACTGATGGGTGAAGCTGGTTGGTTTATGTTATAATGCCTCATTTGCTGGCTGTAGCTTTGCCTTGTTATCAACGTTACAAAAAGCTGAGTTATGAAAACATTTCAGATTAAGTGAGAGAAGGAGACGGAAATACAGATTCTCCATCCAGCTGAAATATCCCTCCCAATTATTTTTGTCACCCAGTGACCTCTGTCATCACCAGCATCTTCTTATCCTGTCTCCTGCTCCTTCTAGATACTGAGCTGCAGTGAAAGGTGCCCTGCCAACAACTACATGCCACAGCTAAAGATTTGTGCTGATTTAATTTGAGAACAAATTCATCTTAAAAAGATTGAACACATGAAAACATAAATTATAACAGAAACCAGGATGCAATTTGTAGTATAGCACTGAACAGCTACAATGCAGGAATGAGGCCATATGGTTGTGAGTGTAACATTTTGTCCTTTATTTTAATTCTGGTTGGTTCAAGACTGTTAGAAAGCTTTTACAAATAAGTTGAAGGAATGAGTGACACTTGAAACATACTGATCACTTCACTTGTAAGAGTGATTTTACTGGTTAACTCCATCAGTTTAGACTGAAAATCTATTAAAGAACAGTGGACAGATTCTGACAGGAGTCATCCAGGTGGGATAAATCCAGATTTACAGCCATATAAATGAGGAGGATATGACCCATCTGGCATGAATAAAAAAAAAAAAAATACATATTCACAAGATGTTCCAGATGCTTGCAAATCCTTAGGAGGATCACTCCTTTTCTCTCATAAGAGCCCTGTACAGAGAAACCTGCACTCTCAAAATTCTCATAATGAAGAAACTCACAAATCATTTGCAAGCTCGAAGCAAAGTTTTCTGCTTGGACATGATCCAATCCCCAGTGCAGCACCACTCTGACATTTACTAAGGGATTAGCACATCCTCCAGCATCACATCCCAAACACCACAGCACTGCAACCTCTGGCCCCACACACATGGCTGCTGTTTGATATCAACGTGATTTGCACAAATGCTGCAGCCGTGCTGGCCCCGGGTGAGCTGACATTTGTGTAAGAGCTGTCAGAGGAGAAAGCTGCCCTGTAAGTCAGACCTGGGGGAAGAGGAGATCTCAGCCAATGGTAAAACCCGGTAACAAGTCTAGAATTTCTTAACTCAAGCCCTTTTTGAGCTGGTTGTGGACTGAATCCTGCAGGTCATAGTTGGGGATCAATTTGTAATGCTCCCCTGCATCCCAGCACCCCAAGAAGGCATTTTAGGTTCTGCCCAGCACTTGCTCCTGATCTGACCCCACTCAGAGGTGGATGGTGACTGCATGGCTTTGGGAACTTTCCCAAGTTCCCAAATTGTTTAAAGTAACCCAAGCCCTATGGGGCCAGAATGCTCCAAGGGAGGCACAGCCATGCACTGGTCTACAGGAACTGACCAGTGGACTGGAGGATAAGCTGTGATTAGGACAGTCCTTGGGGAGGATGTCACACACCTGAGTGAAACAGGAGGGGGGTGAGATTGGAGTATCCACCTGTGAACAGATCCCCAAAGTAGTTTTCATCTCACAGGGCTAGAATAGCCCAGAGGTTGCTACCAGCAACCAAGCTGGATAAATCAGTGCTCTGGGAACAAAGAATTTGTCTTGCAGCCTGATGTTCACACAACCCTTCACCTGTGCTGGAGCACAACCAAAGGGCAGGACTGAGAGGGATTAAAGAGTTGAAAGGCTTTTTATTCCTGAAAGTTGAATTCACAGCCCAGTTTCTCATTTGATAAATTCATAGCTGTCAGCTACAGGCACTTCAGGGCAGATTCGCTGTGTAGGAGCACAATGTGCTGTACACACAACTGTGATCCTGGAAGACATAAACACAAAGAATTGATTTCTCACTCCTTTGTTCGAAATGTGCCTGTCTGTAAATGCTGATTACAAACTCATTTTCCGTGACAACTATGTTCTCCTCCTTTCTCTCTACCGTGTAAAAGAAAAGTATCCAAAATGCAACAAAGAGAAAACTGGTCATCTGGTAAAGGGGGGATGTACACTGTGTGATGATGGCATATGAGAAATTCTTACATTGGAGCACAAGCTAAAACCTGAGATTTTCAGTAAACTACAAAGGACAGATAGACAGACAGCCTGTATCTGGGACAATCTTCCTATTTGTTCACTCCCTACAGATTTACATCCTTAGCTGGTCTAATTGTGCCCAGTCTGACTGACTCCTGCAGTGGAGTGAGTTTGTAGCAGGTAAATATTCATTCCTACTAAGGTAAGGGGCATTCAGACCACAGAGGAGCCAGTCCATCTATAGCCTGAAGAACTGGATTTATCCTTCTGACCTCTGCAAAGGAATGAGGATATGAAGGAGATAATGAGGAAAGGGAAAATTTAGACACAAAGCATTGAATTAATTGTGAGGAAAAGACCTGAGGCATCACATAGTCCTCCCATCAAGGCAGGGACAGGTGCCAAAAGCAATTGGTTAAAATTCATTTTTCCATTCATTCTGAGGCAGAGAGCAGACAGCAGAGCACAGACTACAGGGCTGAACAGCTTCCAGCCACCAGAGAAGGATTTAGATCTGGTGGGTCTTGGACAATACTTTAAATGCCCTGGAACCCACACCTTCAGCTATGGGACCCTGGAGACTGTGCTACAGACACAAGCAAATGTGGAAGCCCAGTCTGCATTTTCACACTGGGCTCAGGGCTCCCACTGGTGACTGAAGCTACTGATGGCAGTTTCACTGGTGGAACAAATTCAGGAATCATCCCCCCAGCGAGCAGCTTTAAATTAACCTGGTTATTTCATCCCAGCACTTTGACAAATGAGTCTGATTTATTTAGCTCATTTGAAACAAGTTCATTTTAATGAAGTTATTTATATAACTCCGTGATGCCATTAGCCGGATTACACGCTGTCCGAAGGGCATAATGCATGATCTCATTTCCAACTTAAACCCCTTCTCTTCCTTTCATCCTCTAACTTAAGTAGCAGGAGATCAGAACATATGTTCTTCTGTTTCTCTCTAGATGGCAAAAAGTCGTTTGACAGCTGCCAGGTATTATCAGCTCTTTTAGTCACATCTTCTCTAGCCTAGGAAATCAGATTAGAATGTAAAACATATTTCTGCTAAATCACAGGGAAATACAGCCCTGTTTGAGCTCCAGAAAGATATCACTGTTACTTTTAGAAATGGATAATATTATCCTGACCACTGCCCTTTAAACTGTGAGATTTGTTTCACTGCTTTAATTGCTTCTGAAGATTATTCTCACCAGTTTTTGCATGTCTGTAATAGGAAAAAACAAACCTGTTGTGGCTCAGGTTTCAAGTTCTGTCCTGCCATGGATTTTCCAAGAGGCAAACTTCTCACACTCATATTCATGCTCATACTTCCCCACAGGAGTGCATGGGCACTCCCCCACAGAAATCCACTCTACAGAGCACCTGGAATGTTTGAGCCTTGGTGTGAACATGAGAGAGCCCAGGAAAAGGCACGTGGGCACTATAAATCACCACTGGAACTGGGCACTGGGTATAATCTTGCACTGAGACCCATTGATTCTTTGTGAGTTCAGGTGGAATTGCCATCAGCAAGATAAATGTATTTGAAGAACTTGGCTATGCAGGCCTGGACTGATGTTATTTATGTTATTTATGAAGTGCTGAGTTTGGAAAATACTGCCTGAGGTCCAGATGTGCTTAAGCATCAGGGACCTCTCTTTGTTCCTTCTGATACAAATACAAACATTTCTCAAGGCGTAGGAGGAGACAGAAAAGTGCTCTGGAGATTTTGGGGGGATAACCTTGTCTCCGTAAGTTTACCTCTATCTCTTCTTGAGTGTAAAGCATCCACAGAAAATTTTAGGCACATGCATTCTAAGAGGATACATCTACCTGGGCATCACCTCAGAAGTGGTCCCTGATGGACTGTTTTCTCATTAAAAGGGAAAAAAGGTGCTCACTTGTTTTTGCATGAGAGCTCCTGGCACAATTCCTTCCCCAGGAGCTGGCAGGCTTCTGTCCAGACTCCTCCTCATTGTGGAGCATGGGTCCATCCATGTTCTCCTCAGCAGTGAAACCATACAGAGGTATGTCTCCCTGCAGTCACTTCTGCTCACATCCTGCAGCTCTTGTCTCTGACTTTTTAACAACTTTATGGGTTTGTGCTGGAAACTGGGTCACTGGAAAAATCCAGGGCAAAACAGAAAAACAGCAAAAAATTACCTATTTTGGACATTTTTCTTAACCCAGATCGTTTCAGTAATGTAGCATTCTGGGATGGTGGGGGGATATGCTCCCTATCTTCTTACACAGAGCCTGACATGAACCCAGGGTAGGAAGCCTGATGCTCAGATGGGAAGGATAAAACAGGGGACTCACACTCAGTTCTCTGGACTTTCAGATTACACTCTCACAGGACAAACCTGAGTCAAGTGACAGAAATCCTTGTCTGGCTCCAAGTGTGCTGGCTGCAGGAATAAAGTCTTTCTTTTCCTTGGTGCTTCTGCCTTTAGCTTTAGCACTTTCAGCCACCCTCTGAGAATATGGGTGCTCCATGGACCTCTTGAGCAAAACAAGAAGAGTTTATGCACCTCTTGGACAGCAGTTCCAGAAAGCAAATGAGATCTACCCCTAATTTTGATCAGTTTTTTAGACATTTAAATTTAGATATTAAATAGGTTGATCCCATCCTTCACTAATTCCTTCAAATATTCTTTTTTGGTTTTTTCAACATAAAAGCATTTGGGTTGGTCCTGGTTTTTTTTGTTTCCCAGAAAGAAACCACTGAGAGAAACCTTTAATCACACTGTACATTGCAAGAAAAACAATCAGCGATGCAGCACAGTATCAAGCATGTGATATAAAAAGAAACATTAAAAACTAGGGCAGAAGTGACTCTCAGATGTTCTTTAGGTCGTGTCTCAGGTATATATCTATTGACAGAAACTTCAGACTGCTATTCAAGGGAGACTGCAAGACCAGCATGGGCCTGAAAGGCTGGATTTGTAAACATAAGAAAACCTTAAATTGTGGGGAATGCTGCCACGAATAGATTTTCTTCCAGTGGAAAGATTTGGGTTTGGAGATGTATTCTTCCTGCCAGCCCCATGATGATCCAAAGAGGCAAAACCAAAACTGGCCGACCTGCTTAGATAGTTGAAGTTAGGAGCAGAACAAGAAAGAGGAGAAGAATTTCATTTTGTAGTAAAACAAATTTAGGAACAAACTCGAATGAAAATATAAAGGAGATGCTGCTTGCTTACATCCCCTCGAAGTTGTAAAAGCTGGTTCCGAGGTTCTGGATATATCACAGCACCATCTGCCAGCAGAGAGTAAAATTACACCACAAATGGCACATTTCCCTAAGAAACACCTTGTCCCCTTCAAATGCACAGGAGGTTTGTCATCGCTTTCACGATAACCCAGCATTTAGCAAAAGCTGCCAAAAAAGCCAAACCTACATAAAAGCTAAATCAACATGCAGCTCCAAAACAGGACAAGTTTTTCCACTGTGGAATACATCACTCTCTTCCCACAGCTTGAATTTATCAGAGTTCAAGATTATGACCATTCAGTTACAGGGGTTTTATGGGTGACATTGGCCAAGTCAGCAGCTCTTGGCCCTTCGGTTGTCCCTCCCTCCCCTGCAGAGCTGCAGCCCCCCTGCCTACCCGTGGTCCCAGCACACAACCTGTGCACAATGCCATGCAGAAAGCACCTGCCCCTCCCCTGCCCTTTAACCTGTCCCTCCCACAGAAAAAAACTACATTTGCCACCCTCTACTCACGCCTCCCACTGTGTAGCAGGATGCTTTGCCTGGAATGGGAAAAACAACTTGAACAATGCTCCATTTTCAAAGCTATCAGTATTAAATGAAGAAGAGACCCTTATGCTGCTTTTGGTGCTGATTAGTGCTGAAACCAGTGTGACACATCAATCTCAAAGTTAAACATCCGGATAGTGAGATAAAGATGTGGCAGATCTGGTAAAATACCTGGATAAAAGAACAAACAAGTGATGATCACTTACTGATCACTTACCTAGATATGCTGAGCTGACACAGCTGGCCTGGAGACGTATGACTGACAGTGCACCACTTTACACTATAAAAGCCCAGTTCCACATTTGAACAGCAGGGTCTTATAACATTTCCCTTACTTGGGGTGTATGTGTGGAGATTCCTCCCTTCAGTGGGGATGCCCCTAAAGGTTATTCCTTGAAGCTGAGTGAAAGAAATCTGCCCACGGTCATCGGTATGGGTGAGTAACATCAATCTCTATTTAATAATTGTTCTTTCTAGCTTTAATACAATTGCTTTAATACAATTGCTTTAATGCAATTGCTTCAATATCGCTTTACAGTGCACTATATTATAATAGCTATAGCTCCTGTACTGTCTACTAAATAATTCTAAGATCTTTTGTCTAATCATAACCATAATAAATCATATATATTTATATAAATACATCTGGTTTGCCATCCTTAATCCTGTGGGACAAAGTTGTATAAAGGTTCAATTACACCTAAATAAACCTTTACACATAAACTGTTGACAAAGTCTGGAGCTCAGACTGGATCCAGCTGCACTCAGGCTCCTCTCTAAGAAGGACTTTAGAAAGCAAGGGGCATCCTCTCTGCACCTCATGACTCAATGGGAAGGCTTCTCTAATGAACTTTGTCTGAATCTCCCACCCTGCCCACAACACGCTGCTATCAGCGCCTTTGATTTTGGTAGCACACAGTAAAGCACTACCCAGCTGGGATCCATCTGCTCCTCCCATCTGCTCTGTCCTTTTCTCTCCCTTCTCTTCTGCCAGTTGTCCTGTGAAGTCTCATTCCTTCTCCTCTTCTGCTGTCCATACGCCCATCCTACAGAAACCAATTCCTCCTTCCTGTTTTCTCAGCAATCCCCTCCAAACACCAAATCCTGATGGATACTGGGAATTGCACAGCTGCCTTCCTGCTAAACTCAACAGCAGGAAGAATGGCTCCTCCTAATGTCACTGGCAGCTCAAATCCATGTAGACTTTGTCCTTTGCTCACTGTCTCTGGAATTCTGATCCTTTTTCTTCCCCACATTTAGCCATATCAACTATGAAGCATTCCTAGTCTTGGACTGGGTTCAGTGGGATTGCTACTGCCATGGCCCCAAGGTATGGAGAGAGCTGGGCATGTCCAGATAGCAACCCAGGCTGTAGGTGTGCAGCCTGCACTGACTGATATCAGACTTCAGGTGTTCCAGCAGAAGTTTCAGCAAAAAAGAATGACAATGCCCTCATTCCCAGCTCTGCAGACTGGGTACTGAGGGCCCTGAATACAATGCCATTCTCTAACATTTTACCCTGACAGAGGATGACAGAGCAGGCACTCAAAACAAATACACAGAGACTTTCAAGGTGGTCAGTCCATTACAGCTTCACACAGGTGCAAGTCAGGAAATTATGGGATTGTCACCAAAGACAAGGTCTCAGGATGAGTGAGTGTTCTTTATAGGAATCTTCCTAGGCCAGGCCACAAGGCAATAATTTTTCTTACAGGAGATTCACTCTGCAGTGAAGAACCCACACAAACTGTCACCAGTGCTCTGTTACTCCTTCTCTGGCCTCCCTCTTTCATGGCAGCTCTTCAGAGCATGAGCAATTCTCCATAGCCAGCCCCTTCCAAACTGTGAGCATGCAAATGAACAAGTGTTACATAAATACTAGATTGTTTATTTTTTTTTTTTTCTGTCAATGAGTAATAGATATATTTGCTGTACCCATATGTAATTCGGTACATATCTATATAGACAGAAATCCATGTAAATATGAAAAATCTCAGAAACAACCAGGAATCAAGGCCTTTTCTAACTTCTGGTTTGCATTTCTTCCCCTGAATCCTGCAGAATAAAACTTTATTTTTTCTGTTACAAAAAAGAATCTGCACCAAGCTTTCTGTCACCACCCATGTAATCAGATTTGGGATTATTAAATTCACACTTTGCCTTCAGGATTTATGGTGAGTCATAAGCATGTCGATCCTCACATCTTGGCCTTATCAAGCAGCACCACAGTCTCATTTTCCCCCTAATGCTTGAGGAGGTGTGAGTTTGCAGTACCTACAGAGCAATGCTAATTGGGCTCTAATTGGAGCAGAGGGGAAGACACTCCATCTCTGGGGTGCAGCTGGTGGGTCTGGAGCACATGGCAGTAGGGACACCTGGTGGCCACCAGGAACACAGGACCTCGGGAAGAAAACTGTGAGAGTTAGTGAAAAGCTAACTTAATGTAAACAAGAGATTGTTAGGTCCATAGCAAATTGTGTTTGAGTCTTTCATCACGTTAAATAGTAATAGATACATGTAATTGTTCCACTAACATGAGATAACTCGGGATCCATGTACCTCATTTGCTCTGTGGAACAACAGTCTCTTACGAGAGTAAGATTTCATCCTGCTCCTGAAACACCAGAGGACTCCAGTCATCATTTTATCTACATATACTTGATACAAAGTAAATGTTCCTATGAATGGTTATAACACATATTTGTGAGGAAAATTATATTCTTTCTATTGCATAAACACAGAATGGGGCCCAAACAGAGGTCATCATCCCAAACACTACACAAAGTCTTGCAGATTTGTGACTAAAATAGTGGCATAAAATTCCCAGTGGCCCAGTCCTTAACCTGCTGCCACTTCACAGCTTATCATCCTTATATATCGCTGTGATGTGTCCCAGGACAACACCACTGTGTAAAAAGAGGTACAGATTTTGCAGTTAAAATAATGTTTTCTACAAGGTACATCCAGATAAGTAAGATAAAAATATAGTAAAGAGACTTTATATCCAGCATGGAAAAGGCTCGTAACTGAAGAGATGACATATGGGGAAACTAATTTATGGAAGGAGTCCTCTTCATGTTTGCTGCTTACTGCATAAGGTCTTTTTAGAAATGTTCACATGGCAAAGGCATATGTAAAATTTCAGTATTGTTTCCTGCAGTCTGAACACAGCCTCCTGATGAAGCATTTTGGAAGCTCAAGGAAGCGGCACCCTGTTATTTTCAAAGCAAGCCCATAACTGCCTTGAAACCAAACCAAACCAAACTAAAGCAGCCAAACAAACAAATAAACAAACCCAAAAACCAAACAGAAACAAAAAAAACAGCACCACAACAACAAAACAGAGAGATACTTCAAGGGAAGCAAGTGTAGTGTTCATGCTTCATTTGCTGCAAAAACTGGGTGAAAAACTCCAGAAGCTGCAGGAGATCATGGCTGGTGAGTCCAACGGCTGTATGCAACCCTAGAATTGCAAACTGTGTCCCTACTTTGGCCAATCAGTGCCTAAGGGTACTAGGCACTTAATTTTTTCCCTGGAAGTCAACTACTGGGTGTGGAACTCGAGATTCCTGAGTTTTGATGTCTAGAAATACCAAGTACACATAGACCAGAGTTACTGTGTGCTTTGGAGAAATCAAGTGCTATAAATCCTGCTTTCAGCTCCTTATAATGGTTACCTTCTTGTCCCAGCTACACATGTCATCTCCATATTTTACCACCATTTTTATGTGCAATGTCTCCTCCCCTAAGCTGCCCTGTCTTCCCATGAGGACAATTTTTAAAGCTCCCAAGGTTTGGGGAGGACACAGCTGGAGGTCACACATACTGGAAGTGGCCAAAAATGGGCTTTGTGGCAGAAGAGCAATGAGGTTTTTAGACAATATTGCAGGCAGGGGATGTCATGCACTCTCTTGCCCTTATGTGCTGGGTTTGTCTGTGAGGGACTCAGTTCATTTGCCAAGGATCCCACAGCACCCATTCCATGGGGCAGCAAGAACCACAAGCTGGGCACCACTACATGCTTGTTTATTCTTGGCTTTATGGATAATTTTTGATAACATGCCTTGGTTTTTTGAGGTTGTTGGGCAGAAGGAAAATGAAAAGTGATCACAGAGTCACAGAATGGTGAGGATTCAAAGGGACCTCTGGAGACCATCCAGTCCAACCCCTCCTGCCAAGGCAGGGTGACCCAGGGCAGGTTATACAGGAATGCATCCAGGCAGGTTTGGAATGTGTCCAGAGAAGAAGATTTCACTGCTTCCCTGGGCAGCTTGTTCCAGTGCTCTGCCGCTCTCAACGTAAAGAAGCTGATCCTCATGTAGAGGTGAAACTTTGTGTTTTAGTTTATGGCCACTGTTCTTCATCCTGTGGCTGAGCACCACCAAAAATGTCCGGCACCATCCTCTTGGCACCCACATGAGATATTTATACACATTGAGAGTCCCTTTCAATCTTCTCCAGATGAAAACGGCCCACCTCCCACAGTCTCTCCTCCTATGTGAGATGCTCCAGAGCCCTCATCATATGTGTGGCCACTGATTAGACACTGATTGACGTCCACTGATTAGACACTGGAATGGGCTGCCCAGGGAAGTGGGGGCGCCACCATGGATGGA
>VXBB01023971.1:313258-325908 GCA_013399915.1 Illadopsis cleaveri
TGTAGGTGAGGCGCGACAGTCTCGGAGGTCTTTCCCAGCGTAAGCGATTCTGTGGCGAAGGCCGTGTGGATGTTCAGGGGGTCCGTTCCCTCAGCCAGGCGGGGAAAGTGCCGTGCGCTTTGTGGCGCCGCCGGTGCTCCGCGTCCCGCTCCGTGCGCTTTGTGGCGCCGGGCGGGCGGGCGGAAGCGCCGGGCGGGCGGGCGCGGGCCCTTCCGGCGGGCTCGCAGCGCCTCNGGGCAGGGCCGCTGCCTCCCGCCGGCTGCTCTCCTGGGAGAGCCCTGGGCCAGCCCTGGGCCGCGGCTCCCCGCCTTCCCGGGGAGCTGCCGGGCGTCGGGAGTGCTGCGCACAGGGAAATTGGGAAGCGGACGGACCGACCGGCTCTGGAAATGACCAAACTCGGCTCCCTTGGGTGGGCAGGGCAAGGGGAGGCCGGCCAGCGCGTTTATTACGGTTTATTATTTTGTTAAATTTTGTTGTTTTTTCTGGTTTTAACTCCCTTCCCCATACCTGGATGTCTCTAATAAGAAGCCACCTGCACGATCGCATTTGAATTTCTCGATTTCCTCTCGCTGGGTCTGTGCTTGGGGTGTCCTGAGATTGTGGGTTTTATCTGTTTTGTTTCATAATCTCTTCTTTTTCCCAGCGAGAGTTGTGATTTGAGGTTGCTTAGGGCAAGCGGAGTCTGAAATGTTCGACTTTGCCACGATCAGGGATTTCATCTTAGAGCAGTACCAGGATTTTCTGCACTAGAGCTATGCTCTGTTTTCCCAAAATAAAGGACTCCTGCGGAAAAGCCTGTATTTTCCCCACCCCACACTTTTTTCTTTTTTGCGGTCTCTTTATTCTTGGTTGTGCCCTTGGGCATGGTGAAGTGTGTTACACTTGTGCCAGCTACTTCTTCAGCTGACTGATAGTATTTGTATGTATTCATTCACAGAGTTACACTGTTCAGCCCCACCTGGCCATTCTTAGTTGAAGTATACTAGAAAATGCTTTTTGTTTGCCAGCGCTCCTCTGGCTACAGATGTAAGTTTTCCCCCTGACAGCATAGTTAGAATTCCTTTGCAAAACCAGGAGATGCAGGGTCTGCACTGGGATGGAGACATGTCATTCTGGTTTTCATTTCCATCATTGCACATGATTATAATAATAAACAACTTCATGATGTTTTCTGACTTACTGAAAAGATTGAACATTAATTATGATTCCTTAAGTAGAATGCCCAAAAATACTGATTTTTGTCTTAACCACACAAAGTTATAAAAAGTGGCCGTATAAGAGACAAAGACCTCTCTACTGTGTTTTGCATGTTCTAATAGGTCCTTTATTTGAGCATCATTTCTGTGCTTATCTGTCCATCAGAAAGCAAGAAAGACTTCTCTTTGCTTATTAGTCTTACAGTTAGGATAATTTTTCTTGCTTTTCCTCAATGCTAAAATTCTACCCATTGTTTATAAAGGTGAAGAATTTACTGAAATGCTTAGCAAGGAACTGGATTTTCATGAAGGGAAATTAATTTTAGTACATATGATACTTAGAAAAATTTCTATCTATAGCCATAACTTTGTGCCCAAGAGCCAATTCCTGAAAAAGAAGACTTGAAACTTTCTGTGTTTATTTCTTTTGAAAGAGCTGGACATAGGTTTTATTTTGTTTTGTGTTGGTTTTGGTTTTTTTTTCCCCCTGTGTGACATTTAAAGCATGCTCAGTGCTTTTTATTAAACTTTTAATGGACAGGCTAAAACTCATGGAGTTCTGCCAAGTTTGGATCAATGCAAATGAGAACACTTTGTCCCGTTGTGTCTCCCATATATTCTGTTTCAGTGATGGCCCACTTCTCTAAGTACCACTGATGAGTGGGATGTAACTGTTCCTAAAGGGCTGTTATCTCATGCTGATAAAGATTAATAAATCCTTGTATACCCCAGACTCAGGTCCCTGCATCCTTGTGATTTGTGTCTGCCCAGTTTGGTTCCTTTTCGTATCCATCGTTGGAAGCTGTTAGAGAAAATTTCTGTGTGGTGGAATTTTAAATTTGAGCAGAACCTATTCAGCCTGGAGTGAAGTTGGGGGAGTTTGTTGAATATTAGCATAACAGCTCTGGCACTAGTTGAATAATAAAAACTCCTGATAATGTACTGGAAGTACTGACTTGGTGTGGAATACACTAAATATTCGGGCTTCCTAAAATAAGAGGTCCTGTAATGACTTTGTTTCCTTAGTGTTACTCTAGAACAAGTGTCTCAAAATCCCAGTGCATTCCATGGGATTGTTCCAGTTAAATGCCGCAGTAACTGGAAACCACCCTTAATAATCTTCAATTTTTGTTTTTAACAGGACTTAGTGAAACGTACTTATTACCCAATGCAGAGAACACAGCCTTTAATACAATTTACTATAGAAGTTTTGAAAGATTTACAACAGTCCGCTGAAGACTAGACATAACATTGAGTTAATAACTAGGGGCAATGACAGAATTCTGTCTGCGAGAGTAAAAATACTACTTCTTAGAAGTGCTTAAGTTTTACAGCCCACAGAATAATTGAGCCCTTCTGCCTGATGACAGCTATTTAGAATTAAAGGAATTTTGTATTAGGATGTTAATTTTTTTTTTTCAGTTTGGTGTAAAATCAGCTTTGTGGGGAGTTTTTTCTGCTGTAATTCTGCTGCATGCTTCCCAAATAAATAAGAACGGCTTTATTATGTGGCTTTAGTGGAAAACTTATATTGGAATTCTGTATTAAATGACTCTTCTAGACTAAGCATTTTCCTACCTCTTTGGCTGTATGTTAAAGCCTGTTTGAAATTTGCTTCTCTGAAAAATGCTGAGTTTGGTAAATACACACAGAAATCCAACAAGGCAAAACATGCTGATTGAATTGACACTGATTTCTAAGGTGCTATTTCATTATGGATTATGCACTCCTGGTGCATGTCTATCCAACACTGTTCTCATCCCCAAAAGCTAACACCCTCCTTCAGAACATGAAATATTAGTGATAGATTGGCATCTCTGTAAAGAATGTATATGGATCAAAGATTAAAGAAAAGCCTTGAGTTGTTCATTTCAAATTCAAGTAAGCTTTTTGTTTAAAATAAAACTTGTTTACATTTCCAAAAGCACGCTTGGTGAAGCTGTGAAAAGAAGGTGATATTTTGGAGGTGGTGAGACTAGCAGGTCCTAATTCTCACTAATTAAGAAACCTTGGCTGTCATTTACTTTGCCTTTAGCTTTTGCAAGAGCAGATATTGGATGTGCAGGTGTGTGTAATGAGCACAGTTCACATCCCGGAGTCTCTGCCGAGGTCTGGCATTGTTTAGCACAGCTCCGGCTTGGCGTCCGGGGAGCGCAGCGTCCCTGCAGCCGGGAGGGACCAGGAGGGACCAAAGGGCCTTGGCTCGGGCTGCAGCACTGGGCTTTGGCCACTGAGCTCCCTGGGAATGTGTTGCATTTAATGCTTGTTCAGAGTACTGGTAGCTGCCTCATTATTTAAGTGTGAAACAATGAGGTTTGTAAGATCTGGAGATGGTTTCCTATTCACTCAAAAGAGCCACCGCAGTTATTCCTGATTTTGGTCATTCATTCATGTGTTGGTGCACCTGTCCTGGGGTAAATGTAGCTTGAAGGAGCCTGGTTGATTGGTTGGTTGGTTTTTTCTTTCAGTTTTCTTGTATTTGTATGGTCTAATGAATAAAAAATAGTGTCCAAAATATGCTTTTGACTTTGACTTCATTCCTCATGTTCTTTCTACTCAGTTTTCAATTGTGGTCCAAGGCCATATGCATTAAAATTGGTAGGAATCAAATCAAGGATTTGGCTCTTTCTAAGTTTTTATCAAGGCTTGGTCAAGGTTATTACCTTCACTCAGAAAGCTTAGGATATGTTAAACGTTGAGTATCTTACACAGAGCATCATTTTTTTGGCGGGGAGAGCCTGCATTTACAGGTGGCATAAACCATTTTTGGGAAATTGGCAAGGAGTTATAAACCCATCCTCGATGCAGGAATTACACTGAGGAATGTTTGTTGGGAAGTCACAGGTCCTTGACCAAAGTGCAGTGCCCAGTGTCAGGTGCTCTGCAGTTTGTGGGAGCTGGAGCTGACAGCTGCACATGTGTGACTTGGTCAGAGGAGTCAGTGGTGCTCTCGGATGTGCTGCCTCAGCCACTGTCTGGCAAATCCTGTTACAGCTCTGGATGGAAGTGTCAGGGTAGCAGCTACTGATCCTGGTGTAGCTCCCTCCCCACTCTGGGAATGCCATATGTGGATGTATGGATCCCTTTTATGCTGTGTCCTGTTCCCTCCTAACTTGCAAACCAGCAAGGCAGAGAATGTAAAGGGATTAATTGCCCTGTGGTTTTTATTTGGTAGCCAAATCCTCTAAATATACAGATTGATTTTCATCAAGTCCTGAGTAACTGCTGAAAGAATGACCCAGCTTTGCTGTGCCTGTACTCAATTTTCATCAGTCTTCCAATAAAAGAAGGAATAGTCTACTCTGTCTTCTGCTGTGGATGNTCTATAAAAGAAGGAATGGTCTGCTCTGTCTTCTGCTGTGGATGGTGCTATAGTTTCCACTGCTTTCAGAACTGCTGTAGGTGAAGTAAATGACTGTTGTAATGTGCCTTATAAATCTCATGTCTTTCAGGCCCCTAAAATGGTGAAAAGAAAAATGGGTGCTTTCAACTGATGGTAGAAAACTAAATGTTGTGACAACTAGTTGCCATAAAATTAAGGAATAATCCTCCACCTCATTTCCAGTAACTTTAGGGATTTTTACTACAGCAGTCCCTGTAGTAAAACTTACTCAGAAAGTATGTATGAACGTGAAAAAACAAATCTGTTTATTTTGGCCCAGTTTATTCACTCTCCAAAAGCTAAATTAATAACTTAAAACTGGGTTGAAAAAGCTACAGTCTGCTAATTTAGCTGTAACACTTTGGATGTCTTTCTTCATGTTTTAACATTAAGGATGCCTCATTGGTTCCTAAAATCAGTATTACAGCCCTGCAACAAACAGCAGCTTCTAGTGAAGGATAGAGCACAGGCTGTAAAACTCAGCAGCAGATGAATCCCAAGGAAGTTGCTCCCTCCTACACTTGCATGTGGCAAGAAACTGTTGCTGATGGTACATGCAGAAAGTAAGTTTGGGAACTCTCTGATTTAAAATGTCAGTGGTATCTGAAATTTTTTACATGTTCAGAAGAGTAATATCACTTCATTTGAGGAATCTCTGTGTGTTCTTAAAGATGTGCCAAATCTTCAACAAGCTTGAGAGGTGAGAAGTAGTTTTTTAGAAGGACTGGCATTAGTTTTATCTTTCTAGGACAGCACTTCTCTTGGGAATCTTCAATACTGAAGAACATGTTTTCTGATTAAAAATTAAATAATCTGCTGATGCAATAATGTTAACATCATACAGGGAATTTGAAATCCAGGTTGTAAATTCCACTTGCATATGGGTGTATGGGTATCCCTGCCTAGTACATGGAAAATTTGTAATGTATTTGTGATTTCTTTTTTCTAAAGCTGTAGCCAGATATTTTTTAACAACATTTTGGCTTCAAAATAAAAGTTAAAAGTAATTTGTTGTTGACAAATGAGTAAACACAGAAAAAGTACTGAACAGTTAAAGGAGAAATAGATTATATTTTCTTTTTACAAATCTGTGCCAAAGTCAACAAAAGCAGGCCTAAAACTGATGAAATCTTTGCAAAGCTTCTGGATATTTTAGATGTGATTTCATTTAGCTTCTGCAGCAGCAAAGGTTGTATCTCTTTGTATCTGGATAAAACTTTTGTTGTGGGGTTCTGCTTTGTTTTATTTCAGAATTACTGCTGGTGGTTTCATAGAATGTCTTAGAAACTTTGTGTTTTATTGCAGTACTTTTATAGTGGAAATGGAATTATCAGAGACACTTCATATTGCCCTAGTTCTGTGACTTCAATGTATATGGCTTATCCTGGATTACTTGTTCTCTCAGTAGCTTTTTGTACTGGTGATTGCTTGCAACCAATTTATCTGTTGCTCTTGTTGTTTAAATGTTAAAGAAAAAATGCAAGTTTCACATTTAGTTATATGCATGGAAGGAGAATAAAACTTTGCAAGTTGGCAGTCTATAAATAGGGCAGCTGTGACTAGTAGGACACTAGAAAAATATTTGTCAGTCCTGACTAGCTTTCAGTTCTATAACAGCAGAATTATTAAATTAACAGTGGAACAAATACTGGACAAAAATCATCAGATGTGAAGAATTTATAAATGCTGAAAAAGTAATAGCCTACGTTTGTGTTTGAAAAAAAAGAAATCAGTGGATTGCAAATCCTCCTAATAGGGAGTTTAGGTGCTATTTTTAACTGGAAAAGTTACTTTTAAGCTGTCTGGTTTTACCCTGTGCAATATATGTGTGCAGGAAAGTAAAGGTAGGTGAAGGAAATTTTAGATTTTTCATGTGAAGGAGCAGGCTCATTCCCTGTGGGAGTTTTTGCTAGTTGTCTGGGGATGGAAGCAGCATTATGGTTCAAGTGGAGTCCAGCTGCAGAAATGTAATCTGTGTGTTGCTCTTTCAGGTTTGAGTATGAGCACAGTTGAAGAAGAGTCTGACACAGTGACAGTAGAAACCGTGAACTCTGTGACTTTGACTCAGGATACTGAAGGGAACCTAATTCTTCATTGCCCTCAAAATGGTATAGAACTCTATTATGTAGTATTTTTTTTCTTCTTTGTTTTGATTGATCTGACCACCATACATCCCTGCCACAAATTCTGTGAACTATTTAGGTGCAGCTTACTGTGCAAGAATTGTTCTGCTTTGGTTTAAAGAATGATAAAGTGTTGAATTAGGTATAAATCCCAAAACTGTCTGTGTGTGCCCAACAAACATACAGCTGCTGTGGTTTATTTCAATTGAAAGGGATTCTTAGAGCCAGGCAGGTACTCAAGTTCCTGTAGACTGCTTTGTGTTCAACAGACTGTGGATGGAGTTTTCAAAGAAAGTGCATGGTGAAGAAAGCATGTGAACTGTTGTTGCCCATAACTTAGGCCAGATTCCTGGGCAGCAGCAAAGCACTGAACCAGCCTGTCACATTTGCTTCTCCTGTTTGCTTTGGCCTGCTTTTTAGGAGAGCTCTGTCCAAGGCTCCACTTAGCTTACAGGAAGTAACCTGGGTGTGTTTTTGTTGTTAGAAGCTGATGAAGTAGACTCTGAAGACAGCTCTGAACCTCCACACAAGAGACTTTGCTTATCAGAGGATGATCAAAGCCTTGATGATTCTACTCCGTGCATTTCTGTTGTTGCAGTTCCAAGTAAGTTCTTTTATGTATTCCTGTAGCAAATAGGTCTGTTGGTAAGGGTTAAAAGTGGACTTTTGAATCACAGTAGAATATTCTGCATGGGGTTTTTTTTCTTCCACATTTTATTAATATACTTGGGTAGCACATTTTTTTTCAGCCTTGGATAGTTTTGCAGCAATTAGTACTGGCAAAATAAGCCTTTGTTAAAGTAGTTTGGAGACGTGCAGGCACAGGTGCATTGAATAAAATGAAGGATAAGTAAATGAACGACTAGATGCTCTCCTGCAAAGAGATTTGGGGTTTTTTAATGATCAGACAGTACAGTTAGTATTTCAGTGTTTTCTAATATTGAGGTGTATGTAAAAAAGATTGATGTAAAAAAGATAGGGTGAATACTGAATTAGTCTTCCAGAAGTTGATTGACTATTAGAGAGTTTAATATAATATATAATCTCCCAAAGGGAGGCAGAACCAGATATGGTTAAAATAGGAATTTGCAGTACCTAGAGTGCCTGTTTATTTGGTAGAACTAGGTAGAAATTTCTTAAAAGTAAAGGCATTATCATATTGAAGTTGAAGGAGGACTGGGGAAAATGCATGCAGCCAAAAGATTTGAATATTGTCCTTTAATAACTGGAAATTACTGGAGGTAGGGCTGGAAAAGAAATATTAATACAGTTTCAAATTTTTACATGAAACACATTTTGTTTATGTTTCACATTAGGTCATAGTTGTAGTCAAGCATAAAACTGAAGGTTTCAAAATCCATATTTAAATTTTATGAAGAGAAGCAGTTGGTAATCATTTTAGTGAATTTACTGTGTCAACAAATAAATAAGGCTTGAATAAGGCTCTTCACAGTTTTCACTTCAAAGGTAGCAATTTATAAAACTCACAGCATGTGTAAAAAATGCTTCAGGAGTTAAGTTTGCAATTAACCTACCCATTCTGAAGTTTCAGAAAATGATCAGAGCTTTGAGGTGACCATGACTGCTACCACTGAGGTAGCTGAAGATGAGATTAATGAAGGAACTGTTACCCAGATTCAGGTACAGTAAAACTTCAAAATTTACCTATTTGATGTATGCTTTTATTTAAATGGAAATGGAAAGGGAAACAAGTATCAGAAAAGCTTACTAAATGAATAAGACTCCTTGAAACAAATGTATGTGAGCATGGATGTTGTTTGTAAAAGTGGTGGTCTGTAACAGGACAATTGAATAACTTTATGTATGAGGGGTTATTTGTGGTCTTAAGTTACTGCCTAAAGAGCAATACTGCAAAGAGTGATAGAGGTAACCCTCCACTGGTAATTACATGCTCTGTTGTGATCTGCATGGAATATGAGTTTATCTGTTATTTCTGTCATTCTTTGGTTATAAGTTAAGCTTTATAACAGGTTTAAATAGGCTTTGTCTTGCCACCAGTCCTAACAGTTACGTGCAGTTTTCATTGTGGGTAAACATTTCATGTTTAAAAGTGCTAGACTGGAGATGCTGGATATAATCCAGTTTCCACCACAGCTAGTGAGACTCTTCTTACTTACTGTACATTAAACAAGATGAAGAATGCTACCTAATTAATTCCCACAACATCTGTATATTGTTATGCTAAATCTTAGTCAGGTGTTTTTAGAAAGGTGATAGTTCCAATGCCATGTCTAAGACATGACACTTTTGAACAGTCAGCAAGGTGACGAGGTGTGCTGATTGAATTTTCCTTCCAACTGTGTCTCCATGTTAATTGCAAAGTGATATAAATGACTGAATATCTGCCTGTGTCATTTCATATTGGTCTTTTCAAGATTCTTCAGAATGAACAGCTGGATGAAATCTCCCCACTGGGCAATGAAGAAGTATCAGCTGTTAGTCAAGCCTGGTTCACAACCAAAGAGGATAAGGATTCTCTAACCAATAAAGGTAGGGTATTTCAATGCAGTTCTCCCATTCTGTAGAAAGGTAACCTATTCCAGATGTCTCAGAACATTTTGCAAGTTGCATAAAGTAATCTCTGGTCTGGCTTTTTGGAGGTGGGCCATGCCTGCAGTGGTGACAGTGGCCACAGTAGAGAAGGGCTGTGGGTCAGCCCAGAGGAGAAAGTTGTGTTTGCCTGGTCAGGGAGTGGGAAGCTGCAGCAGAAGTGGGGGACACTAAGAAAAAAAAAAAGAAATCTATGCTCAGTTTAATGGAGTTGCTTCAGTAGAAGAGGGCTGCTGCAGACCAGGACCTAATGAAATAATCCCTGCTACTCCTAAAACTTCCACCCCACTGGGCATTCCTCCCTTTCCAGATATATCTGTGCAATCATGTAATAGTTGCTGAACTCAAGAGCTTTTGTTTTTTTTCTTTCTGCCCCACAGGGGAAGTGGAGGAGCAAAGAAAAACCTTTCGAAACCTAGAGAAAAAATTTAGTGTCAAATGAAGACGTGTTGTCTCTCTGGCTTCCTCAGCCTCTCTACTGTTTTTCTTACTTTTACTTTTTCTAGAGGAATTTTTTTTTTCAGTCAGTTCAAAGCAGCTCTTTTTTGTTAAAAACCCCTTAGGAAGAGACACAGCATTCTCAAAGAAAGGCACTCAATCTGGTGATTCCACTTTAGAGATTAATAACTTGAGGAAGACATTTCTAGTAAAATATGCCAAGGAAAATATTTGAGAATCTCTACTGGCTGAACTTTTCTTGTAAGCTCTGTGGTTTGTCACAGAGATCAGCAGTGGAAGAATGCCAGCGTGTGTCTTCTTCTACAGTAGCTCAGAGTTCGGTATGTGTTGCCTGAGCTCATCACTTTATAGCAGTCTCCACTTGATAATGTTTTCTTCCCAGACCTGTAGGCAATCTTGACTATGAATATGCAAACCTGTGAAGTGCAGAATATATGTCCTTTCCTAAAATAGTTTGGTATTAAAGGTTATTCCATGTAAAGAGTAGCAGTGTCCCATTAAGTCAGTTCAGAGGCTTGGGCCTGTGTGAATCACAGTTACAGGAATACAATATTTTTCTGTCTCTGTAACTATGGAAGAAGAGATTGAAGCTATGGGGCACAGGGAAAGAGTACTCTCTCACCAGTTCCAATGGAATTAGTAATAATGCCTGTACTTTCATTATAATTGGATTTGAGTGAACAGTTTCTTTGGTGTGTTCTGTCTCTCAGCTCTGGTAATTAGCAGGCTGAGAAGGAAGTACCCTGATTTTTCTGAGCAGAGGTGGGCAGGTAGCCAGCACACACCAGTATGTTAACTGGGTCACACCAGCATAAGCTTAATTAAAAGTATTGTATGACCATAAGGGGGAAAAAGGATAATTTAGAGGAGGAAGGTTTTAAAGTTTTATATATAGACTTCAGGTTTGATGTTTTCTCACTGAATCAAGTTGGTTGGATTTGCTTTTAAAGCTTAGCTGGCATTGTAGTTACTAAGAGCATAGACAGAGAGGAAATGTTACTTGTTTCTAGTGGTTTGCCACTTTTATTTGGGGGTGTAAAAGACCCACCACAAGGTTTTATGTTGACTGTGACCCCTGAGCATTGCTCCCAATGCACAAAGAAGGAGAGAGATGGGGACCAGTTTGTCAAAAAAGGCTAAATGGAGCATTTCCCTCTATGAAAAGCACTCACAGCAGGTGGCACTACTCTCATGTTCAGGAGTGTTAAGGCATGCAAGAGAACCCCACTTTGTTGCCAATTCCTCAGGTAGTCTTCTGAGTCATATTTTAAGTTCCAGCTTCTGGAATCATTTTGAGTGCATGGAAATTTCAGCTGCCAGTTTAAAGACAGAAATTTTCTAGTTGCAGCTGAAGGGAAAGCCTGAAAATGTGACTTGACAGCACATAGAGGAGTTCATGCTGTTTTTAAATATGGGATGTTTTTGAAGAGGGGTCTGACTCACATTATTTAAATATTAGTTGATGGTTACTGTCAGTTATGAAATAACATCTGTTCAAAATTAATGCTAGTTACATTTTAGTAGCTAAAATTATTCTTTTCCTTGTTAGTTGCAGTATGGGTCATGTTTTCAGATACTTCTGTTCTTGCTGTTTTTCTGGCCTTCACTTCAGTAATTAGTTGTCATTTCTGTTTTCAGGCCACAAGTGGAAGCAAGGGATGTGGTCAAAGGAAGAAATTGACATTTTGATGAGTAACATTGAGCGTTATTTAAAGGTATGTTTAGGGCATGTTCCCTGCCCTTTGATGTGGTGATGCAGCTCCTGCCAGAAACCAACTTTCTTTAGTACTTCCCAGAATACACAATGAGTGATTTAAATTGATTTGTTGTAGGAATGGTCATTACCCATTTGAAATACATACGAAAATTTTCTTCATAGACAGGATTTAAATACTACTGAATGTAACATTGCTTTTAATTTTTGTACTGGATATAGCCCATTTTGAGCATCCTGAGATGACGTTTTATATGGTTAAATCTCTTTCTCTGACTATGCATTGAGGACTCATAAAACCTTTGTTGAAGATGGTGGAAAAAAATTGCATTAGCAGTAGAGATAATTTTCCTTACTGAGCACTGAGTACAACTTCCAGACGTCGTTGGTGCCAAGTCTGTGATTGTGTACTACAGTAGCAGGATGCCTGTGTCTGCTTTCTTTCCCTTAAATTATTGGGGTCAGAGTTCAGTGTAAATGGGCATGTGGTGCACATGCTGACAGTGATAATTGCCCATAAGTCATGTTTGTGGTAGGCTTCCAGCTGAGACTATTCGAGCTGAGCCCTTAAAACTGAGGATATATGGCCTGGATATTACAGTTTCACCATCCTTCACTTGTGGTTTAAACAAAACAGCCCTGAATTTAGTGTTCATTGGGATAAAAATCCACAATATTAGTTGAAGAGAGTGTGTCTGCCCACACACATATTAGAGTTTCTGCCACAAAATTATTCATGGGTAATACTATGTTTCAAATCTAGTGAAGCTTTTTTAAGCAAGCTAAGTAACTTTTCTGAGTTACTGATAAATCATTTGATTCATTCTTTTCCCATTTATCTGCTTTCTTCTAATCTTTGAATAATTGAAATATAGTGGTCGTTAGTTTAAGCTGAAGTTAAGCTTTACTATTATACTTCATTGCAATGGTTTTGTATTGAATTTATTTGAGTTTCCATCAGAACAAGAAGAGTAGTTTAATTGAAAGAAATTGCTTTTGCATAAGGAATATCTGAAATTATGTAATAAATCAGTATAGCACTGTTTGACAACCTTTCCTTGTATGGCCTCAGACTAATTCCACCACAGTTTCTATATGATGGTTCAATTTTTGATCTTAAAATATACATTGGACAGATTTTTTTTTTTCTTATGTGTGGATATGTGTTGGAATTCTGTGTCTCCCTGGACTCCAACGTAAAAAAA
>VXBB01023971.1:326043-350368 GCA_013399915.1 Illadopsis cleaveri
AAAAAAACCAAAACAACAAAACCTGGTGTTCAAGGGTTTGTATTTGAGGGAGCTAATCCATAAATACTCAGTTTTATTTTGGACTGTAGTATTTGTGATACACAGAAAGTTGCATAATAGCTTCAGTTCTTGTGTTCTATTTCTTGATTCCTAGGAGACTTTATCTAAGGTGTTTTTGTTTGTGGTTTTTGTTTTTGTTTCTTTAAATGCTTTGTTCTAGGCCCGTGGAATAAAAGATGCCACTGAAATTATATTTGAAATGTCAAAAGATGAAAGAAAAGATTTCTACAGGACAATAGCTTGGGGTCTGAATCGGCCTCTCTTTGCTGTCTATAGAAGAGTTCTTCGCATGTATGATGACAGAAACCATGTTGGAAAGTATGAAACCCTCTAATGCTGCATGGTTTTATTGGTATGAGTAGGGTCATGTATTTATGCTTGACATGTTCTGTGTGAGACAGAAAATTTTAGCCAAAGAGACCTAAATCTTGTTAATATGTCACCTCTGCTCTATTCTGATAGATCATCCTTGGCAATAGTTGTGTTCAATTGATGGTGTTCAATGGCAGCTTTAAAAAACAGACAAACAAAAAACACAAAACAAAGGTGAATAACGGATTCTCTCATAATGAGAGTGCTTCGACACAAGCGTGGATCTGCTGAGATGTAACTTTTTCTAGAGCTCTGACCTGGAAGTAATTTGTCTTCACCCCTTATGCCCTTGCTTGCCATTCTTTAAAGCAGTGGTCTAGTGCTATCCAGAAAGGATATTATATTTTTAATTTTTAAACATAATTGAAAATTAAAAATATCTTCTCAGCGCTGATACACTTTTATGATGGAAAGTCAGCTTTATGGTGAACTGGGACAGTAAGGAAGAAGCTGTTTATTTGAAAGATTAATGCAGAAAATTCTAATTCTGTTCATAGGAGTAAGATCCCGGAGAATGAGGAATTTTTCTGACAAATGAGAGGAATCTTGCACCAGTTAACCTTAGAAATGCACTAATGTGGAAAATGGCATTTGTTCCTCACATTCTTCTGAAGTATTCAGTCAGATTGTTTCTTACAGCTGAAATTCCTTAATCTCTTGTTGTAACTAAATGTGTGCTGTGTGGTTAGTAAAATAGAAATATTTATGCTGTATGCTTTCTGTTTAAAATAATGTCTTTTTATTTGCCTGTTGCTTAGGTATACTCCTGAGGAAATTGAAAAGCTTAAAGAGTAAGTTATCTTATGAACAAGGTCACTCTTCCTTGTTTATTTAGTAGCTTGATCAATTTCTAAAAGTTTCCTTATGTGAAATCGCTGAATAGTTGCAAATAAATTTGACTGCTCCAACACTATCCAAAAATAGTGATTACTGTCTAAAGAAAAATAAAACTACATTTGGATTATTTTAATTTTTTTTTCTAATGTGTGTTCAGGACCTCACAATATGCAACCAAGTTCTAAAGCAAGGCTTCTGTTGTAACTAGGAAAGTTTCAGATTTTTACAAGCACAGTCAGTATTTGTGGTTATGAGAAACGGAAGTTCCTTTTTTTTTACGAAATCTGAACAAAGGTTATTCCTAAAGGAAGTGACAGGTCAAGAGTAGCATCTCCCCTAGGAAGTATTACAGATACATAATTTATCAGTACAGTTCAAAAAGCCTGATTTTGAGTATGAACCTGATAGATCAAGGAGATGGAACTGCAGACTTTAACCCCTCCTGCACTTTTCCAGGGTTGAGCAGTTAGAAGAAACTGTTGGACTGAAGGAAGGAAGGGAGTATATTGCATTGCATTGATGGATCTGTTTGGATCAATTGAGCTGGTTTGTGTCATTCACAAGGTGCCTGTGGTTCCAGATGTGTCAGGGCTAGTCATGGATCAACATTTTAAGCAACCTGTCATATGAAGGAGGAAGATGATTGCTAAAATGATGAATGTGTTTATGCAGTGTTTTGCTTAATTGAAATTGCAGGATGCCTGGGTTTTCATGAGGCATTATTTAAATTTCTCAGGTGCTCTCTACACCACCTGAAATCATTGAGATACCTGTATAGAATGGAAATCAGCCATTTACCTAAACATTCATATTGTGTTTAACACACTCATTAAGCCTCACAATCTTCCTGTAAGACAGATATTATGTATTTTATAAGTATCTTGTAGCTTAGCTGGTCCAAAAGGCTTCTAGAAACACATAGGAAAAAGTAGCAGAAAATATTAATAATCAAGTAGCAAAGTGGTTTATCTATTCCTTCTTTAAGCCTGTAAACTGCCCATTCATCCTGTTTTTATTAGAGAATATTTGATATTTTGGTAGTTTGCTGACTGGTTGTAGTGCTAATGAGCACATTTCTCTTTAGGCTGAGAGTAAAGCACGGTAACGATTGGGCCACAATAGGAGCTGCCCTGGGGAGAAGTGCTTCATCTGTAAAGGATCGATGTAGGCTGATGAAGGATACCTGCAACACAGGTGAGGTGAATGCTGGTGTCAGAAATGGATATTCTGGTTAAAATTCTGTCCCTTGTGTTTAATGGTTATAAACTTACACTGTGTGTTTGGTATCAAGAGAGAGACAGATGCACTTCAGGAGTAAAGTACTGTTTACTTTGCAATGTATATAGTACAAAAAATGTATATTTTACAAAACATAATATATTGAAGTATAAAGGAAAATTCAGTCAGACCTCATGTGAATAATGTCCACTAAATTGTTGCATGGTTAATTCACTCCAGCTAATACAGTTCAGATAGCTTGGATCAGTGTGCTTTGGTCACTATTTGGACAAGTTCTGTGTGGCCTTATTCATCTGTGAAAGGAAGAGATAAGAGAAATTCGGCAGTAGAACAGTGGGATTGTAGATTTTTTAATCAAGAATGGATATAATATAACTGGTTGGTAGTTAAGAGCAGTTATATCTTCTTCACAAGTTCATATTTGCATCTGGAATAAGGTGTTGGACATGGAAGTTAAATATCTGCTGGTGTATTATGGATCATAACAGAGGGTATGTGCTGCTAGTTAAGTTGGAGGGCTTCTCTGTCTTTCAGGAAAGTGGACAGAGAAAGAAGAAAAAAGACTGGCAGAAGTAGTGCACGAGCTGACAAGCACAGAGCCAGGTGACATTGTCACACAAGGGGTGTCATGGGCTGCTGTGGCAGAACGGGTCGGGACGCGCTCGGAGAAGCAGTGCCGCTCTAAATGGCTCAACTATCTCAACTGGAAACAAAGTGGGGGCACCGAGTGGACCAAGGAGGATGAAATAAATCTGATCTTGAGGTTGGTTATTTTAGTTACTTTTAAAGGTTTGTAATATGTGTTGCTAGCGGGATTCCATTGGGGTCCGTTTTGCTGGTTTCCTAGACACTGAAAATTCTAGAACCTTCCAAAAATCACTGCTGTGTTTACAGTTCCCAGAGATTTATTATTGAACATATTTTTTGTTTTTTGTTTTTTTAGTGAATGTTAGTGTTCGTGAAAGGTGTCAGATTGAAAACCCTGGAGACTGAAGTCTTCTTTATTCCACAGAAAAGGTACAGCACAGGCAGCAAACCGTGCAAGCTTCCCACACGTTGCCCCACCGATGCGCTTTAACCCTTAACTGGAGGGTAGCTCAGTCTCCCTGCCCGTTCAGTCCTTGGCCTCTCTGCTGAGATGACCAACAAGGGTCAAGTGTGGTGGTGGTTTCTGTGATGTGGACATCTTGTCTACAAAGAGCTAAACTGAGACTGCAAATTAATTTCATGTAGGCCACCAAACACTGATTGGATATCAGCATCTCTGACTACATTTGAACTGGCAACCTGGTAGTGACTTTGGAAATCTTTTGCTCTCTCCAGTCCTCCTCCCATTTTGAATGCCTTTAACTCAGGCTTTTTAGCCAGTGGATTTTTAGGGTGGGGTGGGAATAAAAAGCCAAGACATCCAGAGAATCTAAGGATTACTTACAAAGTAGTATTAACAAATTTACTGAAGCTGTTTGACATGTACTCAAAATGAGGAGCCTGATTCCACATTTCAGAATGTGCCAGGTATATTTCTTAGTATTATTTCTGGTTTGGTCTGTCTAGATATCCTTTACTCATCCTACAGGATTGGTTTTGGTAGTTTTTTTCATTTTTACTTTTTTCTTTCTTTAGCTAGCAAGAGTGCTCTTGCTTTGTTTGTGAAGAGGACTTTTCTTAACTTCCACAAAAATACTTTCCCCTCACTATTTGCCTCTCTTTCGTATGCTCCATGTACAGATAAGGGCAATTCAGAGATTTTTGGTGATTTCAGACAGATTCTGGTAGAGAAGACTGTCCCTTATCTGGAGAGCCTGGTGGGATTGATTTATGAGAAAGTGTTTAATGCTGTAGTTAACTTCATCTACTTTGGCTAAGAAGCATCTGAGAGAAGGCAAAAATCTGTGTTAAGGATGGATGGTTGTTACTTAGAAGAAAACAAGTAAATATCATAACATGAAATTAATTAAGTGAATGTTCAGAGTGAATCTCAGGAAGTATTTCCTGCCTTGTGTTTGGGGAATGTTTTTTCAAAAAGAAAAGATCAAGTACCACCACTTGGAATGCTTCACGATAATCTGATCTAAGACCTAATGAATAAGTAATTAAGGACAATAATCCTGCATGGCAAGGAGATGGACTGGATCATCTAACAGGTCTAGTCCATCTTCTGTTGTTTATGATTCTGCTTGACCTCTGGCAGCGTGGAGCCTTGGAAGCCTGTGTCGATTCCTGAGCTCTGGTGGGCTGGTCACTAGCATGTCGTTCTGCGCTGTTACGTGTGACACGGCCGGACATGTGCCACCCCCCTGCCGGTCTGGGGGGCAGTTTCTGACAGCTCCATATTTTCTGTGTCCTGCCAGGATAGCGGAACTTGAAGTTTCTGATGAGAATGACATCAACTGGGATTTACTGGCTGAAGGATGGAGCAGTGTCCGCTCCCCGCAGTGGCTTCGGAGTAAATGGTGGACCATTAAAAGGCAGATTGCAAACCACAAAGATGTTTCATTCCCTGGTAATGTACTACTTGCACGCTTCTGAAAGCTCCTTTCACATATGTCAAAGGAAAAAGGCTGCATTTTATTGTCTGCTTACAGCATTGCTGGCCAAAGAGCACATTGCTCCTTTGCTGGAAGTTACTGGCCCCTTGGGTCTGCTGGCTGAATTGCTCCTACAAGCAGTCCTTAAGTGTTTCAGTCAAACAGGCCGAGCTGGTGTATACAACTAGACAGACCCTTCTTGCTTTGGCTAAAGTGAGAGCATGTCTATAAGCAGCTCAGCTGGCAGATCTCAGATGATGCTGATCTTTGGTATGGAGGGCAGTGACCTCTTCAGGTGGAAGAGGATATGTACCTGCAGCCTGACTGTGGCCTCATGTTAGATGTGTTGCCTTTACGATTCAGGTGCTGAGCCTTAGCTGTAGACAGAAGGTAGATCTACTGCTAGCTGCAGTGAGGAGGAGGGGAGGAATCAGGAATATAAAGCTCCCCCAGATACATTTCATACCATTTTCCCATTCTGGCTTGGAGAAACTAGTGCCCAAGCCAAACGGGTGTCTGTAACCTTCAGACCTCCCTTTGTCTGACTTGGAGACAGGAAAAAAGTCAGAGAGATTAGTCACGTTACAATTAATGAAGGATGTAATTTAATGCACACTTGAGCTGTGGTTGACAGTGTGGTTATATATTAGTCCTGCCTCAAGGCTGCAGCTGGGAGGAGAGCTCCTGTTACCACACATTAATAGGCAGTTGTTGCATCAAATAATGCATAATATAAATGCAGCACTGAATCAACAGGCTCTGCTCTCTTTTCCCTGACAAAGGGGAGATGTTTAGGCAGCTTGCTGTCATGAACTGTAGAAAAGCTGAGGCCTCAGATTTTGTGACCTGCTGTTACATCGGCTGTTCCCTCAGCCAGGCCAAAGCAATCATAGAGAGGAAGGGTGGGTGGTTCTGTTGGAGCATTGGGCCCCCTCATGCACAGGTGAAGAACTGTAATATAACCACTGTGGGATTCATTCTCTCTTGCTCCCTATTTTCAGTGATATTTCTATCAAGCTCTTGACCAAATCTGCTTCTGTGTTGTAGAAGATTGGAGGATTTACTTCTGGTAGCAGTATTACACAATTAGTGATACTGGCACTTGATTATAGCTTGGGGATGTACCATGCATCATTCTAGAGAGTTCATAACTTTTATGGGCTATGTGTTCTTTATTCCCCTCAAGCATTGTGAAATGCCTGGGTTCCATGAGGAAATCTAGTTTACTGCTGTAGTTGACTATAAATGGTCTATGTATGTGCTAAATTTCTAGTTTCTGTGTCTCAGGAGATTGCTTAAGTTCCAGATACTGTAAGATTTTGTTTGCTCTTTTCATCTTGGGTAAATCACCAGTTGCAGCATTTCAAATGTGCTTCCTCTACCTGCTTTAGCATGAGTGATTTTTTTTTTCTCTCAGTGCTGATAAAAGGTCTTAAGCAGCTCCACGAGAACCAAAAAAACAACCCAGGGCACCAGCTCCCAGAGAACAAATGTGGCAGTGGCTTGGCAAACACGAACTCCAGCTCGGGGGTGCAGCACGTGCAGATCCGGGTGGCTCGCTTGGAGGAGAGCACGGGCAGTGCCCCCAGCCCCATGGCAGCTCTGCAGATCCCAGTGCAGATCACCCACGTCTGTAAGTACTGGAACAAACCTGGAGCCTGCTCGTGCTGAGGTGGTGAAGGAGGAGTGAGCATGTCTTAAAGAGTTGTATTAATTCTCCCTTGGTCGTGCTATAACTTCAGATGAAACATTTCTGTGTTCTGTTTAGCTGTTTCTAACTTTGTTAGGCAAATGTAGAGTTTGCTGTGACAGTAGTTCCAAGAAGCTACAATTGGAGCACCTGGACACAGGTATTGTAGCTGTCTGTCTGTATGCACACAGGATTTTGCCGCATAACCTCTTATATGAAAAGCCTTCAGTGCTGTGGTGGTTTCACATTTGTGGAATTTTGTTTGCCAACTGGGAGATAGGATTTTGGGAAAAAAGGTGAAAAAAGTTTAACTTAAAAGTCAGCAGATAGTTTATTAACATACAGTAAGGAAAGAAAAAAAAGAGAAAAGAGACTTTTAAAACTCTTTTTTTCCTGCTACAACTGTTCACTTTTTTACAAACAACGTAGAGACAAAACTTGTGACATTCAGTCAGTTTCACTATTTAAATATAGTCTTTCATTAATTCTTTAGGAGAGGAATCTTTTGTTTACTATGGAATTTTTTTACTGACAACATAGAAAAGGTTTTTTGTGGGTTAAAACAATAAAAACAACAAAAAAAAAGGAGAGAGCCGGAACTGCCTTACTTCCTATGAAAGCAGAAAAAAAAAAAGAGCAATCTTAAACTTTTTTCTAACTTTTAAAACTATGTGACCCAGAAGTGTATCCCTGCATGTAATTGGCTATTTTAGTTGTCAGTTCAAAAAAAATCACCAATTGCACCTCACCGTCTGTACTAAACCAACACAAGTGCACAAACCTCTTAATGAAGATACAGTATGTGTGTTTATTCCTTAAGTTGTTTCTGGTCACTCTTGTGCAGAACAATGAACGTCATGTACTAGATCTTCTTTTGTAAATTATGTAGACCACTGTCCCTAAGTTCTGATGCAGGGCACTTGAAGGGAAGGTATAAGTGTTTTTTTCTAGTCCTTTATCATGCAGTTATTTCCAGGCACAAACACTCTGGAAATGTTGGCTGCTAAGTCACAGCAACATTCAGCCAGCATTCTGTTAAACCACTGTATTTTTTTTTAAGTTGATGCTTCCCATGCTCTTAAGGATGAACTTTGCTCATTATCTAACACTGATCCAGGTCTGCTCTGTATGTAGTTCCTATTGCTTGATTTTGTAACTAATCCTATTAAGTAACTCCAGTCACATGCAGTCTGTCATCAGCACTGTAAATTACTTTGCACTCCATTTGTCATTGGTAAATTTTATTAGGGAAATTTAGTGCTTTGGTTTTGCTGATTACCAGATTAGTTACAGAGTATTCTGAGATTGAAGGGATCCACGTGGATCATCGAGTCCCAGTTCTTAAATTAATTTCCTGTGCAGGGGTTGGACCCATAGCCCTGGCACCATTAGCACCCTGCTCTGACCAACTGAGCTCAGTTGATGGGTCTTCAAACTGATTCTTCAGACTATGCCTGAATAGGCATTTGGCAAACAATTTTCTGTTTATAGTTTTATTAGTCAATCTGTCTTAAACTATTTATCACGTGCTGTCTTCATTTTATGTGGTTTGTTTTCTGATTAGAATGACAGATGATAGCAAGCCAAGAACTTTTAGTCTGTCATACTATGTCAGTAGTCTCAGACATTGCATGAAACTTGATCAAAGCTGATGGGTTTTGATGAGCAGGCAAGGTGGGCTGGGATCCTGGAACCTCTAGTCCGTTCTGAATTGAATCCTGTAATGGTTATTTTGTGACTTCACTTGCCCATGTCTGCCTAACGAGCCTTTTCCCCCATTTTAGTCTGCTTTTCTGAAGAATTTCTGGTTGTGTAACCAAAGTGAATTTTGTATTGTGTTTTTCACAGTCCCATGAGAGCTGGAGCTATTAGCCACTTTCTGCTGCATTTGGTGGAAAGGTCAGGGTTTCAAAGGGGCAATTCCTGAGCTTTATGAATACAGTGGCTGACAGGCCACACTTTATAGCTCTCTGCTACTGAGTACCAGGAAATCTGCAGCAGGAAACCTTGAACATGCCACTACAACAATAAACGCTTCAAGAATGGAGCTTTTACCTTCTTAAGAGACCAAAATTACTGTCTTTTGCAGCCACAGAGTCTGAGATGGCAAAGTTTCGAGTGCTTGGGTCACTGTTATCATCTTGTAGATCTTTTCCCCTTTTGGTATTTAGGAAATTACTGGAAAGCCCCAGGCAGAGTGTTAATTTGGTTTCATCTTCCTGGAACTTATGGTATCTTTTTAAGAGTAAGTAGGAAACATAATTATGGTTATAAAGTTTTGAGTACAAGTTGTTTGGACCTGGTGATCTTAAAATATCTGATACATCAACTGTTTTCAGTGCTTCTCTTCACTACTTATAGAATTAGTGGAGCTAATTGCATAAATAATTACATAGTTGCAGTAAGAATACTTACAGCTTTTATACACTGCAGTCATAACATACAGGATAGGCAGATATCTTGGGAAGCATCTGATCTTTCATCAAGGGTGGACATAATGTGGAGAGCAGAAAAGATTAAAAATACAAAAAAAGAAAAAGAGGTCTGTGGGAAACACAAAAATATTAAGCCTGACACCTGTTTAAAACAAGCAGTACATGATCCAAAGGATATTGTTACATTAGAACCTCTTGTAAATCTCATTACAAAAAGTAATTAAGTCATGTCAGAAACTTTATTTGCCTGCTTTTATCTCTGTATACTAGGCCCATACTTACTTACTTTTGCTCTTTTGGATTGTAGAATGCTCTCTTTAAATAGTATTGTATCTTGGGTACCAATTAGAGGACCTTGTCATTAGGATTGCAGCCAGCTTCTTTTTCCTCTTAGGGGAATTAACAGTACCCTGCCATGTATTAATTATAGTATGTTGTGCTTTCTGCAGGGCTGAACATTCTGGTTTACATACTTTTCTCTTTTTTTCCCTTCCTTTTGCAGCCTCAACTGATTCCCCTGCTGCTACTGTTGACTCTGAGACAATAACACTGAACAGTGGAACACTACAGACCTTTGAGATTCTTCCAGTAAGTAACTGGTGTTTGTTACTGTGTTTTTTCCTTTTCAGCCCAACTACTTCTCAGATTATAGAACTGTGCATTTCCAAAAAAAAAAAAAAGGGAAGATTTTCAAGTATAAAGAAGAAGAGTTCTAAAACTTATTTCTGAAAGTGTAATCCATTAGGGCTGCCGAGTAAACTGTGAATTGTGGTTGAATGCTTTAAATTTGCTTTAATGCTACAAAGTTTTCCCTTGTGCTTGGATTTTTTCATTGTTGAAAATAAAGGAGACAGAGAAAGCTCCCAGCAAGTAAAGATTGTCTCAGTTCCATTGTCCTGTAATTTATAGCATAGTTTCTCTTCCATCTCAATGCAAAAGTAAGTTGAATTTGTTCCTTTTTTACGTGCTGTTGTACAGCATAATACAGACCTGCTGGGATCCTGCCCTTAATACATGCCTTGGTAGCCTAAGGCTACAGATGAGTTTTTTCCTGCTTTTTGAGTGCAGCAGGGATTGGATTGCTGTGATTTTTCCAGGGGAGTTACAGTTAGGCTGGTTCATGTAAATCAAAATGCTCCAGCATGTCCTGGGCAGTGCGTTTGGGTATTAAACCTGTGTTGTTTTTTTAGTCTTTCCACCTCCAGCCGACTGGGACACCAGGAACCTACTTACTGCAGACAAGCTCGAGCCAAGGCCTCCCTTTAACCCTGACAACGAGTCCCACCATGACGCTGACGGCCGCGGCTGCTCCGGCCTCCCCGGAGCAGATCATCGTTCACGCCTTATCTGTGAGAGCTCTGCTTGGGGCGCCGCGGGGAGGGGAACGTTGTCATGCAGGGCCCTGCACCTGTGTGCCTGTTAAACTTGCCAAGCACTTCTTAAGTCGTAACAATGGTACTTTGCCTAAAATCCTGAAGGCTGAGAATTTGGGGGTTTGTGTACTGTTTTTAAAAAGCAACCTGAGGTTGCGTCAGAACTTAGCTTAGTGAGCAAGTTCTGAACAGGATGTCTTCGTTTAGTGGCTTGGTCCCCAGCAAAACCAAATCTTCTTGTTTTGTGATGTTTTCAGTTACTCTCACAAATAGATAATTGGTCCACAACACTTGGACAGTAGTGACAATTACTGCTTTTTGTTAGAGGGAGGAAATGGGAAGCAAATTGGAGATTGAATTACAAAAGTGATGAAAAATTCAGTGGGAAAAAACCTGACCTTTTGAATCTACAGTGATCCTCACCTGAATGCCTCTTTCATATTATTATATATTTACTTTATTTGTGATTTAAAGAATACATGACACCACATTCAGTCTCCAAAGTTATCCTTTAGGAACAGGAAAGGTCAACAGATGATTTGGACTGACATACTGTATATACAGAACTCTTAATTTACACTTAGCAATTGGAATCTTTTTGCTTGTATTTGCTTGAAAGTTTTGTAGATAGTTACAGGAAAGTCTCTGACCTTTTTTGGGGTTTTGTTTGTCTCTTTTTTGCAAATGCTGCTGACAGCCAGAGCATTTGTTAAACACAAGTGACAACGTCACAGTGCAGTGCCACACGCCGAGTGTCATAATCCGCACCGTTGCTGCCGAAGACATCTCCTCCTCTGTCACCCAGACAGAACTGACTGTGGATTCAGACATTCAGTCAGCTGACCTGACAGATCCTCCAGACACCCTAGGAGCAAATCCTTTCCCACATGATATCCATCAGTCCAAGCTGAGTGACGAAGAGCAGTCAGCCTACAACGAAGATGATGCTTCCAAATTTAGCAGCAGGAATAGTAGAGAACTGATGGATGGAGTTATGGTAAGAACAGAGGAGGAGATTGCTGATGCTAGCCTGAAACAGAATGAGGATTCTCACTCTGATTTACCCAGCACTTACGTTACTGAGGTAAGGGAGGGCATGATACTTGATATTTTCCCCATTTCTGCACGGAGAATTATTTCACTGAATCGGTGGCCTTTATGTTAAGCTATTCATCTGAAATATCTCAGTGATTTCATTTATATTGGTAGCTGAAGGGAGAAAGATGGAGAGAGACTATTCATGAGAGCATAAAATGACAGGATAAGGGGGAATGGCTTCAAAATGAAAGAATGTAGGTTTAGGAGAGGTATCAGGAGAAAGTTCTTTCCTCCTGTGAGAGTGATGAGGCACTACTAGAACAGGTTGCCCAGAGAAGCTGTGGGCTGCCTCATCACTGGAAGTGTTCAAGGCCAGATTGAATGGGGCTTTGAGTGATCTTCAGGGTCCCCTCCCATCCAAACAATTCTGTGATTCTGTATCACAGTTCTACAAGTATTTGCTGAGATCCTCTACCCTGAACTTTGTTAGTGTGTTAGGAGTATGAAAGTAACAGCATTTAATTTGGTACTGAAGCTTGTATTTGACTTCAGTGGAGCACTGAACTCCTCACTAGCTGTGGAGTTGCTCCACTACTCAGGATACTTCTGCATGGTGGCAGTGAAAGCTGAAACGTTGGTGGCACTGAACAGTGATTCCTGTTGGATGCTGTTGCTTTAAACTGGGCTGTTAATTGTCCAACACACCTGCATTAATAGATAGATTGAGCAGGGGAGGTGAGCTAGAGTATTTAGGTTTTGCTTTATGAGTCTAATAACATACTCCAAGATGTAACTCAGTTTCCAGTTTTGAGGACTTCTCTTAAACATACTGCTCCAGTCAAGTGCCTTTGAAATGGGAATTTGAAGCATTAAGCTACGTCTCTCTCTGGCCTCAGATTTATTCCTCTCCAACACCTGAGATGCAGAAATGAATTTATCCAAATGATTACAGGTATTTGGATTGTTTATACTAAGTCCCTCAATCTTTCAGTTGTTGCAATTATGAAGATGACTAAGTCACAGAAAACAGAGGTGCTAAAAAGAAGATAACACTCTTTAGTGGGTAGAAAATTCCTCTTCCTTTACAGGTTTTGATTAGACTGGAATTTGGGAAAAGATGAGTGAAATACCCCTTCCTATTTTTTAGAACACTGTTCTCTACAGTAGCTGCATTTCTGCTTTGTCAGCCTTGAAAATCCATCATTAATATGCTTTGGCTTTGTCTTTGTCTTTGAAGAAGCTTGTGATAGACAGTGCATATTCATTATGCTCTTACAAAAGGGAGAATCTTTGTACATCTCAAGTTTGCTACTACAGAAGCATCTGAATATTGAATACATCCAAAGCTGGGGGTTGTTCTTCCATTTTCCTCTTTCTGTGTCGTGGTTGACATAATTGTGATAAGATTTTCAACATTTGAGGCAGACCATCAGCTTTTTATTCTTATTTTAAAACTTCAGCTTCTCAAGGTAGAATTAATGAACTTTTGATATTAACCTAGTTCCTAATTTAACTTTGTACAAATTGCTCGTGGCTAGCAGAATATAAAACTAAACTTTTTTTTTTCTATGCAGAAAAACAAACTGCATTTGTAATTCTAATTTGCCTTACCCTTCAAGTCAGATCCAAGTTTGACATGTGTACTTAAATTCTAGGAAATAGTGAACTGTCTGTGAGTAATTCTCAGTGAAAAGTTACCCTAGAAAAACATGCCTAAATTTTTGTTTTCTTTAAGTCAGTGTTATTTTTATGAGCTTGCCAGGGTTGTATTGTCACTGTGGGTGGGTAGTGGGAGGCAGGCAGTCATGCTGCAGGGTTTTATTATTTCTGGCTGGGAAAGGTGCCCATTTGCCACAATGGCTTCTTTAGTTTTTCACGCCTCCTCTTCCCAGTTTCAAGCCTTGCAGCCCAGTGCTGCTGGTGGGGAGAGCTCTGTGCTCTGCTGAGAGCTGCTCCTGCAGGTCAGGCACACGGTGCCCTTGTGGATGGGACAGAGTGCACTTCCCTGAGCTGCAGCACAGGTTGTCAGCTCCTCTTCAGCAGCATCAGGGAAGGGGTTTTCAGGCACCTGCCTTTGCTAAAACACTGTGGATTTATGTAGGGAAACAAATTTTCCTACAAAAACAAGGTGGAGGAACATCAGGATTTTCTTAAATATAGAGGGCTGTAACCTCCCCTAAACAATTCCTGCTCCCTCAGTGATAAATCCAGATACCTTCCATTGTGTCAGCAGCAGTTGCTAGCATTCTGCATCAGGGAAGTTTGAACAAACCATATGCATGTTACACACCAAAGCTGGAATCCAGATATCTCTGCTGGTTCTGGCAGTACTGTGTGGGATAACTGTACACTGCATTTGTGGAGCCAGGAGTGTGCTGTGACACTGAGTCAGCCAGATGTGTTGCTGCCATTCCAATACCACAGAAGCAGCAGCAATGGCAGGACTGGAAGAGAAATGAGAGTATTGACAACTTGTACCTGGAAGGAATCAGTTACCCATCTTCTGGTATCATGAGGTTCAGCAAAAAAAGTCTGGAGCCAACCTCCAGCCAATGACAGACCAAACAAGGCACAGCACATAAAGTGGCTTTTTTGAGCTCTCTATTCAGTGTCAGTTAAAACTTGACAACAGGAGTTGTGAAACTTAAGGTAAAGCTGTTGGGTTTGTGGAGCAGGTAAGTGCTATAAAGGTAATGCTTCAGCCTCAGAACATCTAGACAGCAAGTAGTGGAAAAGCCTAATTATTCCCCTTCACAGACATAATATTTGACTTGCAAGGAAATGTTTTATCACCACCTTGCAGTGTCTCCCTTCCTCCACCATTGCTCAACAGGGTAAAATTCTTCTCATCTTGTTTTTGGGTGCCTGCAGCAAGATGAAAGGTGCCTTGTAAATGCTGAAATAAACTACCTCAGGTGCTGACATTTCAATTTAATGAGATGAAATTCATCCAGAGTGTATTGCTTACTGTGGAGTGTGGCTGAGCAATGCAGGTTTTTGTTCATGCTAGCAGGAATACACTTTCATGGCTTGTTATGTTGTGCAGGACCTGGGTTCCCCAACAATAGAAGAACAAGTTGATCAGCCTACAATAGACGATGAGACTGTGCTTATTGTTCCTTCTTCCCATGGATTTATCCAGGCAACAGATGATATAGACAGTGAATCAGTCTTGCCCTTGACAACTCTCACAGGTATGACAGTCCTTTCATTAAAGCAGTGTATAGAGCTTTTGAGTCTCTGCAGACAGCACTTCATAGAACCTTGCTTTCTCTTAAATAATTTTACATATCAATGCTATGAAACGTCAAGTAACCTAACAAATACTCCTCTGCAGAGGAAGGATCTCCCTGTAGAGCCATCAGTGGGTCAGCACTGATAGTGTAATACCTGATGGATGCAAATGTGAGTCACACACTGTTGCATCCATATCCTTCCATGTTGGTCATCACTTAGCTTCTCTAAACATACTCCAAACCTGCCTGGATGTGGTCCTGTGCAAGGTGCTGTAGCTGAAACAGCTTTAGCAGGGGGTTGGACTAGGGGATCTCCAGAGGTCCCTTCCAACCCCATCTATTCTGTGATCTGTGAAACTGCAAACTGCCTAGTTTGAGCAACTCTGCCTGTAATTGGTTAGAATTCCAAGCTACTTCCCTCTGCCTCCTAAGTTTGTATTTTATATCTTACTATATTGGCACAGCAATAGTTCTAATGTTTTTTGTCCTTGACAGATCCTATCCTGCAGCATCATGGAGATGGGTCACACATTATTGGCTCATCGTTGGGCAGTCCTGACTCGGAAGACTCAAAGGATGTTGAGGATTTAGTGAACTGTCACTGAGAAGCAGCAATGGTGTCCATTTTCTATTGACCACGTTTGCATTGTGAAATCAGTTACAACCCTGTGCCACATTTCCAAAGAAAGCAGTCACAGTCTGTCTCTTTGAACAGAAGCTTCCAGTGTGAAATGACTGCTGTGCACTTTCTCTGCTCAGGCTGTTTCCCTCATGCGGGAGGGAGGACTGAGCTGCCAGCCAAGGCCTGAGGTGCCACGTCTCACTGCAGTGTTCCAGTGTCCTGAGGAGCCTCTGTTGCAGTGCTCACAGTGCTCAGATCCATCCAGTCAGTTCTGATCTGACTTGTTACTGATGTGCTGAGCTGCACACATAGAAAACTGGACAGAAGTCAAGGATTGTGGACTGTAGCCTCTTAGTGCCGCAGCAAGTATTAGTTTGCACAGGTTCCATGAAGAATGAGTGAGGATTTTTGCACTTACTGACTCTTGTAATACATGGAGTAAGAGACTGTTACATTTCAGGAAGGAGTGAGTTCCATCAAAGACTTCAGGGAGCATGGGCAGCATCATGAAGCAGTGGTGTGTATTCCCATCTCACCTGACTCATTAGTATGTCTGTGGCATAGGAAGAAGGCAGAAGCTTATGGGACTTGCCTGGTCTGCTTGTTCCTGAGGAATCCATTGCTGGCAATGGACAGAGCTCAGAAAGATCACTTGTGGAAAATCTTTTCTTGGTTTTGTTTCTTTTTTTTTCTTCTCTCATCACTACAGCAAGCTGAATAAAAAGGGAAGGGCTATGAGAAAGGGAAGCTGCTGGGACCCACAGGCCTCCCGCCACAAGCTTGGAATTTCTTTGAGATTGTTGTGAGTAGTTGGAAGGTTTGTTTCTCTCACTGTTTACCTGACACTACCAGCCACCTCTCCAGATGTGATTTCTGCAGCAAGTTAGTAAATGGGGAGTGGGGTGAAGGTGGCAAAGTCTTGGAGGAATAGCTCTGTGAGAGTCTGGACATAGGGCCCCGAGGCAAAGGAGGCCAATTAATTCTTACATCCTTTGAAACAGACACTAGGCTGAACAGCAGCCTGTTAGCTAGGAATCAAGAGAAAAAGCTATAGAAACTAAAGACTTGTATAAATTATTTTATTTATTTCTGTAATTAGCTCTTCATAATCAAGAGTTCGTCTTTTTCAGTCTGTGGTTTTGTTAATGTGAAAAATAAGTTGTAGTTTTAAATGGTTGCCTAGGGAACAGAAATAATTGTATATTCAGTTTCAACAAATTAAAGAGTATTTGTCTTACTTGACTGTAAGATGCCATTTATTTATACTGCCACAGATCCTTTCAGTGCTGCAGTTTATTTGTACAGTAATAAAAAAAGTGCAGTTTTTTCCAAAATGAAAAAGCTTGTGCCATTCTGAAACATCAGTACAACTGGAATGTTCATTAAGCGCAACAGTAGCTCTTCAAAAAAAAGCAGAATGTCACGTCTTATGGCAATAATTCTCCCCAACAAGAGGGACATTACATATACATTTACATGAAAATCATGTACTGATTTATCCTTGCACAACCCACTTCTTTCCTCTCAGGCTGATGGTTCTCACTGAAATGTCTTGAGTAGAGCTGAGAGCTGAGCTGGAAGCAGTCTGACACAGTAGCATCGTTGCTGGGTATTCCCAATGTCCTTCATTTACCCACTTCATGGAAGTACAGGTTGGCACATATACATAACATGACAATAGAAAACAATATGTAGTAAATTAGATTTCTGAATTTGGGTTCCAGGTCTCCTTGTCGATACCAGTAGATCTAGAAGAGAAAAGGAGTTTGTGTTATTTCAAAAAGCCAGGTATTCTGAGGAAACTTTCTTTGGTAACTGAATTGGCAGCTTGCAAGTTTAGTTTTGGGGTTTTTTTTTTCTTCCTGTAAAACAGTCCAGCTTCCTCTGGCCAGAGAGACTGAGTGTGTCTGTATGTGAAACTGGCCCTGAGGACATGCGCTGTCTAGTCAGCTTTGCTGAGAGGGAGGGTGGGAGGTTTAGCTGGGGCTGTTTGAGCACTCAAAGCTGGCTACACCCTGGTGGATGAGGACAAACATCAGCTTTGCACTAACACAGTCTATTCTGGGCAGAGTCGTGGCCACCAGCTGTAGGATCAAAAACTGGGACTGACCAGGCAATGCAGAGCAACTTCCCAGTGTTCCCAGCAGTGAGGGGTTCAGGGCTGTTCCAGGTCACAGCTGGAGGAAGGAGAATGCTCCAAGTATGAAAAGCTACAGCAGCACAAGGAGCCACCAATGTGCCTGCCCATGGAAGGGGGATTGGACAAGATGGTCTTTGACAGCCCCTTCCAACCCAAACCATTCTGTGATTCTGTGAGCTCAGACCTGCCAGTTCTCTTTGCCAGTGCTTGGGACCAACTCCCTTGGGATTCTACAGTTGCTGAGTAGAGGAACATTTTCCACTTGCTGCAGCTTCCTGCCCCTGTTACTCATCCCCTGTGTTTGAAGGGTCACTGACTAATGCAAGTGCATGGCTGATCCCACTTCAAGTGTCTTCTGCAGCACAATCCATCTCTGCATTCCCATTTCAGTGCTCTGCTCCCTGTTTTCCTACTCTGTGTCTCCACTGGCAGCTATGGGTGGCAGTGCCACAGAGGTGACAAGTCTTGCACCACAGCTGGGCTGCTGGAGTTGGCTCAGTTCACACACTTACTCTGCAGTAAATACAAAACTCATTCCCACTCCCTCATTGTCAGCTTGTGTTACGGAGGCAGGAAAGCTTTTCTGGGAGAGTGTAAAAAAGAAGGCAGCACCACGTAAAGCAGATTTTATTCAGAGCCATCGACTCAAAAGCACGGCAAACATGGCGGTACTTACAAGAATGCCAGCAGAAATGCAACACAAGGAGATGCAGAAAGCAAAAAATACATTCACAGGTTTTGGAGGTAGTTGCGGGAAGACAAAAGCACTGATTAGAGTGACCTGTATGGAGGAAAACAAAGATGAGGATTTCACTCTGGCCAGAGCTGCAGTGAGAAGAGGCTCAGCCCAAGGGCTGGAGCAGCACAGCGCTCGCATCCTGATCTGCACACCCCTCCCTGGTCTCTGACTCCCACCCCTGAGCAGCTGAAGGAAAATGTGCAAGTCTGGAGGAAAACTGCTTGGATACAGCTGCACCCTGAGAGGAGTGGGAAAAAAACTGATAAAAGCTTTGCCACACTGTCTTATTCCCAGAAACCACCCTCCAAGGAGCCGTGAAGCCGTCAGGCCCAGGGGTGCACACTGCCCATGTAGGAGCATCCCTTCAGCCAAGTGTTCCACCAGCTGGCACCTCAGCTGTCCCCACAGCCTCCCTGCACCTCAGCTCCCCAGCAATCCCCCATGGACCACCACTGATGGTCTCCAGTTGTGACAGCGTTGGGTTTGTCTTTAATGCTTGGGGAAAGCACAGCTCAACACAGGGGGACAAACTTTGCAAAGACTTGTATAAGGATAAATAGAGGACAATAAATCATAAATAGAAGGAAATAGAAGCAAACACTCTCCTGGCACGTAAATGCTTTGTTGTCTCTCACAGCCTCACGTTCAGCCAGGATGGACAATCTACCAGAGAACTTCAAGGGTTTTATTACAGCTCGTGGAGTAAGGTATTCCCCTTCTGTTGTCAGAGAGTTTTAAAAGACATCTATGTCCCAAAATGACTGCCTGCCCTGAATCAGAGCCTCTTTGGTCATTGGAAGTTTCACCACCCATTTTTGGGGAGGAATTCTGTTTTTCTCCCTGTCACTTAAAGATGCAACATGGGGTGGAATGGGAGATACTTACTACAAGCAGCAAGGTTGTTAAGCCACCAACAACTAGATTGATGATTCTGTCCTGAAGAAAAGAGAAGAGTGTTATGTGTACCTAAAAAACCAACAAAAAAATACCCAAACCATATAAAACACAGCATTAACCAACAACACTGAGAGCATCAGCCAGGATCCACATTATCCCCAGCACTCCATCAAGGCTCCCTGGTCAGCTCTGCCACACAGGAAGGTTTCCCCTCCCTCCACGGACCCCAGGGAGGTTGTAGTGGTCAAGGCCTCATGCAGCAGGTCTGCTCATTTGCAATTGGCTTCTCCACTACATCCAAATCGATTGCAGTTGTGCAAATTATATTTAAATCTTTTTTCTAAAGTGGGAGTGCACAGATGGAGGTTGTCAGAAAAAGCTTTTTTTAGCCTCACTGCGTGAGAATTAATAGATTGATAGAGTCTTAGGTGGGAATTTGTGGGCTGCTGGCAAGGAGGTGAAACGTTGCCCACACCTCAAATGCTCCACCCTAACACCAGCAGATCTGAAGATGCCACACAGTGGCTCTGCTTGGACAGACAGATATCCCCCACACTTCCTTTATTTGTACCTGATCAGTAGAAAACAACTGGGAGGACACGACCTTTTTGCACCTGGGAAGAAAGATCCCTCAGCAACAGCATCACAGTCCCATCCCAGTGGCATCAGGGCAGGGACTGGCTGTGACACTGGGCTGTGTGACCACAGGCTCAGAGGAGCACCCACAGCAACACCCTGTAGTGACGAAGCTTCCGGAGTAAAAACCAAAAAGGAGAATATTCCAATCCCTGCCAGCACACTGCCTCCACCCTGGTGCTGCTCTGAGCATAAACATGTATCGCCACAGTCAGACTGGACTGCACACAGCCAGGTGTGACAGCCCACATGGCTGACAAATCAAAGGCTAAAAGAACAGCTACAGTAGAAAAAAATGTGCAGAGAGAAGACACCCCAGACTTCAATTAACTATACTGAGAGTCATTAAGTAGGTATGGTGAAAGGAAAGTGAGAGAAGAGTTTGAGCAGTGAAAGCATTTTGCCCAAGATATCCCAGCCAGCAGGCAGAGCAACACAGGCTTCCCTCCATGTGCTCTTGCATCCTCCTTCCCTCCTAGAATTTGGATTTGTAGAGGAAGAAGTCCCAGGTCATGAAGAAGTAACACATGACAGCAGCAGGGCGCTAGAAAAAAGTAAAGAGAGAGCAGCAAATCATGCATTTTTGGGACACCACCAGCCCTGAACTAAGGCTTTGTGGAGCTCACGTTAAGGTGGCTCAGAAACAGGTGGATGCTGTGCCCTGGTTGTGTTCATCCCCAAGGGACAGGGTCACAGCAAGCAGACTCTGAAACCACTTTTATTAGTCCCCAGCTCCTCTTTGAAAAACAAAACCATTGATGCTTCTGTAGCTCAGAGGCCCCAAGCTGTGGAGGAACAGCAGTGGCTGCAGCAGTGGGAAGTGACCTTCCCTCCATAGGAAATTGTCACCAACATCCCCTGTGCAAGGTCCTCACCAGCCAGGCACAAACCCCTTCTCCTCACTGGCATTTCTGCACACAGAGTTGGTGATATGACAGCAGAGGTAGCAGGGAATGCCAGGGAGCCAGCTGCAGAACAGCAGCGAGTCACCAACCTGCAGAGCTCACCTGGTGAGCACAGTCACAGCCAGCTCTGCAGAGAGCTCGGAGGGATGGACACACAGTCACCATCCAGAAAGGCACGACTGCTCCTAATTAGCTAGAAACCCATTGTGCAAGGACAGACTGCACTGGCAGGAGAAGACAAGGGGCTCAGACTTGACAGCGATGGTGGAGCATTTCTCTCTTGCCTGTTCCAGTGTGGGAGAGAGCATCCCACAGCACAGGGACCTCTCATCTCACACTGCTGACTGATGGACTTCTCAGTGACAGCCGGATCAGGTACAAATGCCAGCAGTGGAGCTCGTGGCATCCAGTCCCTGTGGCCAAGGCATCCCCTTCCCCGTGCCTAAACCTGCAGTCACTCAAATTTCCCAAATGCGCTGCCGGCAGAAGAAGGTATTTCAGGATCTGGGGATTACAGACACTGATCCTGAAATCCTGGGCTTGGCAGAGCAGTGAGAGGCTGTATTCCCCAGTGCCTGCTGACACTTCAGCCCCAGGCAGCTTAGCACAGCAAAAAGGTTAAAAATACTCAAGCAGAGGCCAAGACGGCTAAAGGGATTGGGGATGACGGAGCCTTTCACCTCCACACTGTGTCCGAGTGCACGGCCCAGGCCAGACAGACACTCCTGGATACTGGGCACACACAAACTGGCTGTGGTGAGCTTTGCGTCCCACATGTCACCCAGCTGGCACAGCCGACTCTTACAACCAGCACAGCTGATTCAGGAAGGATTTTTCTCCAGCATCACTATGTACTGTAATAGCTGCTTGAGTAAAAAGACAAAAAACCCCAGCAGGCACACCATAACAGAGAGCCTGCAGCTGCTTGAGGTCACCTGGACCAGCACAGCGTGCTGGAACACACACATGAACTTCTGATACAGCCCAGCAGTGCCTGCATGGGGGTCCCCATTCAGCCAGCCAGCTGCCAGTATCTAGTGAGCTGTTGGCCAGAGAGCAGATGGACTCCATGTTTCACTGTTGCACAAGATGCATTTTGAAACACGAGGATTTCTGCCCTCTCCTGCTCTGGGGAGGCTGTTGCAGGGGCTGGAAGCATCAGACTTCTCCCAGGGACCTTCGGCAGTGCAGAGGTCTCCCTCCATCTGCCTCTGGAAAAGGGACATAAGGTCAGGAAGTGTCAAATCCTTGCAAAGCAGGAGGGCACAGTCCAGGATTCTTTAGGATCTGGGTCAAGGTTACAAGGAGCAGCAGGGAAACTGAGGCCAGACTGAGATTATATCTGCACTGCCTTCACAGGCTTTGACAGAGTGGCAGCTTTGCTCTTTGCCCCATTCCAGCTCAGCACCTTCCATCCTTGAATCCTCCAAGTTAGCAGCGTGTGGGCTGAGCCCACAGGGATCCCGGCAGAGGCTTGGCCAGGAGAAGGGAATGGGCAGGTCCCCTGGAGCGTGGGTACCTGGTGCCATCTCTGCAGGAGTGACAGAAAGGCCATTTTTATGCCTTACATCAGCAAGTCCAGATGGTCAGCAGCCATTGCAGCCTGCTGCAGCCATAAGGGATACCTGAATGCAGTGCCAGAGCCAACCTGGTGCACTTGCAGGCAATGCAGGCTGTGCTCAGGGCCATGCTGGCCACCCACCTGCTGCAAGACATGGGGACGTCCTGGTGTGTCCTCAAAAGCTCATCATTCCCATCCTGAGCTCCTCAGTCTCTCTGTTGCTTTCAGCTTCCAACACATTGTGATTAATTCCCACCCACTCAAATGCTCCCCCATGGAGGAACCCAAGCTTTCAACTTCTTTCCTGAGAAGTGCAGCACCTGTGACACTCTGTCCCCTCTTTGCCACCGTACAGCTGTGCCTTTGCATTGTCTCAAACCCATTCACTGCCCGTGCTGCATCCCTGGAAACCACAGCTGAATCCACAGCTGAATCTGGCATTCATCAGCACCGTGTTGCTACACTCCCTCTTCCCACCAGCCACTCCTTTAGTACCATCTTACCCCATTTTCTGCTCAGCAGCCACAGGGGAGAGCGAGCTTGGCAGGAGCAGCTGGACCACGGCAGGGCAAGGAGGCAGATGCTGCTGCCCAGCTCTGCCATCCCCACAGAGTGGCTTTACCCTCAAAGTCACCAGCTTGGAGACCAGGAGAGTGCAAGAAGGCAGGAGGAGGGAATCCCCATCTCTACATCCATTTCCAATTGCTGGCAAGGGTAGGAGACCCCTAATTTTGGGTGCAGGGCTTCCTGGGGCACAAGCACTGCCCCTGCCCCTCCCTGCGGCCCCAGCCCGAGCAGAGGATCCCGGTTTGCCAGTACCAGGCATCCCTTGCAGAGACCCAAAAGCAGAGCTGGGGCAGACACACTTCTCCCGGCAGACCTGCTCCCATTTAAAGGCAAAGTTTAGCTTTTCCATTTCTGACACAGAACATTCCAGCTCGGGACCTCACCAGCGTCCGTTTCTAGGCAACCCCAGTGAATCAGGGAGGAAACGACCCCTGGCCAGCACAGTGATCCCTTGTCTGTCGGACACGGGTACGGCAGCGAGAGACCATTGGTCGCTGCTCGGCCCATATGACAGGTTCCAAAAAAGCCACAGGAGACAGGCAGAGGGTGAAGTGCAGGATGCTGGATCCCCTTTAGAGCCCAGGAACTGAAATTAGCATCCCACGTTTTTTATTTACTGCTCTCCTTTGTGAGCAGAGGCGTAGCTGGAAAAAGGGATCAGGGATCGAAGGCTTAACCTGGGCTGAAAAGTTTGGGGGGTACCTGCCAGGACTACCTCCCTGCTCCCATTGCACATCCCAGACCCCAGAAGTGCCCATCGCTGGGAGCTTCCCAAAATCCTGACCAAGGACCGTCCAACAGAACCCAAGTGCAGGGCACTGCTCCAACAAAGGCACTGCTCCTTGCCTCCAGTGCTCCCCAGCAGGGCCAGCAACTGCTAGTGGGGGATACCTGTCCCCCACAGTTCATCTTCTTGGGGTCCTGCCTGTCCTCCTATGCCACATCACTCTATTTTCCCCTGAAAATCCGGTTGGTATCACTTTCTTTTCATTAAACCTTATAATTGTAGCAACAATTCCAAGTTCTTGCAGGGAGGGCGGTGATGGGTTTAATACACTTGTGAATAATCTNAGAGCCCCGGCCTGGGGGGCTGCAGGGCACACCCGATGGGACACAGCGACTGTGGGACCCCTGCCCGTGCCCAAACCCCTTCCAACCCCACTCCGAGGGGCCTCCCGACCCTGGGACCCCGAGCCCCAAGTTCCCGATAGAGTTTTGGGGGGATATTTGTTTGGGGGGGGATTATTTGAAAGTTGATTTCCTTGCGGGGCGGGGGGAATGTTTTGTGAGTTTTTTTATTCGGGGAGGAGGTCGTGCTGGCAGGGGTTAGTTCTGGGGATATGGTTTGGGATTTTTAAAAATTTGAGGCGGTGTTTGTTTGGGGTGGTTTTGGATTATTTTGGTTTGGGGCACTAATCGGGAGATGGTTGTTTTTGTTTCATTTCAGGGT